>VDFB02075321.1:25995383-26596306 GCA_007258455.2 Sequoia sempervirens | reverse complement strand
TTCACATAATCGGGTTTGTGCTCACCATCAAGATTGCATCTGGTTCAATATCAAGAAAATCGAAGACATGGGTAATGTTAGGTTATTTATTAGCTTTCGAACGATGTAATTTTTTTCACTTTCTAACAATGTTAAACTTTTCATCCATAATTTCTTTTGATTGTATGTCCGTTTTCTTCAAAAAGCAGTGTTTGGTATTTTTTTCGCTATAAATTAACCGTTCATCAAAATTTGAAATAAATTATATTTTTAGAAACTAGACTCCATTCTACAATTTAAAAAAAATAAAATTTTAGAAAAAATCTTTTAGTTTCAAAAAATTTGAGGGGAGCACGCCAAAATTCTGCTTTTTTAGGAAGTGCCCACTTAGAAAATTAATAAAAAATCAAATATTCATTAAAAATTATCAGAAAATATCCAGTCCTTACTACATCTTGTTATCTAACCCGATAGGAGCGATTTTAAAAATACTAAAAAAAGTCCACCGTGCTCGGGTCACACAAGAGTTGCTATGTTATGTTTTTCTGACAGAAACAATAGCAATTTGTGTGTGTCCCTCTTTTGAACCCCTTAATCTCAACCATTTTCAAAATAAATTAGTAGTTTAGAAAGTAGACACGGAGCACTGCGGTCCTTGTTTTTGTTCCATCAAAAAATTTTGAGTGTAGCTATCCTCAATTTCACGTCCAAGGTCAGTATTTCCTGATTTCAGAAAAAAAGTGGCCACTTAAGCCCCTTTTTTGGGAACCATCTTGGTGCACTTACCCTTAGGTGCCATCCTTCTCTTTTCCCTTTTATATCCTTGGGTGGTACCTATAGCTGTCCTCTTCTTAGATGATTGAACCTTAGTCTAATTAGCCCTCAAACTCACCTAGTGAAAACTCCTATCCAACACTGGTCTTGTAATATGATTTATGCCAATTGTCTCCTCAACATTCTAGTTTATTGGATCAAGATCATTAGTACCAATCTTGTCTGCATTATACCTAGGATCCAAAACTATCCCATCATCAGACAAATTTTTTGGAATGTCTTCCTTTATCAAAACCTCAACCATAAGTGGGATAGGTATCCTTTCATAATTCCTTTTCCTAAGGTCATATTCATCCTACAAGTCCTCCAAAAAATCCTCCAATAGGTTAAAGTTCTTATCAAAGAAACTAGGAAGAAAAGACCTCAACTTGTGCTTGGGTTCATAGTGCTTCCTTGCAATGTATAATCCCATCTTTAAATACACTAATTCATCACAAATGGCCTTAGCTGCATGAATGTATGGAAAGCTAAAAACTCCCAACCTCATTGGAAACTTATGGCAACTAGTCTTGTGTTTGTTTCCAAACTTATAATTAGTAGCCAAGGCTTGATAAATAAACTCCATTAGAATGATCTTATCACCACAACATCTTGGTAGCAAATGGGTGTGACCATAAAAGCCCGCTCACCAGAAATAGGTGAATGTGGTGTATTGAATAAGCAAATCCCCCCACTCACTCACAAAATCCATTGCTTCCCTATTAATCCTATATCCCACATCACCGTTAAGCTTGTTAATAATAACATAAAGAAAGGCATCATTTACCCTTCTATAATGTTGCTCTAATGCCTACAAGGTGAGATAATTATAAAACTCCCACACTCTCTTCTATCCTTAGGCTTCCCCTAATATACCCATTGTTTGAAGTCCAAGAAAAATCTCCATTCAAGAAACTGCATAAAATACATAGGAGGTCATAAAGAAACACTTGGATTCTGTCACTTTTATCATTTAATTGTGAATTCTATCTGATACTATCACTGATCAGTCAAATTGTTGCCTCCCATTAAAAATAGTTTTGATAAAAGGAAACAACCATTCCTTAAATAGTGAAGCATCCCTTTTTCCAAACACCATAGAAAGGAACATGATTATATCTACAATCTCTTTACTAAAGTCTACCCTCTTAGTCTGGAAGCTTGGTCAAAGACTTCTTCTCCACCCTCATCCAAGTCTTATTCATGTGAGATCTATTATTCTCCTTATTATTACTATAAAACTTGAAAGCCTCACCCTCATTCAATTTCCTATGATTTTGAGGATCAGGCATATTAAATAGGAATTTGATCATTTGAGGTGTGAAGTCAATAATGAAATTACCCTTTACAGCCAGACACTACCTAGTAGCAAGATTATATGCACTAGTTGCTACAAGAATCAAGTCTAGACATTGGACAGATAAGGGGAAGAGTGCAACATTTCCTAGCCTAGATTGAACAATCCTTTTTGTCCTTCCTATGACCTACTCCTTGGTGAATGTCTCCTCATGCAATTATTCATAGTTAAAAGGGCCCAAATTGGTGTCAATAATATTAGCCCAATCAGAATCAATTTTGCTAGCTGTGAGGGAAAATTCCTTATGCTTACATCTCAAACTATATGGAAGTTGTTCCACCTTGATTTTCTTCAGTGTACCTCCTTGCCATGAAGTTTCACCTACTTGGCTTCTCTGAGAAGCCTCATCTGATGCCAATGACATTTCTTAATTTCTACAACAAATTTATGTATTAGATGAACCAAAAATCCAAGTTAGTCAATCATATAATCCCTTCTCTACCCTCCTAAGATTATATTTACTTAGTCAAACTTTTCCTTTATCAGAGGCAGAACCGTATAAGTATTAGGCATTAAAGATATCTCTTATCATGTGGCGGGGCTAGGATTGGAACTGGGCAAGAACAAAAACGGGGGTCAGATTTAGGACCAAAACATGAATTGGATTAGAACTAATTGTTAGTTCCCAAACTCAACTTCCACCCTGGATCTAGTTCCGAACAAGATCAAGTACAAAGACACTTCATAAGGAATGAGAATGGAAGAGTTTTTTTTTTAAATGGAGGGTATTTTAAACAAGGTAAAGCCATCTAAATTTTAACCCCTAGGTCACATGGGCTTCAAAGGAAACTGGGAATGGTGTAGTTTGACCCCTCCAATAGATCCACCATACAAATGGAAATTTAAACCCTAGAAAAGATCATTTTACAAAGGTTGTTGAGAAAAATTGTAGTTCGCTTGACACACCATTTTTGAAAACTAGGGTATAATGAGAATCCCACATGAACAACACATAATCGACATGGGAATACATGAAAAAGAGTTTCAAAATGAATTTTCATCACCTAAGCAAGGAAACTCCAAAAATCAAAACACTATTTAAAACCAAGGCATGAAAAAACAGACCTGTCATGAAAGTGACAATAAAACAAACAACAAAACAAAATGACAAACCAAAAGTGGAACGGGACAAAAAAGAAAGGACAAAAGAAACAAAACAAGAAAAAAAAAGCACAAATGAGCGAAGAAATTCACATACCAAAAACCCTCTTGTATATTGATGTAGAGGGTCAAGGACTTTGAAAGAAACACAAATATTTCAAGGATTAAAGGTTGCAATCTCAAGCTATCTCCCAGGCACCCTAATGGAGACAAGGATTAAGGATGCACTAATCACTTGTATGCTCTCTTTATGGACCCAAACCCTTGGAACACCCTTAAGAGACTTAAGAAAACTTGTTTTGAATGATTTCAAAGCCTGACCCTCTGACTTAGACACAAAACCAAATTTTCACCTTAACTAGCCTTCTAGCCCTATTAGGCCTTTGGTGATGGATTCTTGACTTTTTCCTCAAACTTTGCAAATGAACCTCCAATATAATGGTTTTATCAGATGTGTTTTTTGATTGATAACAACATATCAACTCCTTGACATCACTTGTTTCAGATAATCTTTCTTCTAACCTTGTTGTTTCCTCAAAATTAGGCCTAATTATCCCTCTTTTTCAAAGAAACCCCCCTTTAAAATCAACCCCTAACCATGAAACTTTTATAAGTCTCCTAAAATTACCAAAATCCAAGGAATCCAATTTTTTAGACCTCTACGACACATCTAACATGCTCTAACACAAACCCCTCCTCAACTTGCCTCAAAAACTAGGGCTTCTTGAAAACTAACCTTCCAATCACTTTCAAAACTTTCTCATTGACTCTACACCATTAGAAAAAAATATTTAGTCTATCCAAACTCAAAAACATGCCCCTAATTAAGGCAGATCTTCTGCTGCTACACCCTAGCCTCCATCTTCAAGCATTTTTCACAATGAAATCTTGGTGTACACCATTTGTTTCTTCTTTCCTGCACATTTATTTGTTATTATCTTATGGTAAATGTCAATTTTTATCCATTTCATATATTTTCAGTCATTATACTCCATGAAATGGATCATTCCCTCATAAAAACTCTCAAAATAGGGCAAAATCTGCACTTTTCTTGTGGACAGTCAGCAAAAACGTGCAAGAATTGATCTATTTCCTTTATCAGAACATGTGAGTGGTGTTAAATCATGTAAATAAAAATTACCGAAGCATCCAAATGTAGATAACTTCAATAAGATTCAATGGTTCATCAAAAAACACAGAAAATTGCAAGAAAACATAAATTTTTGTTGTATTTTTTGAGAACAGTCCGTACAATTCTTTCTCCAATCACCTAACCTCCATAAAAATGATTATTTTAGGGTTATAAACCAATTCTCCAACTGATCCAACTAATTTGGATTAATTACATTGCTTAATTTACTCTAAAACTCTCAAAACTCCCTTTCCCGCCTAAACTAAAATTTAAAAATTTGAAATTGCAAACTTACATTTTATTAAAATCTATCATCTAAAAACTATTGGATCTTCAATATCCAAGTTTATTTGACCTAATTAAAGCCTAAGATCACTAATCAAACCCATAGAACATGATTTTCCCTTTACATTGCATTTTTAACCTATATTCCTTATTAGGAGCATTAGAACTTTTAACATTCTTATTACATTTATTCATACCAAATGCCATTATAGGCTCCAATAGGTCATAATTGATACTTTGACTTGTTTGGAGGGTCCTCCTGACCCTTGCACTCTCTTGGTTCTTGAAGTGCTCCTTGAAGGCCCTGGGTGCTCCTGCACCATTCTCCCAAGGAAAGAAAGAACTCTTGCCCCAAGAAGTGTCCCATGTGTTGCCACCAAAAGTCATTTTTCTCTCATGTGTTTTCATCTTCCAATGAGTAGGTATGTAGTCCTCCAAAATCACTGTCTTCCTCTTCTACCAATCTACATTCTTGACATTTATCATATGAGAACCAAAACATGGTCTGGTTTGTCTTCTTTGTTGCTTGATAACAGTGGGTTCGTGTTCCCTGCTCCTGCCGTCATTCCACTGCCTCCTTTGTGAAAGAACTCCACCATTAACACCATCATTTATAGGGTATTCAATGCCACCAACCCTGATACTATCCAGATCCCACAAGGACTTATTTGAAGGACTGTCCACCTCATAACCCTGCTGCAACTTGTCTCTTTTTTAGCTTACCAATGCCTTCCCCTATTTCACCCTACTTATTCACCTGCAAACTCTTCTAAAAAAAAATGACAAAACTATCATTAGACTGCTCCAAAGGCAAAGGAACCAACTGATATTTAACATCTCCCTTGTGAACCAAATAGGTGTTAAGAAACCCATCATGCAATGTACTTCTGGCATACTGCCATGGCCTCCCCAAGATGATATGACCACAAGTCATTGGAATGACATCACAAAGAACTCTATCATGATATGAACCAATTGAGAAATCAACAAAATCTCTATTACCAATCTCTACATGCTATCCTTGAGTTACCCAAGTGGCCTTGTAGGGAGTAGGGTGATCAAAAGTTTCAATTCCTAGCTTGGTTATCATATCAAGTGAAACTAAATTGCTATGTGACCCTAAATCTATGAGCAATCTGCAGATCTTACCATGACTGAGACAATTTGTTTTGAAAATGGTTACCTTTGGTTCTTGATGAAGTCTTTCTCCTTGCTTGATCATGAGAAAGTCACCATCGGTCACAGGGTCTGCCATGAATGTTTTTGGTTCCTCCTTCTTGTCTTCTTCTTGTACCAAGTTAGCTCTCCTATCTATGCTTTTATCATCTTGTTCCCATTTAGGACACTTGAAGGAAGGATGCCTTGGTTCATTGCAATTGAAACATCTACCTATGAATGGTCCTCTACCTTGTCCAAATCTGCCTCCTCCTCTTGGAGTGTATCCACCTCTTTGATCAGAAAATATCTCTTTACCCTTGTCCTTGTTGCTTTTATCATTACTGCCTTGTCCTTGCTATTACCACTACCCCTGTTTGAACTATCTCCTCTTCCACCATTGTTTGATCTTTCTTGCTTCCTTTTCACATTTTCTTCTGCTCTAATGGCCAACTAAAAACATTTTCCCAATTTCCTTGGCAATTCCAAACTAATCTCATCTTACAAATTGTACCTCAAGCCATTGATGTACCTGGCTATTTTCTCATCCTCTTCTTCATAACCTCCTCTGATACTAAGCTTGTGAAATTGCTCAGTATAGGACATCACATCCATGTCCTTTTGCTTTAAATTTTGCCTCATCCTTTTGACATGAATGGTATAATCAGATGGTAGGAACTGCTCTTTGACCAAACTCTTCATCCTTGCCCATGTAGAGACTTTTACAAATCCCCTAGCCATCCTATCATTCTAAACAGTTGTCCACCATGTCAATGTTGTGCCTCTCAACTTGGTTTTAGCAAACTTAACCTTCCTCACTTCATCCATCTCCTCAAATTCAAAGTAGTTTTCTAAGGCATCAAGCCATCCCAACACCTCTTCACTATCCATCTTCCCTTGATAGATAGGTAGGTCTACATGACTCTTCCCTCCATGACCTTGTACTTCCTTCAACAATCTCAGTAACCTCCTTTCCTCAGTGTCTTCTATCTCATCTGTTGCTTGTTCTTGATTTACCCTCACATGCTCTTCATCTTCATCATTGTTTTCTTGGTCTTCTTGTTCTTCTCTCCTCCTATTCCTCTCATGGTTATTTATACTTCCCTGCATAGTATCTCTCTCTCTTCTCCATTGCCTTTCTTCTCTTGCTCTTGCTGCTTCTTGTTCCCTTCTTTCTCTTCTCTCCCTCTCCAAGATCTCCTTCAACTCTTCCAACTCTCTTGCCAATTGGTTTTTTGGTACCATTGCTATTTCTCCAATCCCTAAAGGACCTACTCACTACTTTGATACCACTTTGATGCAGAGGGTCAGGGACTTTGAAAGAAACACAAATATTTCAAGGATTAAATGTTGCAATCTCAAGCTATCTCCCAGGCACCCTAATGGAGACAAGGATTAAGGATGCACTAATCGCTTGTATGCTCTCTTTATGGACCCAAACCCTTGGAACACCCTTAAGAGACTTAAGAAAACTTGTTTTGAATTATTTCAAATCCCAACCCTCTAACTTAGACACAAAACCAAATTTTCACCTTAACTAGCCTTCTAGCCCTATTAGGCCTTTGGTGATGGATTCTTGACTTTTTCCTCAAAATTTTCAAATGAACCTCCAATATAATGGTTGTATCAGATTTTTTTTGTGATGGCTAACAACATATCAACTCCTTGACATCACTTGTTTCATACAATCTTTCTTCTAACCCTATTGTTTCCTCAAAATTAGGCCTAATTAGCCCTCTTTTTCAAAGAAACCCCCATTTAAACTCAACCCCTGACCATGAAACTTTCAAAAATTTCCTAAAATGACTCAAAACCAAGGAATCCAAGTTTTTAGACCTCTATGACACCTCTAAGATGCTCCAGCACAAGCCCCTCCTCAACTTGCCTCAAAAACTAGGGCTTCTTGAAAACTAACCTTCCAATCACTTTCAAAACTTGATCATTCACTCTACACCATTAGGAACACATATTTAGTCTATCCAAACTCAAAAACATGCCCCTAATTAAGGGAGATCTTCTACTGCTACACCCTAGCCTCCATCTTCAAGCATTTTTCACAATGAAATCTTGGTGTACACTATTTGATTCTTCTTTCCTACACATTTATTTGTTAATATCTTATGGAACATGTCAATTTTGATCTATTTCATAGATTTTCAGTCATTATACTCCATGAAATGGATCATTCCTTCATAAAAACTCTCAAAATAGGGCAAAATCTTCACTTTTCCTGTGGACAGTTAGCAAAAACGTACAAGAATTGATCTATTTCCTTTATCAGAACGTGTGAGTGGTGTTAAAACATGTAAATACAAATTAACAAAGCATCCAAATGCAGATAACTTCAATAAGATTCAATGGTCCATCAAAAAAACACAGAAAATTGCAAGAAAACAGAAATTTTTGTTGTATTTTCTGAGAACAGTCCATACAATTCTTTCTCCAATCACCTAACATCCATAAAAATGATGATTTTAGGGTTATAAACCCATTCTCCAACTTATCCAACTGATTTGGATTAATTACATTGCTTAATTTACTCTAAAACTCTCAAAACTCCCTTTCCCGCCTAAACTAAAATTTAAAAAATTGAAATTGCAAACTTACATTTTATTAAAGTCTATCACCTAAAAACTATTGAATCTTCAATATCCAAGTTTATTTGACCTAATTAAAGCCTAATATCACTAATAAAACCCCTAGAACATGATTTTCCCTTTACATTGCATTTTTAACCTAGATTCCTTATTAGGAGCATTAGAACTTTTAACATTCTTATTACATTTATTCATACCAAATGCCATTAAAGGCTCCAATAGGTCATAATTGATGCTTTGACTTGTTTGGAAGGTCCTCCTAACCCTTGCACTCTCTTGGTTCTTGAAGTGCTCCTTGAAGGCCCTGGGTGCTCCTGCACCATAGATACGCAAAAAAAACAACCAAAAGAACAAATGAGAGATGGAAAAGAAAAGAAACCTACCTCAAAGTGCTCCTCAGGACTGACCAGAATTTAGCCAAGATTCACTCTGCAATTTTCCTCCATGATCAAATCAATCCTCTCAAGACTTTTCTGGCCTTGGTTTGATTAAACACCTCAAATAATAATGATAATTATTTAGTTTAAACATGATTAAACCTTGAAAAATTAATTTATGCATGCGAACAAGTTATATTTAATGCCATAAATTTAGTAGGTCAGGGATGGATCTAGCAATGAGAACAACTAGTTAAGTCAAGTCTAGTGAACATCAAAAGGTAAGGAAGATGCGGATCTGGGTTGTCAATAAGATAAAAAAACCTACATAAAGTTCCTTACTTAATTTCCAACCTTGGATCTGGCCCTGAGAAAGAAGACTGACCAAAATGAGGCACAAAAGGATGGGGACGAGGCCAAAACTGAAATGGAACTTTACAAAGTTCGAAGTTAAATTTTGGGCCTAAATCCAGTTCCAGCCAAGAAGCAAATAAAAAAACACACAAGCACAAGGGAAACGGGACTGAAACAAAAAATGGACCCATCCCAAACAACCAAGAATGACAACACACAAAAGAGCGAAGTTGGAGTTGAAATGAAATACACACTTGGAACTCTAAAACTTTGAACTTAAGTTCCAATCCCAATTCTTGTTCCACGAGGGAAAAAAAATGAAATAAAAAGGACCAAAAATTCAAGGGATAAACCAACCCAAGAGTTGTTGAAAACAACCAACAGACAAAGAAGGCCAAACAATAGAGAAGATAAAATCAGAGTTGGAATGAGATCCAAAATAGGAACCCTAAAAGAATTTCGTGTTCGATTTTTGTTCCAAACCTGCCTCCACTAGAGCAAAAGAGGGACTTAGGAGAAAAAACAAAAACTCCTAAGACCCAACCAAACAACCAAAGACAAACAAAACAAAAAGGGGGACCCATTTTGTTTCAAAATAAAATGAGGTGATTATGTAAGGCATAACAAATGGTGATTCAGCTAGGAAAATGGTCTACCCATTTTTAAGATAATGAAGAATTTAGTCACCCAAAAACTTGTGATTTATGAAACATGTTAACTTAAGTGTGACCGAAGTATTTAAGTAAAGTTGAGCTGGAATTTCAAATGTAAAACCAACATAAACTACTCTTGAATCTGAGAGTGTGCATGCTTATGGTGCATTCTTCTTTATTTGAGCTTTCTCCACACCTAAATAACTATATCTATGATCCAAGATACATAGGTTGAGTCCTTCGACTATCGTACAATGGAATCCTAGATATTGCTTCACTGCTAGTCAAGTGTCCATAGCCTTGGTGGAGATACCTCTAGTTCTCTCAAATCATTGCTCTACTGCCAATCAGGTGTCATAGCCCTGATAGAGATACTTGAATTACCCATTGAGTATTGATTTTACCTTTATTTTAGTGTTTCTCTTTTCTTGTTCTCTTACAGGCCTTCCTTTTGAATTTTTTTTTTTTTAAAAACCTACTCAATACAAAGAAATCAGTAGTCTGAGATATGGGTTGAGAACTACAGTGGACCCTATGAAATTTTTGGGGAAACAAAATTTTCACTTGAATCAAAGATATAATCACCTTGAGATGAAAAGGCATTTTATCATCAAATGTTTTATTTATTTTGTGACATATTTCAATGATAGTTCATGAGGTTATCTACAATATACCTTACTCATAATATCCTTTAGACTCATGCTAAAATGACCATAAGGTAGGAGTTTTAGAATAAAATCTTTTGACAGATATGCCTAAAAATTGCTAAACCAATTTCTCTCCTAGTGCCTACAACATACTTTGAATGACAACCCCATACCTTCAAGATGGAAAGAAAAGAGGATCCCCAAAGGAAAAAAAAGGAGAAGACACAAAACCACAAAAGGAAAAAAAGAAGAGAAAGAATCAACCAACAAACAACCAGCAGAAACAAAGAACCAATAATTAAACAAAATACATATATAAAATTAATTCAGAAACTCAAAACTTTATGATCCAAAGTAATGCTTGAGAAAGTGCCCATTGATTGGCAATAGAACAGATTCTCAAATCATGGTGGTCAAATGAAAAGCATTGTCACCCAAGATCTTTGCTACTTGATATAGACCTAGCTAAAGTCTATCAAATTTTTGGTGATCACCCTTTTTCTCCTTAGCCTTATCCCACAACAACACCAAATCTGAGATTCTAAATGCCTTAATCTTAGCTCTTTTGTCAAACCAATGTTTGACAACAAACTAATGCTTGAAGAACTGTTGTAGAGTAGCATCTCTCAATTCTTCCATGTTTAAAATGTTATTTAATCTTACCTCAATCCAATCATATTTTGTATTAAATTCCTACATAAACTTGAGAACATGTATGTGTAAGTGTATGGGGAAAACTGGATCTTGGCCAGAGACTAATTTAAAAGGGGAATTTCCTAGAGCAACCTTAATACGGGTTTGATCTGGCCATAAGGTGAATCTCAACTGGGTTTGCCAGTCCTTAGGATTACTTTCAAGTAATTTCTTTATCACTTCTAGCAGATTCTTGTTAGTAGATTTTGGTACACCATTTCCCTAAGGATAATAGTTAGAGGAATATTTCAAAATGATTTTATGTTTGCAGGCCCATTGTATGAATTTGATAGATGAAAACACAGGTCCATTGTCACATACTAGAGAAAATGGTCTTCCAAACCCGGTAAGAATGTTTTTAGTAAGAAATTTGATAACCACCTCAGTGGTAATGTTCTTACATGGTTGATCCTCAGCCCAATGGGTGGAATAGTCCATAGTAGTTAGAATGAATTTGTGTCCTATAAAAGAATTAGGATTAATTACCTCAAAAAATTACAATGCCCATTGGGAAAATGGTCTTACCTCATATACTGGTTGTAGAGGAATTGCTAGATTACTCTCCTTTGATGTAGAGGTCTGACATGTATGACATGTCCTGACATGTTGATGTGCATCACTGAACACATGGGGCCAATAATATCCTAACCTAAGGATTTGATGGACCAAATAATCTATAGATCTATGTCCTATGCCATGCTTACTGTGAAATTTAGCTATGGCATGCTTGTCTTCTTGCTGATCCAAACATCACAGGTAAACCCCCTCATAATTTCTTCTGTATAGAGCCCCTCCTTTGAGCATGTAATGATCACTCTTCATCCCCAGTTCCCTCCTTTGGGTAGCATTCATTCCTTCTAGGAATTTGTTATTGAGAAGGAAGAAAATCAAGTTAGCATACCATGGGTCTTTGGTGAATGAGTGCACAGTATATTGCTGACTAGTAATATTCTTGTCAACATTTTCCATGGCCTTTGATAAACCTTATCCTTGGACTAGTTTCATTGGATGGATATCTAAATCATACTCTTTCAAGATAGCCATCCATTTTCCTCTTCTTTCCATTAATTTACTTTGCATAAGGAGAGACTTAACCATTGGATCAGGCACTATAGCAATAAATTGGCTTCTCAAAATGTAATGCCTAAATTTTCTTACTACTCTTACCAATGTAAAGGCTTGTTTTTCCAAGGGTGGGTACCTGACTTTTGCATTCATGAATGGTGAGCTCATGAAGGCAATTGGCCTTTCATCTCCTTCACCTCGGTGTTGTGTTAGGACTATTGTACACGAACGATTAGATGCAAATGAATAAATATAAAAGGGATTTAGGTAATCTAGGCTAGTCAAGACCACTGCCTTAGATATTGATTACTTAATCTATGAGAATATAGAGTTATCCTCATTGCTCCATTCTATTTTAGCATCTTTCTTTATCATCTCATTAAGGGGTTTGACAATTTCTACAAACCCTATTATGAACTTCCTTACAAAATCAATCCTCATGAAGAAGGACCTCATCTCCTTTTTACTTCCTGGCATCATCAATTTCAAAATGGCCTCAACTCTATTGGGATCTATGGACATCCCCTTTTTTGATATCACATGCCCTAGAAGTTTCCCTTCAAAAACTCCATAGCTAATACATCTCTTAAGGACCTTTGCTAAATCAACAACATGGTCATTCTCTTCTTGGAAAAGATTGTCAAGTCATCCACATATATAATAATACATTTACCTCTAAAATATTTAAAATCCACATCCATTGCACACTGAAAGGTAGCTCCAGTGTTGATGTGGCCAAACGACATGCGTCGATAGGTGAATGTTCCCCATTTTGTATTGAAGGAAGTCTTCATCCTATCCTCATGGCTGACAAGCACTTGGTTATACCTAGAATAGCCATCTAAGAATGACATCACTTGTGATCCGTTGACAATTTGTAATAACTCATCAAGAGAAGGAAGTGGATAGTTATCCTTCTCTAAGGCTTTGTTTAGGTTCTTGAAGTCATCACACAAACTGATCTCCCCACTTTTCTTACATACTAGAACTAGATTGGCAACCCACGTGGAGTGCCTTACTAGGAAGATGATTCTTGCTGATAGAAGTTTATGCACTTCCTTTTATATTAATCGTTTGATCAAAGCATTGACCGGGAATTGCTTTTGACAAAAGGGCTTGTCTTCTGGATTTAGTAGTATTGTGTGCATGATCACAGAGGTGTCAAAATTCTTCATATCCTCATAACTCCAAGAAATTTTTGCAATACCTTCTTTTAACACCTTAATTATTTCATTTTTGATCTCCTCAGGGCATGTCTTTCCTATAAGGACATTTATTTTGGGACCTGAATCAGCCAAATTAATAGATTCGTACTTCCCTCCTTCACTTTCCCTTGGCACTCTCTTGAGCTTGAGGATCATAATAAAATATTCTTTCTAAGGCTACCATCCCCTTGGGAATGTTGTTACTCTTTAAGTTCATTACTCCTTCCATATCACAACATTCAGGGTCCCATTCTCCCTAATCTCTATTTGATTCATCTATGATTTTTCCTTCGAAGACATCTAAAATTTCCAAGAAGGTGAGTATGTGTTGGTCGTCATCAAAAACCTGGAAAATTCTAGACATTGTCAGGGATTGTTGGGATTGAAACTAGTTCAATTGAAAATATTTTCAATTTGGAGTCCTACATAGGCTCCAAAGTACTAGCATTAATTGCCAAAGCATATGCAATCTTATTTTGTTTCCTAGGAATCAAAGTAATTCTGAAAGCATCAAAGTCCTCAATCAAATTCCAAACTATATTTATGTAGGCAACCAATCTTTTATTATGGCAAGTATATTTTCTGCAAACCTGTTTGATAATTACTTTAGAATCCCCCATCACCATGAGAGATGTGACCATTTGATGGGAAAACAATAAGCCCCTAGCAAGTGCTTCGTACTCTGCCACATTTTTTGTGCAACCAAGTTGTAGCCTATAGGAAGCAAAGTAAGTCTTCCCCTTTGGATTGGTTAATTCTACCCCTGCTCCACTTCCTGACTTGGACTTAGAGCCATTAAATTTTAGACTCCATAATTGATCTAGGGCTGGGATCTCTTTCCTTTCTTGGCCTACAACTTTTTGTTTGGTAGAAGTATATGGTGGCTCAGACTGGTGTTCATCATTAGTATTTGAAGGTAACTAGGGGCATAGTTCACTAGAAGATTCTCCTAAATTCAAAATTTGCTCATGAAGTGATTCTTGAACCTCCTCTTGAGTTAGGTCATGATTTAGTACCTTTGTCACCAATGCCTTGGGCATTGGAATCATTTCTAGGGTAGGTGTAATTGGAAAAGACTGAAATTCCTCAATCTCTAGTTGTAGTTCAAAACATAGAACCTGAGCCTACTCGAGTTGAGAAGTTGATTCCCTTTGAGGAAGGTTGGATCTTGTAAGGATGGTTGCATCCTTTGCTTTAAATGGAAATTCATTAGTAGAGGCTTGAGGTTGACATTCACAAGTTTCTTCTACCCAGGAGACATGTTTCAAGATATCTACACAAGGTTGGCATGCTAACTCAGAATAATTATGGTAATAGACCCTACACCAGTTAGGAAGTAGTAGACTCCACATATCAACCTCCTCTCCTAGTACCAACCTATCATATTGTAATTTCATTATTAGGACTTGTTGATTAACAGTAATCATTGGATCATTTTGCTCTGAAAGGGGTGAGTCATTAGAATGAAGTACTAAAAAAGTCATGATTTACTCCTACTTATAAACTCCTATCTCGGTTTCAAAATAGGCTACCTCATTAGCAAAATCATACTCAATGATGATGTGTTTGAGCCTAGGCTCACTTTCAATTATGATATGGCTTGCTATGCCTTTCCAGGGTAGCCACATGTGTGAGAAATCTAAAGACAAATATCCCCCAAGACTTTTCATTAGGTCTTTGTTCAAAAGCATACCATAGGTTTCTAGGATATCTACGACTTGGATATCCACATAAGTTTAGATCCTTGGATCAAATCCAATCTATACATGGATATTTTTAAGCTCTCCTACAATATTGAATTCTATTTTTTCTAACTAAAAAACCTTTTTTTTTTGTCTAGAGTGGACTCAGACCTAACTTCCTACAAATCGAAAATGGTATGACGTTTGCCGATGCCCCAAAATCTAGCAGACAATTGTGTAATTTTTTTGCAAAAATTCTTAAACTTAACAAGAAAGGTGGAGTACCAGTCTTACCTTTATAGAGTGTTGCATTCATCTCATTAGTAGGAGTCACCTTTTCTCTTCCTTTTGACTTGTCTGCTTCCCCCAAGGATTTCAACAAAATTTCCTTTTGAGTAGGGCACCATTTCAAAATATCAAAGAAAGACATTAAAGTCTTATGCCTTTGTATCTATGTAATGAAATCAAATTTTGAATCATTCGTAACCTGATATTTAGGAATTGAAGGTGGATTACCTTTGTTTGAAGAATATGATGGTCCCTTTGGTGGTGGTGGATTATTATCCACATTTTGATTTGGCAGGACCATATTATTAGGAGGGGTAGAGGTCGTGAATGGCCTTGTGTTTTGATTCCTAAGGAAATGGACTCCCTTGGTTTGGAAGGCTTCGGATCATACACATCTTCTACTACTTCATTGTCTTCCTGGTTGGGAGATGGAAGTTCCTCCTCAAAGATGTCATATGCCATGATAGTATCTATTTATCCACTAGATTTATTGGAAGCACCTTGGAATGGAGCATCAACTTGGGCTATCTTAACCATCTTTTCCATCTCTAGGAAATTTACCTCTGAATGGATAGTAGTATCATGTAGTCTACACCAATTGGTCATAAGGTTGAGGTCTTCCACATTGGAAATGTGTGGCTTTTTGTCTCCCACTTGATAATTGTGGGGAACTCCTCTGTTATTAGGTCTAGTATTCCATGGCCTATTGTTGCTAGACCTTTGATTGTATCCTTTATTATTATTTTGATAGTTTTGATTAGAGGATTTTTGTTTCTATAAATTCATATTGGCATTATGGTTGGTATTATAGTTCTAGTTAAGATTTTGGTTAGGATAACCACCCTGATTAGAATATCCTCCCCGATTCTAAAAACCTTGGTTCTGGTTCTGAGGTGGATTATCTCTAAGTTGAGCCATATTGTTAGACATTTGAGATAGTATCTTTTTGAGAGTCTCCATCTCATTGGTTAGTTGGAGAGTCTTTTCAGTTTTTACAGTTTTCACCACAAAGGGTTGATTAACTGAATTTAATCCTCCAGCTTGATTTTGGTAATCTTGATTTTGTTGGGAGGAATCTTGGGAACCATTGCTAAAAAATGGTAAGGGAGGTGAAGCTTGGAACTCAAAAATGGGTCTGTATTGGGAATAGGAAATCCTTGGGACCATGTTGAATAAAGGGGGTGGATTGGAAATTTGGTATCCTATAGGAGGGAGAACTCCTCCTACACTCCCAGATTGTAGACTTATTTGTTGTTCCAACTAGATAGTGAGATGATATACCTTAGCCAAATAATTAGTTTCGTTAGCATTATATGTCCTTTTCAAGAACAAGCCAATCAAAGGGTACATATCCCTTAAGCATGCAAAAATGGAGATGTTCTCAACCACCAAGTAAGGATCCTGCAACCTTTGGTACATTCTTTAGAACCTGGTGTTGAATAAAGGAAACGGTTCATGGTGTTCTTTTCTTATTGTGAAAAATTTGTGGTAAAGGATAGCAAGGTCTACATAAAACTTGAACTAATTGATAAAGCAATTTTCCAAGTCTATCCAACTTAGAATAGACCCTTGGGGAAAGTTTAGGTACCAATTATTTGCCATGTCTCCCAATGAATACGGGAACAATCTGCACACGTCCTAATGAGCCACTTGAGCATGGGTACATGCATCTTTAAATGCCTTTATGTGCTCCTCGACACATATTGATTCTCCATGCATGTACTTAGGATAAAAACCTCTCTAGGTTCTTGGGGAGATCTTTATACCCCTAGGGATAGTCCCTAATGGTGAAGGGTTATTGACAAAGTAAACCATAGGTATTGGCGGTGATAAATGTTGAGTAGGTTGTCGAATGGGTGAAAGTGGCTAGCGAGGTGGTGTAGGTGGGTTTGGTGGAAATATAGGTGGGGTGAGTGGTGGTGATAAAGGTTGGATTAGGAATCTACAAGCTTGGGGCCTATACCTATTAGGGGTTTGGCATTCAACAAGCAGTTCAAGGTTATGAGAAGATCTAAGAACTCTCTCATGCCTTTCTGGTGAAAATGACCCAATGCAAGCCAACTTGTTCCTCACCCTTCCTTCTAGCGCTAGATCTATTGAGGGTCAATGTAACACGACAACAGTAAACAAAATATTACTATTCTATTTCTCCTAAAAAAGAAAGATAACACATGGTGATCTAGCTCCCAAGGTCCTAGTAATTGGTTCTCAATTATGCTGATATCAATCAGTGGTCGATATAACTATAATGTTCAAGGGGCCTTTGTTGGTAACGAGGATCAAGAATACATAGCATCAATTAGTCTATGTTGGGGGGGTTTAAATAAAAGAAAAATATGAATCAGAGCTTCAAATCAAAGAAACATGAGTAAATTTATTACATATCTAGACATGCATATCAATAATGAGTATTTATTCCACCTAACCACAACTACAACAAGATGTAATCCATAGAATAAAATATGCTACTATATACATCCATAATGCTAATTCAAATACCATCAACATTCACTAAAGTTGCTTCAAACAAATCACTCACTCATCATCTAAAACACAAATCAAATGAATATGATAACAACTTTATCCATAGATAACCCAATGACATAATCTTGAATCCAATTCCTTCTATTGACTTTAATAAAATAAGAAACACTTAAGCACAGCAAAATCACTGGCATATGGATTGATTCTATGCCATTAACCTTATAAAAATAGATCCAAACTTTACAAAAATAACATTAAAATGTATGAAAATTTGTAAAATAACCAAGTTTTACTGAACTTTTATAGTATCTCTCCTAAAACATAGAAATCCTAGATCTAATATCTTTTTTTTTTCTCTATCATTAGGTGGCTGATATTTCTTCAATTAGCCAACCTTTTCAAAGTAGAACCTAATAATACATATAGGGTGCCACATGCACAAGTTTCTCAATTATCAATCTAGATCCATAATTAATGGAGCCAAAATTGAACATAAAATTGGATTGATGAATTGTTGTTCTAGTGATGATTACTCTATTGTACCAAAGAAATTTGATATTTGAAGAAGAAAGTGAAACCAATGGATCAAACTCAAAGTTGAGCTTATGTCAAAACCCACAAAAATAGGAGAAACAAAGATATGGTGTGTGATGAACAAGTCAGTTCACTCCTGCACTGAATTCTCCATGATGTAGTAGTCATAAATGGAGAGTACTTGTTGAAGACTACCTGAATTAGGTCCATCCAACCAGTCATCTTCAAATCTAATCCTTTCAAATTCTATAGAAACCAACCTTTTTATCTCCTTTAACTTGTTTAATTCCTTTCTAGCAATTCTTGTCTCCTCCCTGATATCCATAAATTGATCTAATAATAGATTCTCCCCATTTTCTCCCTTTTGCATAATTTCCTCAAACCTACCCATCCATCTCTCCCTTAGCTTATCCAAAGACATTCCTTCTTTTCATGAAGAATATAGGTTAATTAAAATAGCCACAATTTCCTCCAATTCAACCATCTATTGATTCAAATATTGTCTCATTTCTTAAACTTCTTCTTTATGTCCATGAATAGTCTTAGATTTATACCTTATTATGCTCATATTTTTTCCCACAAAATTTTCATTATCATGCTCAAGAATTGAATATTCGAGAAAGGTGGACTTAGCCACTTTATCAATATCTTCAAGATTCTTAACAAATTCTTTGTATTCATCATCCTACTCATCTAGATCCTCAGCATGCTGATTTAGATCCTTTACTAATTCAAGAGCAACCTTATGAATTTTAAAACCTTCAAAGAGAATATCATCAACTTCCTGATTGAGCTAGTCCAACCATTTTTCCATCATTCCTACCTTTCTTTTCATTTGAACCAAATCGTTTGCTTCCTTCTTTGTTAACAAAACTGGAGATTCAGGAAGAGTAGCTTGTTAATAAATGGGAGTTGAAACATCTTTCAAAAACCTATGGAGCTGATCTAATTGATTCTTAAGCTCATCCTTCCTTTGTTTATCTCTAATCATCCTGGATTTAGTTAAAGAGGCCAGAATATCAATCAAATTCATTTGCTGGTTCCTTGTAGGCCTTCCCAAATTTACCTCCCCCACCTAATAATAAGTGATTTGCATGTCATCACAACTTTTCTCTATTACGGTTATGACACATTAAGCAACAATCTCTCCATGATCAGTGAGCTTGGTAGAGTGAAGAACCCGAGCCTTTTTTTAAGGTTTCTCCTTGTCAATTTATTTCATCATCTTGTCCCAGTTCAATGGATGTGGTTGAACAAATTGTTTCCTTTCTAATTCTAGCTTTAACGAAGTAGGAGCAACATGAGTAGTGGCTACTTGAGCTAAAGAAGAACCAACAGTAGTGGAAGGAAAAGGTTGTAACAATGTAAGACTTAGTTGAGAATCAACTTCTTGCACATTTTTTTGAGCACTTTGTCCCTTCTTCTATGCTAACCTTTTTGCCTCCTCCTTATCCTTATGCTCTTGTAGCCTTTTCACCTCCATCTCATGCTTTAAATGTTCCTCTTCCACTTTATTTTTCTACAACATTTGATCTCCCTACTTCTTCAGCTCTTCAAAATAGTCCCATGCCTCTTTGGACTTCTTTTCATATTCAACAATCTCAGCAAACCCATTTTCCCTTTTCAAATGTTCTTATTCTTCCCTCTTCCTATAAGCTTCTTCTTGTTCCTTGAGGTTAACCTCAAGAGCTTCTTTCTCTCTTCTCTATTGTGCCTTTTCCTATTTAAGGTTGTGAATCTTCTGCTACATCATCAACTTATCTCTCTTCCTATATGTTGAGCTCCTACTCCTTTTGTTGTTGTTGTTGAGCTATTTCATCAGCCTTGACCTTATCCTCCAACTCCTTCTACTTGACTGCCAATTATTCAAAATTTTCCTTGGATTTCTCCTCTTGTTGCTTAGCTAATATCCTAGCTTGTTATTTGGCATTAGATTCTCTTTTTGTATCTTCAAAGATTTTCCACTGATCTTCGTCATTCAATAGGTATTCGGTCCCTACATCATCTATCGTATCAAGGGATGCTAATACATGATGCCCTTTATCAGATGGAGTCTTTTATGAATCTATTTCTACGTTATGTATCTCAACTTCATCCTCCATTGTCTTTAATACCTCTACTTCATCATGAAGCACTCCCTTTGGTGATTTGTGACCTAGTTGTTGTGCATCAGAGGGCTGAGTAGATACCTCCCCTACAGTAGATGTAGAAGCCCCTACCTATGCAATTGTTTCATCTTCCTACACCTTTGGAAGGTCTTGAGGGACCACCTCCTCTTGTGTATTAGAAGGCATAAGCTCTAAGGGTTCCCTAGGTGCCATCCTTCTATTTTCCCTTTTATATCCTTGGGTGGTACCTGTAGCTTTCCTCTTCTTAGATGATGGAACCTTAGTTTGATTAGCTCTCAAGCTCACCCAATGAATACTCCTATCCAGTACTGGTCTTTCAATCTGCTTTATGTAATTTTTCTCCTCAACATTCTAGTCTACTAGATCAAGATCTTTAGTACCAATCTTGTGTGCATTATACCCGGGATCCAAAACTATCCCATCATCAAACAACATTTTTGGAATGTCTTCCTTTACCCCTAACTCAACCATAAGTGGGATAGGTATCCTTTCATAATTCCTTTTCCTAAGGTCATATTCATCCTGCAAGTCTATGCAAAAATCCTCCAAAAAATTAAACTTATCAAAGACACTAGGAAGTACAACCCTCAACTTGTACTTAGGCTCATAGTGCTTCCTTGCAGTGTACAAGCCCATCCTTAAATAAGCTAATTCATCACAAATGGCCTTAGCTGCCTATGTTTTTGGATAGTTAAAGACTCCCAACCTCATTGGAAACTTATGGAAACCGGTCTTGTGTTTGTTTCCAAACTTGTAATTAACAACCAAGGCTTGATAAATAAACTCCATTAGAATGATCTTATCACCACAACATCTAGGTAGAAAATGGGGGTGACCATCAAAGTTGGCTAACATAAAATAGGTGAATGTGGGGTACTAGATAGACCAATGCCCCCACTCATTCACAAAATCCATTGCTTCCCTGTTAAGCCTATATCCCGCATCACGATTAAGCTTGTTAATAATAACATGAAGAAAGGAATCATTTACCCTTCTATAATGTTGATATGATGCGTGTGAGGTGAGCTGATTATAATACTCTGACACTTTTTCCTATCCTTGGGCTTCCCCCAATATACCCACAGTTTGAAGTCCAGGAAAAATCCCCATTCGAGTTGCTGGATAAACTACATAAAATGTCATAAAGAAACACTTGGTTTCTCTCACTTTTATCAGTTGATTGTGAATGCTATCTAATACTATCATTGAATAGTCTAATTTTTGCCTCCCATCCAAAATAGTTTGGATAAAAGGAAACATCCATTCCTCAAATAGTGAAGCATCCCTTTTTCGAAACACCCTAAAAAGGAACATGATTATATTTGCAATCTCTTTATTAAAGTCTACCCTCTTAGGCTAGTCTAGATGCTTGGTAAGAGACTTCTTCTCCACCCTCATCTAAGTCTTGTTCATGTGAGATCTATTCTTCTCCTTAGTATCACTGTAAAAATTCAAAGCCTCTACCTCATTCAATTGCCTAGGATTCTTGGGATCAGGCATATTAAACAAGAATTTGATCATTTGAGGAATCAAGTCAATAATGGTATTACCCTTCACATCCACACACTACCTAGTAGTAGGATTATATGCACCAGCTTCTACAAGAATCAACTTTGGATATTTGATAGATAAGGGGAAGAGTGCAACATGTGCTAGCTAGGATTGAACAATCCTTTTTGTCCTTCCTGTGACCTGCTCCTTGGTGAATATCTCCTCATGCAATTCTTCATAGTTAAAAGGGTCCAAATTGGTGTCAATAATATCAGGCCAGTTGGAATCAATTTTGCTAGCTATGAGGGAAAATTCCCCATGCTTACATATCAAAGTATATGAAATTTGTTCCACCTTGATCTTCTTTGGTCTAACTCCTTGCCATGAAGTTTCACCTAGTTGGCTTCTTTGGGAAGCCTCATCTGATGCCCCCGAAATTTCTTGATTTCTATAGTAAATTTCTATATTAGATGAACCAAACATCCAAGTTATTCAATCATATGATCCCTTCTCTACCCTCCTAAGATGATATTTACTTAGTCAAACTCTTCCTTTATTAGAGGCTGAACCATACAAGTATTAGGCATAAAATATATCTCTTATCATGTGGTAAGGTTGGGATCGAAACTGGACAAGAACCAAAATGTGGTTGAATTCAAGACCAGAATGGGAACCAGACCAAAACTAATTGTTAGTTCCCAAAATCAATTTCCACCCTAGATCCAATTCCAAACAAGAACAAGTACAAAGACACTTCATAAGGAATAGGAACGGAAGAGTTTTTTGAAAAAATAGAGGGTATTTTAAACAAGGTACAGTCATATGAATTTTAACCCCTTGATCACATGGGATTCAAAGGAAACCAAGAATAGCATAGTATGAACCATCCAATAGATCCACCCGACAAAAGGAAATTTAAACCATAGAAAAGATCATTTTGCAAAGGTTGTCAAGAAAAACCCTAGTTCACTTGACACACCATTTTTGAAAACTAGGGCATAACGAGAATCCCACATAGACAACACAAAATCAATGCAGGAAGACCAAAAAAAGAGTTTCAAAACAAATTTTCATCACCTAAGCAAGGAAAATCCTTCAAAAATTGAAACCCTAGTTAAAACTAGGGCATGAAAAAATGGACCTATCACGAAAGTGACAGTAGAACAAACAACAAAACAAAATGACAAACAAAAAACAAACCAAAAGTGGAATGGGACGAAAAATAAAGGATAAAAGAAACAAAACAAGAAAAGAAAAACAAAAACAAGTGAAGAAATTCATAGACCAAAAACTCTCTTGTGAATATGCTAAAAAAAACAACCAAAAGAACAAAACGAGAGATAGAAAAGAAATGAAACATACCTCAAAACACTCCTAAGGACTGACCATAATTTCGCCAATATTCACTTCACAACTCACCTTCGTGATCAAATCAATCCTATCGAGAATTTATTGGCTGTGGTTTGCTTAAAAACCTCAAATAATAATGATAATGAGCCAATTTAAACAAGATTAAACCTTTAAAAATTAATTTGTGTGCGCGAACAAGTTGCATTTAATGCCATAAATGTAGTAGATCAGAGACAGATCCAACAATGAGAAAAAATAGTTAAGTCAAGTCCACTCAACATCAAAAGGTAAGGTGGACACAGATCTGTGTTGACGAAAAGATAAAGAAACCTACACAAAATTCCTTACTTAATGTCTAACCTCGGATCCAATCCTGAGAAAGAAGACCGATTGAAATGAGACACAAAAGGATGGGCATGGGGCCAAAACTGAAATGGAGCTTTACAAAGTTTGAAGTTAAATTTCAAGTCTGAATCTGGTTCCACCCAAGAAGTAAAGAACAAAACAAACAAGAACAAGGGAAGCGAGACCAAAATGAAAACTGGACCCGACCCAAACAACCAAGAATGACAACACACAAAATAGTGGTGTCGAAGTCATAACGAAATATGCAACTTGGAACTCTAAAACTTCAAACTTAAGTTCCAATCCCAATTCCAGTTCTGTGAGGGAAAAAAAATGCAAGAAAAGGACCAAAAATTCAAGGCATAAACCAACCTAAGAGTTTTTGAAAACAACCAATAACCAAAGAAGGCCGAACAACAGAGAAGAAAAAATCAAAGTCAAAATGATATCCAAACAAGGAAGCCTAGAAGAATTATGTGTTAAGTTTTGGTTCTGAACCCACCTCTGCCATAGCAAAAGGGGGACTTAGGATCAAAACAAACAACTCCTAAGACCCAACCAAACAACCAAAGACAAAAAAAAAACAAAAATGAGGACTCATTTTGTTTCAAAACAAAATGGTGTGGTTATGCAAGGCATAACATGGTTCATCACCAAGTTTGGACATATGAAAGACAATGCAATGCAAGCTATAAGATAGCCTTAATTGAATGCAAAATAACTCTAAATGACCTAGAAATATGAGAAAAATGCAAAAAAAAATTATGAAGTAGAAAGTGTGCCTAGAAGACTAAATAAGGCACAATAGAGGTTTGGAATTCTATAAAATATGCTATCAATGCTTATTGGGACTCATTCACCAAGCTAGGAAAATCAAATTGCTTATGGAAAAATGTGCATATACAAGTTTTAGCCAAAAGGGTATCTGAATCTATGAAAATATTTATGAGGCCTATATAGTAGGACTCATTTGTCACTTGTGCTGAATAAGTCTAGTTTTTCTTTTTCAAAAGTTTAGCAATTGATTCTATTCCTCGTAGTCTTCTATGCTCTTCTTGAATGATTTCCAGATCCAAAATTGCTCATTGCCACATGTAGACCTTCTCCAAGCTTCTCTAAGGCTTGATGACAACTTTAGGGATTTGAATTTTTTTTCCAACTTTGATCCTTCAAAAATATTCAACCTAGCCCTACAAATTGCACCCAAGAAGAGTGAAGAATGTTGTGGGGTTAGGGAATAGGGGTTTTCCTTGGTCAAATGCCTTGTTAGTAATTAAAAATTGAAATGAAAGAAAATATGAATGGAGAATGATGAATGAATAAATAGTAATGTTGTAACTCATCAAATCCTAGCAATAAGTTGTTGCAAATATGCTTTAAATGGCTACAATGGATGTGATTATTGACACTTGCTTGGATCATGAACTCTACATCACAATTATTGGCATAATAAAAATCACGAAGAATGTAATATTTGACATGATGATTGGAAGTTGAAGAATTCTCTAAAATTATTGATAATCTACCCTTGAATTCCTTTGAATTCTCTTGTGAACGCTCAAATTCTCTTGTGAACTCTCTTGAATGCAAGGTGTTGAATATGATTGAAATAACCCTGTATTGATACTCAATTATGTAAGAATTCCTAAAATTACAAAACTACAAGATGTCATCAGATCTAAGAGAATGAAATCCCACTAGAAATTTGAATTAAATTTGAATTTTGGCAACACAACTCTCATTCGCCCAAGGTGGAAAATGTGTCCCATCAGGCATAATGTATGGGATCAAAAAAGAAAAGTGCTTAGAAATGTGTAAAAAATGGTTATGGGCCAAAAGATTTAGGTGGGACCCATTTTACCAAGGTGGTGAATGAGTCCCAAAAACTACATCTGAGTCACACAAGCCATGGACACCTAAATTATGATTGGTCAATGATTGGCATTAGGATTATTCTCAAAAATATGCAATAAATGAGGCTTGTGGATGCGAAATAAGGCCAATTAAAGCATAAGAAACCCAATTATTAATGATAATCCTATAGAAATGTGAAAGTGTGTTACAAAACTCCAAATAAGGCAATATTAAGGTTGATTATGTTTTTTTATTTGATAAAACCGTAGAAAAGTGTGAAAATGTGTTACAACACTTCACAACACTTTTTCAAGGCACCATTAAGATTCCATTAGTTCAGAAGGTCACAAGACCTAATGTGAATGTGTTAACCACATTACAACATTAAGCTAAAACCACAAGGACTTGAAAAAGTTAGAAAAAGTAGAAGGGTTACTTTTCTTGATGACTCCATCTAGCCCCAACTTTACTAAGAAAATGAAATTGCTTCAAAATCACACTAAAGTAGACAATCAAGCTTTAAGTGGGGTTCAAATGTACCAATTCCAATAAGATGAGATAATGATAAAGAGTGGTGATCAAGCCTCGGGATCAAGATCCCATGAAAAACCAACATAGGTACAAAGGAAAACACATGAGAATGGTATAAAGAGCAATGACAAGGAATAAGCATATGTTGTCAAAGATAAAAAAGAGAAAGGGAAAAGAAAAAGAATCAGATCAAGGTTCAATCATTTTTCCATCATGATGTTGATCATATCTTGGATTTTTTTCAAAAAAATGCATACTGACTCTAAGGCGACAGAACTCTTGACTGTCTGTTGGGTGCGAACTCCTAATGGGTGAGACACATACACTCATGGCTTGTATTCACTCACCCACACATGCAAGTGGCTAAGGGGAAATTCTTGCCTAGGATTGGGCTTCCCACTCAAACCATACTAGAGTTATCCCTCTTGATAACTTTAATAAGGCATCACACAAAACTAATTTTCGAGCTTCATGAGGTAAGCAAAAATTTGTGTGCTTGGAGCTCATGAACAAATAGGATGGATCCAAAGGCATGCAAGTTGTGTTATGCAAGGTTTCCATATAATTAAAAATGAAAAATAAGAAAATTTCAAAGGATTCTTGATTAGTTCATGCAAGGTCTTTAACTTATGTAACATTGTACCTAATGTCTCCAAGACATGACCAATCAAAGAATATAAAATTTACAACTTAGGGGATGTAGTGTGTCACATCAAGCCACTAAGAAGAATGTAATATTATAAGAGAGATCATGCTCCCGAAGGACATTACACCCAATATCATCCAAAAAGAAAAGAATATATTGTATGAAGTAAGAAGGTTGCACTAATAACCGAGAAAAAGGAAAATGCAAAAGAATAATGCCAATTTTAAAGAAATTGCTAAACACCATACTGTGAGCAATTAATTTAAAGTAGAAAATGAAAAAAAAATCATACAATAAAGAAGATATCATAGCAAACATGGAAATCCCTATGCAAGGTCATATGTTTCCAAGGAAAGTACCGTCATGTAAGAGAAAAAGAAAAGGGAGGGGTTTCCCCCAAAATGAAAATACCAAACACATAAGGGATCTATGGATTTGGGGTCAGTATATTATTTGCTACAATAATTTTAGAGAGCTTGAAAATATCATCATCCCCCAAATACACATAGAACTAGAAGAATGACACAAAGAGAGTGAAATAAAAGAAAAACCTTTTGGTTCAACATGGAAGAGACATAGGGTGTTTCGATGCCTTGCGTCATCCCTAAAAGGAAAGCACAAGAAAAATAACAAAGATAAACTAAAAGGTAAAAGAAAAAAAAAACCTTTTGGGTCAACATGGAAGAGACATGAATGTCTCGACACCTTGCATCATCCCCATAAGGAAAACATAAGACAAATGAAAATATAAAGATAAAAAGCTAAAGAGATGCATGACATAGAGAAGAATGAAGGTACAAATAGAGGAATATTACAAAGAGATAGAAAACATCAAATAGAACATCATGGGGGATCACATTATGCACATGCAATTACAGAAAAGAAAATGAAAAACAAAAGACTAGTAAGGAAAATGTGAGTCAACCTATGAGCAGGTCATCCGCCTCCCAATCTTAGTATGTATAAGAGAAAGGTGAAAAAAAAACCGAAGGGACAATGAAAAATGCATTACTAAGACAAGGATGTCAATTTATTTCCCCCACTGAGTGTGAGATGAGAATAAGATGAGGTAGGTGATGAGAAAAGTCATGTAATAGTGAGAATATAATATTCTACAAATATTACATGAGAAGGGGCTAGGAAAGGGGTCTCACTTTAAGGGACTATTTCTATAATGTCAAATTGTTGGAGGATCTTTATTAAAGTTCAACACTCATTAGTAAGATGCCCAATAATCCTATGATATGCACAATACTTTGTGTTATCTTTAGGGAATTTTATTCTAGTACAAGGTGAAAGTTTAAGCCAACCCATGTTTATAAGATGTTACGGTTGTCATTCAATTTTTGTTTGGGTGTGTGAGAACTTGTAAGGTGTATTTCTTTTGCTAGATTCACCAACTTCACTAGATGGGATTAGGGTAGGACCTATCCCGATTTGATCTTATCTTTATCCTTACTATTGTTATGATCTATTGGTTGTTATTTAGGAAGAAGGATATTCAAATCAAGATGGGAATCAAATATCATTGCACCATCACCACAAAGCCTTATATACTCTCTAGGAGGCCTTATGTTATGAGAGGGATATTGATATGCTAATCCATTTTTTTTCATCAATTGGTATTTGCACTAGGATTTGGTGAATTTCATGTTCACTTGTTGTATCACATCCTTGTTTTCTCAAGATTGTGAATCCTTTTCCACATGTTTCTTCAAGATTGATGGAAGTGTTTGTTACTTTGTTATTATAAAATGGTTGAGTGTTTGCTTTTCTAGAGGAACTAGGTTCACCTATTGTAGGGAACTTAGGTTTAGTTTTTGTTTCAAGATGTAAGTAACCAAACATCTCAAGATGTGGTATTGTGGGAAGATTTGGTTGTTTCATGGATGGATAGAAGGATACATTAGTTTCAAGGTTGTTAAGACAATTTTTGATGAACTTATTCATGCTACCATCATCCTCTCCAATGATATCAACATCACAAGGAGACCATGCATTAGGAGTTGAGTGAGCATGAGTAAGGTCAATTTCATTAGGATCATTTACAAAGGCACAACATGACACATCCACTAAGGATTTTAAGGATATCAAAAGCTTGTTAAAGCACATATCCATGATGCAAATTTTAGATTCTAAACTATACAACAATGTTGCAAATTGAATTTTGATTTTAAGCAATGTACAAGATTAATGAATTTAAGCTAAATGCAATGAATTGAATGAAAATAAAAATCTACAAACTGAAACAAAAAGGTAACAATAGAAAACAAAAACTTAGAAAATGTGCAAAGGGATTGATTTTCACAAGGAGGCAAATGAGTCCTAGTGATGAGATTTTTTGAATTTTTTTAGAATTTTTGAATTGAATTTTATGCTTTTTTATGCTTTTTGAGCTATGTATGAGATCAAAATGTAGAATTTGATTAATTTTCAATGAAATAAAATGCAATAATTAAAGCTAATTGAGCTTTCAATAATGAAAAAAATGAAACCCTAGAATGAAAATTAACTAATGCAAATTTTAATGCAATGTTAATGCAAGATAAGTCTAGGATGAAGATGCACTCCAAATTAGAATTATGATGTAATAAATATAGGTTCACCAAAATGGAACCTATTAAAAAGAAAGTGTGGTTTGGGCATGATGATTATCCACAATGACTTTCAAAGAGACTCCACTCAAGGATAACCCTAGAGATCTCAATGCAAAAGAGAAAGAGATCTTGCAATAGGGTTGTCCTGGGAAATGAATATGATCTAATGAGTGGTTCACCACCAAGTTTGGACTTGGAAAAGACAATGGAATACAAGTTCTAAGAGAAAACCCTAATTGATTGCAAAATAACTCTAAATGACCTAGAAATTTGAGCAAAATGCAACAAAAAGTTATGAAGTAGAAAGTGTGGACTTGAAAGACTGAAGAAGGTAGAATGGTGGTTTCGAATTCTAGAAAATCTATTGTCAATAATTATTGGGACTCATTCACCAAGCTGGTTGAATCAGTCCTACTTCTAGAAAAATGTGCAGATACAGGTTTCAGCCAGAAGGGTATCTAGATTTATGAAAATCTCTCTTAGGAATGTATAGTTAGACTCATTCACCACTTCTGGTGAATTAATCTACATCATATTTTTCAAAATTTTGGGACTTGATTCTATTCTTACTGGTCTACTCTACTTTTTCTGACTAATTTTGGATCCAAAACTACAAATTTCCACCTATAGACCTTCTCTAAGCTTCTCCAAGGCTTGATGAAAACTTTAGGGATTTGAAAACTTTCTCCAAATTTCCTACAAATTACACACAAGAGGGGAAAATGCTGTGGGGTTAGGGAATAAGGGTTTGTTGCAAGTATGAGCAAGATTGGTGGTGTTGCCACTAATATTGTCATTGATGTCAACACAGTTTAATATGCTACAGATTGCACATGTATAGTTGAGATGATTTTGAGATGTTGTGAGTACATGGAGCTATATTCATGATGTTGAAAATGTTTTGAAATGATGATTTTCCAAGTGCTTTTGAGAAAATTAATAAAGTAGAGAAGTTAGAGTTATGATTTTTTTTAGAATGTTCTTTGATATGTTTTATGCACTTCTCTTGTGTTGATCCTATGCTTGTAAAGATCTGAAGGTTTTCTAATTGTGATCTAGTGGTGATATCTCCTGAGTTGTAGCTTCTGATCTTATGACATGTGAATGTTATGTTCACCAGTGTGTGAACTGTTTTGGTAGATTTGGTCTTTTGTGGACAAGGCAAAATGTTTCTACTCTAAAGTCCTTTGATATTCTATTTTAGATCTTGTGGATCTATAATATGTCTTATATTGGTGTTATCTTGGTTCTAGAAAATTTGTGTGTGGTTTGGTGATCCAAAAGTCATGTTTCTGAGTTGAATGTGTCTGCATGTCCGGATAGACTAATGGAAGGAGTTCAATGTTCAAAGATTTTTGCACTTGTTGTGGATGTATCTAAAGGAATCCAAGATATGTTCTCATGCATAATGAATATTTTTGCATCATCCACATCTTATCTTCTTTTTGGGAAGTGTGTACATTGATGTTCATTTTTCTTTTCATTAGGTTTGGCCTACTTGGTGTTTACACTTCATTCAAAGTAACTAAATTTAATCAAGGAAGCATGTGGTTTATCTGAGACATTATTTTTGGTCTTGGTTAAGTAATTTTATTGGTCCACTCTCATTATTTTCCACTATAGGAATGTTGAGTTTTCAACCTAATTTTAACTTATGAAATGAAGTTTATGTGGCCAACCTTAGAGAAATTTTCTAAGGTTGAAGATGGCATAAATGTAAGTCAAATTGTGAAGATTTGGATGTAGATGCAAAGTGACGTAGTAAGCCACAAATCCAGAAAGAAGAAGTGTGTGAAAGTGTGTTGAGGTAGTAGTACTTCATTGTGTTAGATTCCTAAAGGCAGTGAGCTAAAGTTTTTTGCAATATTTTAATCAAGGCTAAAAATGTGTGTTAATTTCTTTGATGGATATTTTGTTCTCTTTTTTATCAGTAGGCAATGAGCCTCCATGTTGGATAGTGAGTCCTTTTTGTAGGCAGCGAGCCTTTGTATTTTGGAAAGTGAGTCCTCTTCTAGGTAGTGATCCCTTGGAAGTGAGCATTTTTATTTGGTTTTATAATCTCATTATATTGTAAGTTAACCCTCACCGTGTTTTTTCCCTCATTGTGTTTTCCATGTAATTTTTTTTTCACTCATTGTGTTGATTTTACTTTCCATTATCTACATTTCATGTTCATACTTAATAACAAAATAGTGTGGTTGTGGGATTGATAAGTGTTAAAGTTTTTAATTTGAATTTGTGTGAAAACTAATTCACCCCCCCTCTCAGTTGTCTTGCACCTTTTTGACAATTGTTATTAGATATTTGGTTCATTGGTCTAGAGCTTAACCACTTAAGCATGATCTGATGGCATGTAAGTTGGTGATCCCTATGTTTGACAAATCTAATTATAGTGATTGGAAAGTGTAGATGAGAGGATATATTGTTTCTCTTGGTTAAAAGACCTAGAAGGCTATTGAGAAAAAGTACGTTGCTCTGAAAAGTGGTCCTTATAATGCAAATGACATTTCCTCTTCTGAGGAGAATAAGAAAGTGAGGTATTCTATTTATAGTGCTTTATCTAAAACTGAGCAAACTAAGATTCTTTCTTTAGATACTACTTATGAAGTCTAGAAAAAGTTGGAAGAACTATATGAAGGAAATGAAAGAGTAAATTTGACAGTGAAGTTGGTATCAAAGCACAAATATGAGAATCTAAAAATGGAAGAAGGTGACAAGTTTACAAGATATTTCTAGAGGGTTGAAATGATAGAAAATGAAGTAAAGAATCAAGGGGGAAAACTAATAGATGAAGATATTATTGAGAAGAACCTGATCACCCTACCAGATTTCTATAGTGATAAGATCTTAGTTATTGAAGAGATGTATGATCCTAAGAAGTATATGAAAGAACAGTTATTTGGAACCTTGCAATCATTTGAGATGAGAAATTTTAGGAAAGAAGACATGAAAGAAGAAAAGATAGAGACAACATTTAAGGAAATGAAGATTGAAGATGATCTAGAGAGTGATGGTTCTAATGAGCTAGAAGAAAATTTCACTAGAAAGTTGAAGAAAAGTACCAGTAAGTATAAAGTTATGTTGCCCTTTAAATGTTTTAGTTGGGGTAATATTTGTCATTACGCTTCAAGATGTCTAAATAGAATTATACATAAGAAAAAAAGGATTATAGAGATAACGATAGAAAGGATAAGAAATATAAGTTGTATTATGGTAAAGAATAAGTTGGAATCTTTGATGATGAATTTGAAAATGATGTTGATGATAATGAATGCTTATTTTAGCTTTGGAGAATAAATTTGTGTCCACTAACCCAAGAAAATGTGCAAGGAAGAATGATCCAAAGAACAAAAACAATAAGATGGAAGGTACTTTGGTCACCTCCTTTCATGCAAGATAGGATGAAGATTACTGGATGATTGATAGTGGATGTTCTAATCACATAACTGAAGATAAAAGTAAGTTCACTAAACTTGAAAAGTATGATGGTGGTTTGTTCATGTTTGGTGATGATTCATAAGCTAATATTTGTGGGAAAGTTATAATTAGTTTTGATGGAGTACACAACACTGATTATGTATATTATGTAAAGGGTTTGAGGCATAACCTTTTAAGTGTTGGGAAGATGTGTAGCAATGGTTTTAAACTTGTGTTTCAGAATAATACTTGTGAAATCATAAAATAATACATAATATGGTTGCTCCTATAGGAACTCATGGAATCATCTATAAGCTTGAGGGAGTTGATGATCAATGCCTTGTATCTCAAGTCAGTTAAAGTTGGTTATGGCACTAGAGAATGGGACATGTAGACTTTGATAATCTAGTTAGAATTAGTTGAAGAGATGTTTTTTGAGGTCTTACTAGAATCACAAAGCCTACTAATGCTATTTGTAGAAGTTGTCAGTTGGGGAAAAAAATAATATGCAACTTTAAGGGAAAAGAAAAATCTACTACTAGAATGATGGAATTAATTCATAATGACCTATGTGGTCTGACTAGAATAGGAAGCCTAAATGGTGACATGTATTTCATGCCCCTTCTTGATGATTATTCACAAGTCACATGGGTTGATTTTCTTAGAAAGAAGACTCGGGCTCTATATAGGTTTAAAGTGTTCAAAGAAATAGTGGAAAATGAAGTGAATTTGAAAATAAAATTTTTGAGATATTATAGAGGTGAAGAATTCAATTCTAGTGTGTTTAATAGATTTTGTGAACAATATGGCATAAAGAGATAGTTTTCTGCTCTAAGAACCACTCAACAAAATGTGATAGTTGAGAGGAAAAACTAGAAGGCATAGGAAGTTGAAAGAACCATGATGAAAGAATCAAATGTATCAGATGTGTACTAGAGAGAGGCAATACACATTGTTTATGTTCTTAATAGAGTTCAAATTAGAGGCAACAACACAAAGAATCCTTTTGAGTTATGGACTGGTAAGAATCTTACTATGAAATACTTTAAGGTATCTAGAAGTAGATGTTACATTAAAAGAGATGATGAAAATATTGAAAATTTTGATGCTAGATGTGATGAAAGAATTTTTCTTAGGTACTCTACTATGAGAAAAGCATATAGATGCTTCAATAAAAGATTGAGAAAGATGGTTGAAAGTGCATATAAGTGAAGTTGAACCTAGTGATCTTATCTATGGACAACTACCTAAAGAGAATAAGAAGAAAGAAGAAGAAGAAGAAAATGAACTGAAACCTGCCATTAAGACTCCTAAGTATGTGTAGAAGAATCATCCAGAGGAATAGATAATTGGAGATAAGAGTGAAGGTGTGAAGCCAAGAAGTAAAGTAGCAGCTGACGTAAATTAGTGTTTACTCTCTAAACTTGAACCTAAGTCTATGAGTGAAGCATGTGAAGATGAGAGCTTGATGAAAGCTATGAAAGAAGAGTTGTAACAAATAGAAAATAATCAAACACGTGAATTAGTTCCTAGACCCATGAATAAGAATGTAATTGGTTCAAAATGGGTGTTCTAGAATAAGCTATGTGAAAATGGTGAAGTTATAAGAAATAAGGCAAGAATTGGATGCAAGGGATGCTCACAATTTGAAGGCATAGACTTTGAAGAAACATTTTCCCCCTGTGGATAGAATGGAAGTTATTAGAATGTTTTTTGGAATTTTTTGCCCACAAGGATTTCAAAGTGTATCAAATGGATGTCAAGTCAACATTTTTGAATGTTGAATTGGAGGAAGAAATATACATGTAACAACCTAAAGGATTTTAGTTATCTGACAAACCGGATATGCTTTGTAAGTTGAAGAAGGAATTGTATGGACTGAAGCAAGCTCCTAGAGCTTGGTATGCAAGATTGGATAGATAGCTGGAAAAGAAAGGATTCAACAAAGGTTCTACTGACAACAATCTCTACTTCAAAGTGCAAGGTAACAAAATGTTAATAGTAGTTGTATATGTTGATGATATCATCTTTGGTGGAAATGAATGCATGTGTAGGAGATTTTTTGAAGAAATGCATAAAGAATTTGGAATGTCCATGATTGGTGAGTTGAATTTATTTCTTAGTCTTCAAGGGATATTCATTTCACAATCTAAGTATGTGAAAGAGTTGTTGAATAAGTTTGGAATGGATGATTCCAAACCAGTTAGTACTCCTATGGTAACCAAATGTAAGGTGAGTAAAGATAATGAATCTGCTAAAACTTATCAGAGCAAATACATATCTATTATTCATGGACTACTATATCTTACTACTACTAGACTAGATATTATGCATGTAGTATTTTTAGTTGCCATATTTCAAGTAGATCCGAAAGAGGCACATGTTACAGTTGTAAAGAGGATATTTAGATATTTTAAAGGCACACTGGATTATGGCTTATCATATCCTAAGGGTGTTGATTTCACCTTGAGTACTTATACCAATGTAGATTGGGTTGGTTGTGTTGATGAATGGAAGAGTACCAGTGGTGGTGCTTTCTTTCTTGGCAACATATTGGTTTCTTGATTAAGAAACAAGACTCAGTTTTTTATCCATTGTAGAGGTGGAATATATTGCTACAAAATCCTACTGCACATAGGTTTTGTGGATGAAGCAAACTCTAAAAGACATTGGAGTAATATGTGATGAGCCTATTCCTATTTCCTGTGACAACAAAAGTGCTATAAATGTTTTAAAGAATCTGGTTATACCCTCAAAAATAAAACACATATCTATAAAATATCATTTCTTGAGAGAAAAAGTGTTGGAGAATGAAGTCAGATTGGAGTATGTGACAACAAAGGAACAAATTGCAGATATATTTACTAAGGCTCTTCCGAAGGATAATTTTGAGCATCTTAGGGATAGGTTGGATATCATTGTCCCTTTGAACTAGGTGCACATGAAGGTGCATCAATCTAGTGAATTCACAGATTCTTCATTTATCTAGAATGATGAATGGGTCTAATTCGTAAGGGGAGTAGAATAGTTTTCATTGTTGCATTATGAGTTGAATGGGTGCACTCCTAAGGGGGAGTGATCAGAGTATTTTATCTTTTCCATTGAATTCAAAAGGGGAGAGAAAGTCATGTGAAAAAAAATTACAGAGGAAGAGAAGGTTTTCTCCCAGAACATTGTGCAGGATGTTATGTTTGATGGTTTTTCAGATTACGTGTTACCACCAATGACAAAGGGGGAGATTGTTGCAAGTATGAGTAAGATTGGTGGTGTTGTCATTAATGTTTTCATTGATGTCAACATAGTTTAGTATTTTGCAGATTGTACATGTATATTTGAGATGCTTTTGAGATGTTGTGAGTACATCGAGCTATCTTCATGATGTTGCAGATGTGCTAAAATGATGAGTTTCCAAGTGCTTTAGAGAAAAGTAATAAAGAAGAGAAGTTAGAGTTATGAATGTGTTTAGAATGTGCTCCAATATGTGCTCACACGTTTATTCTATGTTGATCCTATGCTTGTGTAGATATGAAGGTTTTTTAATCATGATCTAATGGTGATATCTCTTGAGTTGTAGCTTCTGGTCTAATGACATTTGAAAGTTGCATTCACTGGTGTATGAACTATTTTAGTAGATTTAGTCTTCTACAGACTAGGAGAATTTTTTTTGGTCTATAGTCATCCGCTTTTCTATTTCAGATCTTGCGGATGTAGAATATGTCTTATATTGGTTATCTATTGGTTATGACAAAGATGTGCGTGGTTTGGTGATCTGAAAGTCATGTTTATAAGTTGTTGTATGTGTCTACATGTCTAGATGGATTGATGGAAGGAGTTTTGTTTTTGAAGATTATTGCACTTGTTGTGGATATATCTGAAGGGATATGAGATGTGTTCCTATGCATAATAAATCATTTTTCATCATCCATGTGTTATCTTCTTCATGGGAAGCATGTACATCATGTTCATTTGTGTTTTCATTAGGTTTGGCCAACCTAGTGTTTACACATCATTTAAAGAAATTAAATCTAATCAAGGAAGTGTGTGGTTGATCTAAGACATTATTTTTGGTCTTGGTTAAGTATTTTTATTGGTCCACTCTCATTATTTTCCATCACAAGAATGTTTAGTTGCTGACCTAATTTAAATTTATGAAATGAAATTTATATGGCTAACCTTGGAGAAAGTTTCTAAGGTTGAATATGGTATAAATGAAAGCTAGATTGTGAAGATTAGGATGTAGATGCAAAGTGACGAAGTAAGCCACATATCAAAAGAGAAGAAGAGTGTGAAAGTGAGTTGAGGAAGCAGTTCTTCATTGTGTTAGATTCCTAAAGGCAATGAGCTGAAGGTTTATGCAATCTTTTAATCAAGGTTGTGGATGTGTGTTAATTGCTATGGTGGATCTTTTGTTCTCTTTTATATCAGTAAGTAGTGAGTCTCCCTGTTGGACAATGATTCCTTTCTGTAGGGAGTGAGCCTTTGTATTTTGGATAGTGAGTACTCTTCTAGGTAGTGAGCCTTTGTATTTGGTTTCATAATCTCTTTATATTGTGAGTTAATACTCACAGTGGTTTTACCCTCATTTTCTTTTCCATGTAAACAAATTAGTGTTCATTTTGTTGTTTTTACTTTCTGTTCTCTACTTTTCATGTTCATACTTAATAATAGAATAGTGTGGTTGTGGGATTGATAAGTTTTGAAGTTTTGAATTTGAATTTGTGTGACAACTAGTTCACCTCCCCTCAGTTGTGTTGTGCCTTTTTAATAGGTTTTTCCTTGGTCAAACCCCTTTTTGGTAATTAAACCTTGAAATTAAAGTAAATCTGAATGGAGAATGATGAATGAATAAATAGTAATATTGCAACTCACCAAACCTAGTAATAAGGTGCTAAAAATATGCTTGAAAAGCCTACAATGGATTCCATTCTTGAATCTTTCTTGACACACTTGCTTGGATCATAAACTCTACATCATAATTGTTAGCACAATAACAAACATGAAGAATACAATCTTTGACATGATGATTGGCACTTGAAAAATGCTTTAAAATGATTGATAATATTCGCTTGAATGCCTTTGAATGCTCCTGTGAATGCTCAAATTCTCTTGTGAACTCTCTTGAATGCTAGGTGTTGAATATGAGTGAAAGAACCTTGTATTTATGCTCAATTATGCAAGAATTCTAGAAATTACAAGACTATAATCTGACATCATATCTAGGATAATAAAATAATAATAGAAATTTTAATTAAATATGAATTTGGGTAACAAGAGACTCATTCACCCAAGGTGGAGAATGAGTCCCATTAGGCATAATGGATGCGACCAAAAAATGAAAAGTTATTAGAAATATGTAAAAAATAGTTTGAGGCAAAAAGATCTAGGTAGTACCCATTCACCCAAGGTAGTGAATGAGTCCCATACACTAAATCTAGATGAAACAAGCTAGGAAGACTTGAATTATGATTGGTCAAATATTGGTGTTGAGATTATTCTTAAAAAGATGCAATAAATGAGACTTGTGGATGTAAAACAGGGCCAATTAAAGCATAATAAAACCCAAACATGAATGATAATCCTAGAGAAATGTGAAAGAATGTTACAAAACTTTACAACACTCCAAATAAGGAAATATTAAGGTTGATTATGTTTATTTATTTGATAAAATCCTAGAAAAGTGTGAAAGTGTGTTACAACACTTCACAACACTTTTGCAAGGCACCATTAAAAATCTATTAGTTCACAAGGGCCCAAGACCTCATGTGAGTGTGTTAACCACATTACAACATTAAATCAAGGAAAAATTAAGCCAAAACCACATGGAGGAGCCGAACTAGTCAGAAAAAGTAGAAGGGTTACTTTTTGGTGACTCCAAAATACAAGTGGACTCAAGGCATGCTCTAGAAGTTGAACATCAAACCCTACCCTTTGGTAAAAATTATAGAGGTATTCTACCTAAACTATCTTTCAATTTTATGCAATGGATAATTCAATGATAGTGAATATTTTAGACAAATTGCAAATAAAATTAAGTATTCTCTAAGAAACTTGTTAGAAGAATCCATGGGTACATTTTCTAGCATTCCTTTTAGAGTGTTACCTACTGTAGACATCTATGCATATGTTTATGGGAAAATTGAGGAAATGTCACAAGTTCAATTAAATATCTTATGGAAGAATGAGTTGGAAGAAAATTATGATGCATATAAAACCTTAGTTGAAAAGAAATTTGATGTTTGGCAGAAATTCTCATTGTTTGAATTCGACAAGGGGTAAATTTAAATGGATTTAAGTAGGATTCATGGTGAATATATTTGGATTGATGAAACAAACCTGATAACTAGAGAATCTATAAGAGAAGTGACTGGCTTATGTTTCTTTAGACTAGTTCCAAGATGAAATATTGTAAATGATTAAGAGATAATTGAGATGACTAGTGCAATCCTTGAAGGTAAAGAACTTATTTTGAGTACCATTGAAGATCTGGTCACTTTGTATGATACAAAGATTATTGGACACAAATTTTTCTTGTACCAAGCAATGACCACATAATTTCTACTGTTGTCATTTACATTGCACTTAATATGGTTAGGAATGATATGGATTATGACCTTTGTGAGCTACTTTGATTGCATCTATTAAATAACTTAAAATAGATTAAGAAGAATAAGAAAAGTATATTCCATTATGGTACATTAAGATCTTTTTTACTCTTTTGATTCATGAAAGAGTTATTGATAATTGGAATGGTAGAATGGAAAACACAAAACCAATAACTTATCATATTAGGAATTTCATAAAAAATATTGGTGGTTCAGATGCTCAAGAAATTGCTCTTGTTGCATTCATTGGAACATTTCAAATGAGAATGAACAAAAGAATAAGAATCCCAAAAAATATGGTTGAAAAGTACTATGGAAATATTAAATTTTTTTTTTTTTTTTTAGACTGCAGGAATCGGGTAGCATGACCCCCTATAAACTGCAGTGCACCTGGTAAACTTTTTAACGTGACTAGCGGCACTGGTGCGACACGCCCTCTGGTACCACGGGATGGGGGGAGACTAGAACTCGTGACCAGCAGAGCCGCAATGGAATTACTTAGCCAACCGAGCTAGGGCCCCCGCCCTATGGAAATATTAATTTCCTTGTCACTACAAATTTCTATTATATGGAAGTAGTTGAATCCAAATTGGTGTGGATTTTTAAATTGGATTATGAAGTTACTAAGGTAGAGATTGATCATTATGCAAAAGTACTTCTAGAGAGCCCTAAGAACCCTAACAAGACAAAGGTAGAAGAAAATTTTTAAGCCTTTTATAGTGCAATAGGAACTAGAAAGAAGAGGAAAGGTGTTATTATCAAATAAAAAATTTCAAAACTAGAAGGATGTGAATTGGAGAGAGCTCAACATGAGCATGAAATTCAAGATGCATTAAAAGAATTGTAGAAACTGATCCCCAATGCAAGCTTCAATTCATCTATATCAAATGTGGAAAATCTTAGGAGTATTATTAACTATCTAAAAGCATACATCTCTAGTCTAGAAGCACAAATAGGAAATGTGTCTTCAAAAGAAAATCTAGAAGTCATGAAGAAGAAATGTGAAGATGCACATCATAGAGTTGTGAACGAATTAAAGGAAGTTTAGGAATATGAGAAAGAAGCTCACTAGTTACTATCTTTCTACTTGAATTGTTCCAATAGGAAATTAAATATAAGAGATTAAATAAGGAAAATTGAAACTTGAATGAGTACTCAAGCAGATGTGTATAACCTGGTAGATGATAGGGACAATCAGAGATGGTCATACATTGTGATCTATAGGATAATTTTTTTTCCCTACAAGATAAAAGAATAGATGTAATTAAGTAATTTGTGGCACTCAAAGATCTGGTGAAACTAAGGGAAATTGCTATATCTAGTGCTCTTGACAGTGTTGGTAATCTATTAGAAATTAATCTTAGTCCGAACACTATGGAAGAAGGCATAAAGTCTTTGAATAAGATTGAACTACTATACAAGACTCTTGCAAGTGCAAAAGGATTGTGCAAAGAAGGAAAAGCCACATGGAAGGACACCATGAAGAACCTCAAAGGATCTTCTTCTTCAAGTTAATATTTTTCTCTTATCATATTTTGTTAATTTTTGGTGCATATACATATTCAAGGAATTATACTTGACCCCTTCATGACCTTTTCCATTGATTTCAAAGGGGGAGAGATATATAGATAGAGGGAAAACATTTTTTTCAAGAACAATTTTGAAAGGAGGAGCATTAACCTTGAAAGGAGGAGTATTCAATTGCTTTATATTGGCATAAAAATGTTTTAGATATGCATGTTGTCATCAATTCCAAAGGGGGAGATTGTTGGAAATATGAACCTTTGCAACATGAGCATGAATGTATATAGGATGTTTTTTTTGTTCTAGTGTTTTCATTGATTTCAAAATTATGACAACATTGTTGAAAGCATACTTGGTATAGTGCATTGGTTTTTGAGTCTGCAATTCATCACAAGATGAGATATGACTCTACTCTCTTAATCTCATTATTATGACTCATTCATTTAGCTATATCCAAAATACTAGGAATTTTTGTGTTGAGTAGAAAAACTTATTAATGATGGAGTTTAATTTTGTAAACTACAATTGTCTCTCTATTCAGTATGCTAGTGTGGGAGACTTCATGTTTTCCTAAGAATAACATTCTCATGTTGTAGTTCTAATGGCGATCTCTCTAATGTTAATGTTATGAGAAACTGAAGTCATATCAGAATAGGAAAGTGTTTAGCTTGAGAAGTGTGTGTTGGTTTGGAGTTTTTGTGATTAAATCCTATTCTTGGCTGACCTAATAAATGATATGTATTAAGATGCTTAATTATACTTTGTAAATTTTATTTGAATCCCTTATAGGTCTATGTCAACTTTATACTATGCACCAAATCAATAAAAGTGTTTAAATATTATATTGTGTTGATAAGATCTATATTGATTGGTTTGTTTATATCTTGTTAGGCTAACCTAATTAATGTATGAAATATAACTGTACATATATGAATTTTTGGAATTACAGTGTGTGTGGGTATGTAAGTGGTGGTAGGAAAAGGTGAGTATGATGTGAATAATGTGTGAGCTTAAATTATCTATTAGATGCAAGAAGAAGAAAATCAAGATCAAAATAGAATCATTGTGTGACTATTGTGCATAGTAGTACTTCACATACAAAGCCTTATTCAAAATAAAATGAGAACATAGAAGGTGTGTTCCATCAGTTCAATTCTTTGGTAGTGAGCCATATTATTTTTCTCTTGGCGGTTAGCCATTCTATCTTGTATTTTGGTCATGATTCATTTAAGGAAAGTGAGTCCTAGCAGTGAGCCATATAATATAATGTATTTGAATATAATTTATTGTGACCTAATTCTCACTATGTTTTTTCCCATTTTTTGTTTCCCACGTAAAAAATTGGTGTTGATGTGTTTTGTGGTGTCATGTTCATTTCAATGTCTTCATTCTTGTGTCTAGTTATATGTGTTTTAATAATTGGTTGGTTTACAACTAAATGGTTTAATAGAATACTAACTCACCCCCTCTTACCATTTTGTATAATCAACACTCATAAGCCCAAACTAGCATAAGAGTAATGCTTAGCTTAGACCTAAATTTGAATTCAATTCTTAGTGGGATTTTATTCTCCTAGATCTAATGTTGGCTTTTAGTGTTGTAATTTCAGGAAACTTAGCATAAAAAAGTATAAATACTAGGTTGTTTAACTCATTTTTTACCTAGCAAGTTTACAAGTTACCTAACAAGTTTACAATTCACCTAGCATGTTTACAAGTCATCTAGCAATTTTACAAGTCATCTAGTAATTTAAGTGAAATCACTATAGAGAATTCAAGAGAATTCTAGAGTGATTATCAATCATTTTGGAACACTATTAAAGATTCAAGCATCATGTCAAAGTCGTCATTCATCATGTCTATTTTTGAGCTAACATTTTTTATGTAGGGTTTTATGATTCAAGCAAGAATTTAAGTAAAGATCCATATCATACAAGTGAGATTTAAGATCTACATTGATGCTAGCCATTACATACAAGATTGTAGCCTTTTTTCAAGGGTTTTATGGGTTTCAACATTGAATATTTGTTTATTCAACATTCCTCTATTTGATTTCATTTGATTTTAAGGTCTGGTTACCAAAATGAGGTTTGACCAAGGAAAATCCCTATCCACTAACAAAACAATTTTTTTCCCTCTCTTTTGATGTGTGATTTGTAGATCTATGTGGTTTAGGTTGAATATCCATTGAAGAGAAATATTGGAGAATTTTTTCAAGTTGTCACAATTGTCATCCACATTAGTCACCTATAGGTTGCAATTCAGTGATTTAGACTCAAAGATTTGGCAAGAGAGAATTTGCAAGAGAACCTAAGAGGATATTAGACTTTGAGATCAAACCTGATACTAGGAATAAATCACCATTTGTGGTGTACGATTCCCAATATACATGATTTCAAACATTTCCAATAGATTTTGAATTGCCAGTTCCAGATTTTAGTTTCTGTTAGAAACCCTAATATGAGACTAAACCACCCAACCTGGTGTATGAGTTCCAATGTGCTTTAAAAATTAACATTTTAAGGATTTTAGACCCTCATTCAATCCTCTTTAGTTTCTAGGATCACCTTTGTACTTTCTCATTTTATTATTATGATCTCAGTTCATTTCTAGGTCATTTAGTTAGGTTTTGCATATCATATACATTTCTTGTCTTTACAAGCCATAGCTTGGTGGTAAACCCCCTTTATTCTTTAATCACACCCTAGGACACATTATTTTAGATCTCTTTCTCTCATTTCCATCCCCTGATTGAGATCTCCAAGGTTTCCTTGAGTGAAACTTGTACAAAATTGGTTGCTCTATCTCCCTAAACATAGAGTGACTATTTTTGAGGTTTCATTTTTGGTGAACTTTCCCTTTATAACACATTTTTTTAAATTTTGAGTGCATCATATTCCTATATCTAGCTTTCATTAACTTTTTATTAGGTCTTGCATTAGTTAATTTGCATCAAGGGTTTCTAGATCTTGCATTAATGAATGTGCATATAGGTTGCATTTTTGCGTCTTGCATCATTGAAATTCACTTGAAATTTGCAATTACTCTTAGTCTAGACATCATTCAAAGCCAAAAAACCTAAAATTCAAAAAAATAAATTTAAAGCTAGTGCAAAACACCTAATTTGGAACTGATACACCCCTCTAGGGGATTTAGTCCCAATATACGTGGGTTTTCTTGATTTCTAGGTATTTTGTGATGACTATTTATCAGAATTTCAATCCTTGAAAACCCCTTATTATGACTCATATGACCTTCTAGGTGATTTCATACCATGCCATATTTTAAATTACATGTTTCAGCATTAAAAACTTTATTTCTGTGTTTTTCTTTGTTGTTAGATTTTTGTTTCAGTTTTATGAGCTTCTGTTACATTTATTTAATTACATCTAGCTTAATGTTGTTCGTTTTGTGCATTTCTTAAATTCAAAATTACATTTAGAAACTTCATTCTAGGTTGTTACATTGCATTGCATCATGGATATGTGATTTGGTAAGCTTTTGATGTCCTCAAAATCATTAGTGGATGTGTCAAGTCATGCCTTTGGAAATGATACTAATGAAATTGAACTCACTCATGATCACTCAAATCCTAATGCATGTCCTCCTCATGATGTTGAAATCATTAGAGAAGATGATGATAGCATGAACAACTTCATAAGTGATTTCCTTAACAACCTTGAGACTAATGCATCTTTTTATCCTTCTATGAAACAACTAGCCACTCTTTAGATGATTAGTCTTTTGCATCTTGAAATTGAAAGACAAGATGATCCTAAGTTCCCTACAACAGTTGAACCTAGTTCCTCTAGTCAAGGAAACATTCAACAATCCCATGTTAATAAAGTGACCAACACTTTTATCAACCTAGAAGAGACACATGGAAAAGCATTCATGATCTTAAGCAAACAAGGATGTGATACAACAAGCGAACATGAAACTCATCAACTCTTAGAACAAATACCAATTGAAGATACTTAATGGTTAGGATATCAACATCCCCCTCTTGACATAAGTTTCCTCCTTCCTAAAGAACAACCAATGCCTCATAACGATGATAAGGATTATAGGATCATCTTAGGTCCTCCTCCTCAACATATAACTCAAGGAATTGATGAATCTAGAAAGCAAAAAATGCCTTACAAACTAAAGAAAATAAAATTACCTTCTCTACTATCTACAATTGAAAGAAATTTACACATACTTGTAAGCCAAGGATTGATTACATTACCACCTATGAAAGAAAACTGATTTTCAAATCCTAAGAAAAAAAACACATCACATTGAAAATATCATAGAATTTTTGGACATAGCACTGATGAGTGTCATACTTTAAAAAAATATTTAATAATTTTGATATCATAGATATATTTTCTTAAAGCATGTCCTTCCACTCCTTTCCATGTAATAGTTGTAGGATCCTAACATCTTCACTATTACATGCTTTGTAGATTCATTTCAAATAATTTCAAAATGAAATGATCTCTTTCTTATCACCTACTTCAGCTCATTCTTGTCTTACACATAGTGGGGGAAATAATTAGATAGTCATGTCCTAGTAGTGCACTTCCCATTGTCTCTTTGGCTAGTTTTCTGCCTTTTGTATACAATGAACAAGATTTGGATGCGAACATCCTACTATAGGTTGACTCACATGTGTCTTACTATTATTTTGAATTATTTTATTTTTCATGTTTTGTGTGTGATTGCATGTGCATAATGTGATCTTCCTCATACTATTTTGTTTGATGTATCTCTCTCTTTGTGACATTCCTCTATTTGTACCTAAATTATTCTTTATTTCATAAACTTTTATCTTTTCATTTTTCTTGTGTTTTCCTTTTGGGGATGATGCAAAGCATTATGACATTTAGGTCTCTTCCATATTGACCCAAAATATGTTTCTTTATCTTTTCATTTGTCTTGTGTTTTCATTTTGGAGATTATGCAAGGAATCAAGATATTAAGGTCTCTTCCATGTTTACTTGAAAGGGTTTTTATTTGTTTTCACTCTCTTTTTTTCATTCTTCCTATTCCATGAGTATTTGGGGAATGATGACAAATTTGAGCTCTATAACAACATTTTAGAAAATACATACTAACCCCGAATCCATGAATCCCTCATGTGTTTGGAGTTTCATTTTGGGGGTAGACCCTCCCCTTTTTATGACGTAGCTTTATTTGGAAACATATGACTTGGCATAGGGATCTTTGAATAAGATCTCATGTCCTCTTTATTATTAGCATTTATCATTTGCTACTTTAAATTAATTTCTCACAACATCGTGTTTAGCAATTTCTTTAAAGTGGGGGCATGTATTAGCATTATTCCTTTGCATTTCATGTTTCATTGTGTAGTCTTCTTACTTCATATGATGCATCTTTCTCTTTGTGGTGACACTGAGTGTCATGTCCTTCAAGAGTGTGACCCCTCTTACCATATTATATTGCTCTTAGTGGCTTGATGCAACACACTGCATCCCCTAATTTGTGAATATTCTATTCTTTGATTGGTCCTCTCTTGGAGACATTAGGCACACTATTCCCTAAGTTAAGACCTTACATTAAATAAGAAAAACTCCTTTGAATGTACCTTACACGATATTGCATTTACAATATCTATTATATGGCCAGCTTGCATAACATGCTTTGATTTCCTATGGAACCATCTTGTTTGTTCATGAGTTTCAAGCATATGAAGCTTTGCTTGCCTCATGAAGCTCAAAGTTCATTGTTGTGTGGCACCTTGTCAAAGTTATCAGGGGGTATAGCTTTGTATGGTTGTACATATGGGAGATGAAATTAGGTGTGACTTTCCCATAGCCACTTGCTTGTTTATGTGAGCATATACTAGTCACGTGCATGTGTGTCTCATTGGGGGATCACCTACTAGACATCCTGAGGTTCCAGTAGCCCTTGCGATTGTGCATTGGTTTCCATAAAGTACATAATGTTTCATTTTTAAAATCCATTAGATAATAACTTAGATCTAATCCACATCATGCAGGACAAATGATCAAATCTTGATCCACCCCTTTTTATTTTTGTTTTTCTTTCTTCTCTTTGTATTTGGTAATGTATGCTTGTGCCTTGTTGGTTCTCTTTACATCATTCACATACATTTCCTTTTGTGTCTATGTTATTTTTCCATAGGATATCCATCCTGGGGCTTGTGCAATACTCTTGATCACTATCATCCTATCTCACTAGCATTGGTACACTTGGACCGCTCTTGATGTGAGTTTGTCTACTTTAGTGTGATTTTAAAGAAATTTCATCCTCTCACTAATGTGAGGGATAAATGTAGCATACAAAAATGTATTCCTTTACATTTTCACACTTTTTTGGGTCCTCCCTACTAAAATTGGGTTTATTTATGCCTTATTTGGTCCTATTTTGCATCCATAATCCCTATTTAATGCATCTTTCTGAGGATAATCCCAACACATATCAGATTACTACTCATAATTTAATGATTTTGGTTTGTATGGCCCAAATTTAGTGATCTTGGACTCATACACTAACTTGGGAATATGGGTCCCACCTAAGTTTTGGGGCCTAAACCTTAATTTTGTATAAAACTAAACATTTCTTGAAATTTTTCTCCTAAGCTTAGGATATTGGTACTCATATGCTCCAACTAGCGCATGAGACCAACTTAGCTTAGAACTAAATTTGAATTTAATTCTTGGTAGGATTTTATTCTCCCAGATCTGATGTCTACTTGTAGCATTGAAAATTTCAATAAATTTTTCATAAAAAATTATAAATATAAGGTTTTTATACTCATTTTTCACCTAGCAAGTTTACCACTCACCTAGTAAATTTACAATTCATCTAGCAAGTTTACCACTCACCTAGTAAATTTACAGTTCATCTAGCAAGTTTACAAGTCATCAAGCAATTCAAGTAAAAATATTATAAATCATTCAAGATCATTGAAGATTGATTATCAAGCATTTTGTAACACTATTCAAGATTCAAGCATCATGTCAAAGTCATCATGCATCATGTTTATTTTTGAGCTAACATTTATGATGTAGGATTTTATGATTCAAACAAGCATTCAAGTAAAGATCCATATGATAAAAGTGATAGTCAAGATCCACATTCATGCTAGCCATTACATACAAGATTGTAGCCTTTTGTTCAAGGCTTTGGTGAGTTGCAACATTGTATATTTTTTCATTCATCATTCCTCCATTTGATTTCATTTGATTTCAAGGTTTGATTACCAAAATGAGGTTTGACCAAGGAAAACCCCTATCCACTAACAAAACAACATATTTACCTCTCTTTATTGTGTTATTTTTAGATCTAGGTGTTTTAGGTTGAAGATCCATTAAAGAGAAAGATTGAAGAAAGTTTCCAAGTTGTCAAAGTTGTCATCCACATTGCAAGATCATGGAAAGTCACCTACACCTTGCAATTTAGTGATTCATATTCAAAGATTTGGTAGGAGAGAAGCTACAGGAGAACCTAAGATGATATTCAAATTTCAAATCAACCCTAATATTGGGACTAAATTTCCACTTGTGGCATATGAGTCCCTATATACCTGATTGCTTACATTTCCAACAGATCCTGAATTGCCAGTTCTAGATTCCAATTTTTGTCAAAAAAACCCTAATTTGGAGTTCTAAATCACCTAGCCTAGCATATGAGTCCTAGTGTACTTTAAAACTTAACATTTTTAGGATTTCAAACTATCATTCAATCATCTTTAGTTTCTAGGTACACCTTTATACTTTCTCAATTTATTTTTTTGATTTGAGTGCATTTCTAGGTCATTTACTTATGTTTTGCATATCATATATATTTCTTGTCTTTCCAAGCCCTAGCTTGGTGGTGAAAACCCTTTAGTCTTTAATCATAACCTAGGATACCTTATTACAGATTTATTTCTCTCATTTCCATCCCTTGATTGAGATTTGTAGGGTTTCCTTGAGTGAAACTTGTAGGAAATTGGTTGTCCTATCTCCCTAAACATAGAGTGACTACTTTTGAGGTTTCAGATACTACATGTAGGAACATATCATTAGATATACATAAGGTTTATACTTCATCTAATCATTATATTAAATAACATTAGTTGTTGTTCCTTGTCATGCCCAGTAGTTATAGTATCATAACATATTCACTACCATGCATGAGGGTATAAACTTGGATTTTTGCAATCATATTTTCCATTTCACAAGGAGTAGCATACCATCATTTATTTTCAGATCACTCTTGTCTTGCACTAATTGGGGGAAATGGGTTAGATATTCTTATCCAAGTTCAACACTTGATGTTGTCTTTTTGGCTAGTTTTCTGCCTTTTGTATTTACTGATCAAGATTAGGTTGTAGACAACTTACTATAGGTTGAATTGCATGTGCCTTGTGTTGTCTTTGTTCTATTTTACATGTTTCATTGTGTGATTGTATGTGTGTAATGTGATCTCCTTGTACTATTTTTCTTTATGTATCTCACTCTTCATGTGTATTCCTCTATTTGTATCTACATTCTTCTATATGTCGTAAACATTTATATTTTCTATATTTTATGTTTTCCTTTTGGGGATAATGCAAGGCATTGAGACATTTAGGCCTCTTCCATGTTGACTTGATATTTTTTTCTTTGTTTTTTCTCTCTATGTATTATTCCTCCATTTCTGCAAGTATTTTGGGAATGATGATGTTTACAAGCTCTATAACAACATTGTAGCAAAGACATACTGACCCTGATTCTTATGTGTTTATGGGGGAAACCCCTTCCTCTCCTTGTCATAGCATAGCTTCATTTTGGAGCATATGACTTCACATAGGGATTTCTGAATAAGCTCTCATGTGACCTCCTTCATCAGCTACTTTAAAGAAATTGCTCACAAGAATGGTGTAGAAATTTCATTAAAGTGGGGGTATACATTGGCATTATTTTTTACATCCTCACATTTCTTTGTGTGTTTTTCTTTCTTCTTGTGATGCATCTGTTTCTTGGTGGTTTCATTTCTTTTAATGTCCTTTGAGAGCATGATATTTCTTAGTGTACAAACTTTCCTCTTACTTGCGATGTTATGTGTTGCATTCCCTAAGAAGTGAATCTTTTACTCTTGACTTGTCCTCTCTTAGAGATATTAGGTAGTGTGGCCACTAAGAATAAACCTTACACGAATTAAGAAAATTCCCTTCGAGAAAACCTTTACCACATCCTTGTTCATAAGTTTTTTTTATTATAATACAACCTATTAACCTTGTGAAGCCCAAAGTCCTAGTTTCATTTTGTGGTGCCCTATCATAGTTATCAAAGGGATAGCTTTGGTATGGTTAGTATAGGGATAGCCTATAGACTTGGATAGATTTTCTCACTAAGCTACTTTCCTAGGGGCTCACCTTGTGGATTTCCTAAGGTTCCATTAGTCGAGAGTGAGCACGTGCATCATTTTCATAGTGGAAATGAAGTTCTACTTGCGAACATTTTTGGACAAAAAACCAAGATGTGATCAACATTGCATTGGATAGTTAAGGATTGATCCACCACCATTTTCCTAGACAAACAACTAAGGCATGTTCCACATCACATTAGACAATTTAAGCTTCATTCACCTCCCTTTCTTTAGGTCTTAATTTTGTATGATTAAGTATCTTTGTCATTTCTACATACATATGTGTCTTGAATGTCTACTTTAGTGTGAGTTTGACATGGGGTCATCCTCTCACTAAAGTGCGGGATAAATGTGGTGTAGGAGAAACCATCCCTTTTTCACACTTAATTTGGGAATTAATATTAAAATTAAAATTAAATTAATGATACCTTAATTTAATGTTGTTATATGTATTTTACATATTTTCATTAAGTTTAGAGCCCTATTAATTAAAATGGACTTAACTATGCCTTAATTTAGTGTTGTAATATTTATTTTACATATTCACATTAAGTTTAGGGCCCTATTAATTAAAATGGACTTAATTGTGCCTTAATGTGGTATTGTAAAGTGTAAATCTTTACACTTTCACACTTATTTAGGGGTACCTTAATTAATTGATGTTAATTTTCCTTAATTGGCCACTTTAAATCAAATCCAAGCATAATTAATTGCATTTTTTGAAGAGGAAAACTTGACGTTCATTAATGCCTTAACATAACACCTATTATTGACCAATGTGTGTCCTAATTAAGTGACCTAGGACCCATTTTCCCAAGGGTGAATGGGTCCTCACTTACACCTAGGACCTAAATTTTAATTATGTTTTTATTGGTATTTAATGATTTAAAATATGTATTTACATGTCATCTTGTGTTATTTGAATTTCAGGAAATTAATGTTACATATTGTGGTGTCAAAAAATGTCATAGTTCCCATTTTCACACTTAATCTAGGAATAATTAATCATAAATTGAACTTGATATTCCCTTGATCTAGTGTTGTGATGTGTTTTACATGTCCACATTACATTTTGGGCCATTTTAAAGCTAAATAAACTAAAATTTTCCTTGATTTAATGTTGTAAAGTGTATTTATTTACACCTTCACATTAAATTTAGGAGGCTTGTAAACTAAGTGGACCCAATCTAGTGTTGTAATGTCTTTTACACATTCACATTTGATTTAGGGAACTTTTTAGCTAAATAGACCTAATTTTACCTTAATTTAATGTTGTAAATTGTATTTATTTACACTTTCACATTAGATTTTGGGCTCTTTTGTATTTATGACTTTAATATCATCATTAATATGCTGCTAAAACCCTATATTGTGCATCTTGAGGCATATTTTAATTAAAATATCGATATAGACCTCAAATAAACTTAATTTCTTCACTCCCCAAAAAGATCTTTTGGGACACGTACACCACCTTGGGCATATGAGTCCCATTTGGTATATTTTTAGGGTTTTGAATGAGAAATCTAGGTTTTAAGTTCAAATTTTATGATTTTTTTCCTGTGGCATCTAATTAATGGGATATTGGATGGACTTCCTATATAAAAAGGTTTCAAATGGTTATTTCATTAAGCATTCATGATGTCAATTCAAGCACACAAGAGTTAAGCATTCCAAGACTTCACAAGATCATCAAGAGAGCATTCAACATCATTTTTAAGTCATTCAAGGGTAGAATTATTCATCAATTGTCATAAAAATTCAAGATCCATCATCATGTCAAGGATATCAAGCATAAAGCAGGTTTTTGAGCTAGTGTTGTGATGTAGCAATGAAGATCCAAGACTAGGCATTGTTGTACACTTATTTCAAAGTCTAGCTCTACATCCTTTATGACCACTTCATGTTGAATCATAGATAATTTACAAGACATCATTTAAGGTATCATTTCTCATATTCCATGTTCTATGTTTCATATTACATGTCCTTATCTAGTTATCTCACCATTTGGTTTATTTACCTCAAAGGGGTTTGACCAAGGAAAACCCCTATTCATTAACAATCAACAGTGTTTTCTCCTCTTTACATGTGTGATTGCATATTTGGGTGGCTTGAAGCATGAATGATCATTGAATATTAGGTTACAAGCTTAGAGAAAGTTGTTGGAGTTGTCCCCACATTTGAAAGGTTATCATCTTCACTAAAAAGTCATCTATAGGCCCAAAATAAAAGTTTCAAATCCTAAAACAAGGTGTGGAAAAAAGAGAAAAGATTGGAGACCTGATTTCGATCTTAACACTACAAAAAGTTCTAGTGGGACTGATATGCCACTTGTGGGGTGATCCCACAATAGTGGTTTACACTTTTGGGGGCATCTTTATATTTACTGAAATCACATGTTTTTAGAAAATATAATGATTTAATCCTTGAAAACTTCCATTTAAAGGATTCCAATTGAAGAGGGTTTGATCAAACCACTTAGACCAATCCCCCTTGGATAGAACCCCACTCGTTTTAAACCATACTTGTAGTAGAATATCCTTTACACTTATCAAAATGTTGATAAAAAAACCACTTTTGATTTACCTTTTGGGGGATCAAATTAATTCATTTAAAATTTGATTTTTGTAAGTATGTAGTCCTTATTATAAGCTTCTAATTACTATATTTATTTTTTATTTCTTGTGAATGAAGATTTTTCATGAAAAATCAAGCTCTATTTTCTGCAGATGTGGAAAAATGGTAGATTATCAAATTTTTTTGAAAAATATTAGTGCACTAGATATTGATGTCCTTGATCCAACAAAAATAAATAAAATTAGCTATTAAATCATGTCTAAATTGTAACTAGTTTGAGATTGAAACTTAATTAAGAGAAAAATATTCAATGAAATGCTATAAAATCAATTCCATGCACTAGATATCGTAGTTATGAATCTAAATTAGAAAAATTAGAATTTTTATCCCTTATAGAAAAGAGGATATGCATTAGCCAGTAACATCTCTCTTTAAAAATGGTGTTTACTATTAAAAAATATTTTTCAAAGGAGATCAAAAAAGAAGTGCAATGTGATTCCAAAAATGTTGAAAAATATATATTTACAATCTACAAAAAATGTCACAAATCACTAGTTTGCATGATCTTTATATTCCTCATGGTTTAGCTACTATAGGTGCCCGAAAGTGAAGATTTAGTTAAAAAAATTCAGTTCAATGTCTAGTTTGGCCAAAAATTGTAAACACGTATTTAGTTAAAATAATTATGTTCAATGTCTAGTTTGGCATATGAGTCCCATTACAATGATTTTTAGGATTTCTGGAGATTTAGAATCAACATTGTTAGATTCTTGTTTTGGCCCAAAAATCCTAATCTGGATCTAATATACCTAGACTAGCATATGAGTCCCAATCAGCATCAAAATTACTATTCACAGCATTTAAGGACTTAATTCAATCCTTTACAGGTTCCCAAGTACACACTTCATAATTTACAGCTTTCTATTATGATATACATGCATTTCTAGGTCATTCATTTAAGTTTCTTGCATCACTAGGTTTGAACACTAGATCTTTCATTTCATTAATATTTCCAAGCCCTATCTTGGTGGTGAAACCTTCATTTATTCTCAATTAGTCTCTAATCATAACCTAGGATACCCTATTATCAGATCTCTTTCCCCCTTTACAACATTTAGATTGAGATCTCTAGGGTCTGTTCTTGAATGAGACAATGTTTGAGTTTTTTAATTGTATATCCCAAGCATAGCATCAAACAAAATTCAACCTTTAATTTTGGTGAACCTACATTTAGAACACCTTCCATTCTAATTTGGATTGCATCATCATCCTCGATCTAGCTTGCATTAACATTGCATTAGGGTTTGCATTAGGTAATGTGAATCTAGGGTTTCTAAATTTTGCTTTAGGGAAAGTGTATATAGGTTACATTTTTGCATCTTAGATCACTTAAATTGAATTTAAATCTATAATTTAACTTATTATAGATATCATACAAGTTAAAAATCTCAAAAGAAACTTAAAATTTGTTGAAATTAGTGAAAAAAACCCTAACTAGGACTCATACACCCCTTTGGGAAATTTAGTCCCAATGCATGTTATTTTTCCTACTTTTTGGTATTTTTGTATTGATCATTTTTCATAATTTGAACCCCTAAAATAACCTAATTGGGACTTATACACCCCTCTAGGATAGTTAGTCCTAGATCTTCCCTAAAACTACCTTTTATAGCATTGAAAACGTTTTCTTTGCACTTCAATTTTCTTTCATTACTTATCTATTTCTGTTGGATGAGTTTATATTACATGAATTTCACTTATTCTAGCTTAAATCAGTTCATTTCATGCATTTATTAATTCAAAATTTTCATTTAGAACATTCTATTTTCAGATTGTTGCATAGTGTAATCAATAAATTTCCTTGTTTGGAATCTAAAAGGTGCATTCAAACATTGCATTCTAGCTTATTGAATTGCATTTTAAGTATCTTTCCATTTTAAGTTTGCATAGATTTATTTTCACAAATGTTAGTATCTATCTTTTCCAATTTTGGAAAGGAAAAGCTAGTCAATAAGCATGTTAGTCATTCATTCAATGCATTCCCTACTTATGAGAGTCTTTTAGTGCAAGAAAGTGAAAATTTTAATGCTTTCCTTAAACCTATCCCCCTTCTTATATCTCCTACTTGTGTGAATGATATTGTATAAGATGATATAATGATGGAAATTCATGAAAATAATATTTTTTCTTCTCCCAATACCTCTCCTTTTATTGAAAAAGGTATCTTGGCAAAAGAATATACAATCATTGAGAATCATAGTCTTGTTTTTCCTTCTCCTAACACCCCATTGGGAATATATTATAAAATTATAAGATGAAATCATTTCCACTACCATAATTAAAGTTTACATTCCCCCCACAACATCTCTACTACTCATGAGAATACTTTAGAGAAAGAGAATACAATCGAGAATTATCATGAAAATCACATTTGTGAAGACAACATGTTGGTGCTACAAGATCTAGTGATTGAAAGTTATAGTATTATTTCTATCCTTCCTAATGCCCCTAACATTTGGAAAGATCTATTTAAGAAAAAGGATTCAATCATTTTCAAGCATAAAAATGATAGTTTTGTTACCCTTGATGCCTTCCCTAGTTGTGATGAAGCTACTTTACAAAACCTAACTATGAAATGTGATGAACATCTTGTTTATTACTCCCCTAAAAGCTCTCCTACTATGGTAGATATTAGGGAACGAGAGAATGAGACCCTGGAAAATAAGGATGAAATCATGGAAATTCATAACAATCAAATTTAACCTTCTCCTAATATCTCTAATATGTCTGAAGCAGAAGAAACTACTTTGGTAGCAGAAGATCAAAATAATAAGAACCATGAGAATCTTAGTCGCCTCTATTATCCTAAGGAAAACTTTACCAAAAAAATAATTCCATAATTAATAAACAAGAAAATTCAACTATTGATAACTCCCTTACTTGTGATGAAGTCGTCTTATAAGATAAAACATCTGAATGTCATGAACATCTATCTTATAGTTCTCTAAAAAACTCTCCTTGTATAGAGGATATCATAGTGCAAGAAAATGATAACATTAACACTAGCCATATAGTTTCCTTAGATGAATATGATGAATTTGTATCATAGAAAAAAGTATTTATTTCTTGATTTGGGAATAATTAATGGTAAATTTGAATTAATGATGTATTTATCTAGTGTTGTGAGGTGTTTTACACATCCACATTAGGTCTCGAACCCTTGCAAACTGAATAAAATACATTTATTGATGCCTTGTAAAGGTGTTGTAAAGTGTTGTGAAAGACTTTCACACTTTTCTAGACTTTTATAAAGCATTTAAGTCTAATGGACCTATCTTTCCCCTAATTCAATATTGTAAAATGTATTTAATGGAATTTTGACATTAATCTAGAAGGTTGGTAATTTAAACTTAGTTTTAATCTAGTGTTGTAATGTTTTTTACACATTCACATTGGATCATGTTCCTTTCTAGGCTATGTGGACCTCATTTTAATGATATAAAGTGTATTTAATCACACATTCACATTGAAATTTGTGTCCCTAGCCCTAATTATCCTTTACATCATCATTAATAGGAAACTATGACCCCATATTGTGCATCCCAAGGCATATTTTGATCAGAGACTCGATAAAATCAACATAAAAGCTAAAATTCTTCACTCCCTGACATCCCAACTGGAAAAAGAGCCCTTGTGGGACTAAGTCATCCAAAGTGGGGAATTAGTCCCATTTGGGCTATTTTCAAGGTTTGAGCAGGAAAAATTAGGTTTTAAGTTTAATTTTCCTTCATGTTAGTGCTAGTGATTAAATTAACAAGAATTTTATGTGGATTGCCTATATAAAGAAGATTTTAAACCCTAATTCATTGACCTAATCATTCATTCATCATTCATCATCTCTCTTAAGTCAATCAAGCTAGGGTTAGACCATTTAGAGAGCATTCAAGACCACTTCTAAGGCATTCAAGGGTAGATTCCTCATCCATCATGGAAAGTTTCTAATTCCTTCATTTCATGTTCATGCGTCATCTTATATTTTTTTTTAGTTTAATTACCTAAAATGGGTTTGATCAAGGAAAACCCCTATTCACTAACAGGGCATGTGCAAGATCATGATGGGCCAAAAAGTGGTGATATGATGGGTATGTGGCTGACGACCTTTATTTTACCCAAAATTGATGAAACAAAAAAGGGTTTTTAAAGGAGATTCTCATCTTTCCACCAATGTAAATTATGCTATACTTTGAATTTAATAAATAATTATTATTCTTCTATTTTAATTATGACTAAAGTCTTGATTGATAGGCTGATTGAAAAACATTTGTAGCTTTCAAATGGCATCACATTTTTTGAATCTGAAACATGCATCATATTCTATGCTTTGCATACTATAGGATTAAAAAAATTGAATTTCATGAAGTTTTGACCAAGTTAAGGTGGTCAAACATACAAGTATTTTATATTTTTTAAAATTTGTAATAAAAAATTCATAATTAATTATTTAATTGGGAAAAAATACAAAAAAATATGCATCACATCGGAACATGAGTCCTCTACTTATATCTAAAATATTATAAAAAAAATATTATCATTTTATTGTGGTTAGGGTGATGAGACAAACACCTAATTCTTTTTTTTTTCCTAAAATTCAAGTACTACTGAATTGAAATTTCAAATTTTCACCAAATATATATTTTGAAAAAAATAAACCTAGCAGTTTAGAAACAACATTCAATTTTCTATAGATACTATTCTTACATATTTTTGAAATAATATAGATAACTTACTCATTTTTTTATGTCAAGTTTCCTAACTTTGATTTTTCTAAATTTTTCACCACTTAGGAGCCTATTTTTTCCATGATGATCCTACACATACCCAACATTCAAAATTTCTCTTTCTTTCTTTGTGTGTTTGTAAATTTAGGTACCTTGAAAGCTTGGAAATTATTGAAGAAGAGGTTGCAAACTTGTTGAAGGAATCTCCCAATTGGCTAGTTCAAACTATTAATAAAAAGTCACTTACATTATGTTGGAAATTAGGGTTTTGGATCCAAACAATTGGAGGAATACGAATTGCAAACAAAGAGCTTCCATTTCCACTTTTAGATTTTAAAAAAATCCAAAGTGGACTCATACGCCATTAGTGGTGTATAAGTCCCACTGTACCTATTTTTCATATATTTCTATAGATTTGGATACCCATTTGGCTGAAATGAGCTTTGTAATTATTTTTCAGATTTGGGACTAAGTCACCCAAATTGGTGTATGAGTCGTAGTTGGCTTATTCGTTAGTTCCAAACCTTCATTTCATCCTTCTTCAATTTCTAGGTGCATACCTTTAGTTTCATCAGTTTCTATTGTAGTTTGTTTGCATTTCTAGGTCATGTCGCATATCACCATGTGTTTTCAAAAATTTGTATTTTCTTAGTTTTGCATTAGTGGTAAACCCTTTTATCAGTTTTCAGCCTTTAGGACAATCCCTTTGGACTGATTTTAATATCCTTTTGCATTGAAATATCAAGGGTTTGTTCTTGAATGAATTGTTGATCTTTGTCTCTCCTTTTAGGTTAAAAAACCCTAGAGGTGCAAGAGGTGACAAAAATTCTTGTTTCATTTTTTTGAACCCAACTTTTGAATACCTTATTTTTCTAATTTTGGATTCCATCATCACCCTATAATAATATTGCATTAACATTTCATTGCATTTTGTATTAGTTAATTTGCATTCTAGTGTTTTAAAATTTTGCATTAGTGAAAGTGGATATAGTTTTTTTCTTTTGCATTCCAAATCATTGAAAAATATTTGAAAACTACATTATCATTTAGTTTTCAGCTCATACAACATAAAAATCATCAAAACCAATTGAAAATTTATGAAAATTTTGAAAATAACCCTAACTGGGACTCATTCGCCATTCTAGGCGACTTAGTCCTAGTCTTGATTTTTAACTGTCTGTTACAACATCTGACACCTCATTTTTGTGCTTCCTAATCCCCTTGGTAACATATACTATAAGTCTAGAAAGTTTTGGCAACATTTTTTTTATGCATTTAGGTCAAACACATCAATTTAGGGTAGTAATTTTTTAAATCATTTCAATTAGAAGCATCATTTGATCTAAAAATGCTCACATTTCTGAAAGTTTGCATAACATGAATAAATTTTTTTCTCACTTTCGCATACACAATATTTATATTCATAAAATTTACATAATTTTGATAAAGGTTCTTTTCATTTTGGGATACACATTGTTTGCATTCTTAAAGCTTTACATATATTGGATAAAAATGTTTTGCATATTTAGATATACATTGTATACATTGTTAAAACATTGCATGAAATTGTTACAAGTTCTTTTCATTTTTGTTCAAACAATATTTTTGTCTTACATATCTAGAAATACTAAGAAAATTTTGCTATCCCCTCTCTTTGAGAGTGTTTTAGTGAAAGAGAATACAACATTGCACATTCCTAATGATCATATTTGTTCTTCTCCTAATACCTCTCCTATTGGTGACAAAGATATTTTGGTAGAAGAAATAGTCAATGAGTGTTTTGAGAATCCTAGTTGTTTCTCTCCTCTTCTCTTAGTGTACAAGAAATTAATGAACAAGATAACACAACCATAGTTAATCATGAAAATAACATTTTTTCTTCTCCTAGTATCTCCCTTAGTTGTGAGGAAGATACTTTGATGTCAGAAAAAAAAATCAATAAAGGTCATGAGAATCTTAGTTGCCCCTCTTCACCTAGAGATATCCTTATTAAGCAAGACACTTCAACCATTGATCATTCTACTACTTGCAATAAAGTCATTTCATAAGAACCAACCTTTGATTGTCAAGAACATTTGGTTGGTAGTCCTCCTAATCACCTTCCTCCTAGGGAGGATATATTGATGCAAGCCAAGGATAACAATACTAATATTATGCCATTAGAAGAAAATAAAGAGGCAACATTAGACTCTCACTCGCTAAGGGATGTTAATATTATTCAACCTCAACTCATCCTTTACCCACCATCACACAAACCTCAAACTCATAACAAAATTGAATTCATCCTCTATCCACCTAAGAATAATGTTTCACAACAATCGAGTCATAATATCATTTTTGAAAGAGGAAAAAATGGGGTTTACAGGGACTCGAAACCACAAAGTTTACAAACAAAAGATAATAACATCAAAGACACCATAAGAAGAAAGGTTGTAAAAAAAAACAAGAAAAATCCATAACCACCAAAAAACCAGACAAAATTTCAGCAACAACTATTTATTTGGGGCCTTTAAGATTTCTATAGTCTCAGCTTCCAAATAATTCATATCCTGAACCCCCCCTTTAAAATGTAAACCATCTGGGTAGTACGAGGCACTTTCCTCTTAAGGTTGGCATGGGTCCTTTTCAATATACCTTGGTCCTCATTATTTCTTTTATCCTTGTCCTCTTCTAGGTCAACAACCAACAAGCCCTATTGTAATTCTTCTAGCTTTTCAGACATTACATTGATGATGATGGCATTGTGCCTAGCCATTTTATGGTTTTGTTCCACAACAATTTTCATGTTATTTTTTATTTTGACAATTTCATTTTCTAGAGTCTTATACTTTTCCTCAGTGTCAACTTCTCCTGTTCCAATACTGTTCTTTTTCCATTTTCCTTTTTCATTACTCAGAATGGCCAACTTTAGTTGTAATTCCTCTGACTTGCTATTTAGAACCCTATTTCTTTGATTAAGATCATTAAATTCTTGATAGGCCCATTTCAAAACCCTGAAAATGTCACCAATTCCATTTCTTGCAGAGGCAAGAATATCACCAAATTGAACCCAGTCTAATATGAAGTTAACATCATTAGGGTTGGGGGAACTAGAAAATATGCTGGTCATGAACTTTAAAAGAGGTAGGAGGGGAGGGCAAAGAGTTTCTACTAAGTTCAAGGTTCTTAGCTTTTTCCTCCAGAGTCCACAGAGTAGGAAACCAACTTATTGGTAGTGGAGTCCTTGAAAGAGGGATTCTTTAAGGGGACATGGAATTTGGGGTAGATCTCTAGGTTAGCTTTAGTAAGCTGGGGTTTTCTAAGCTGGGTTTTCTTACCAGAAGCATAGAGGACAGGCGAGTTTCAACAATTCTCTCCTGGTAAGGTTGATTCTCCAAACCCCCACTATTTGTATCATAGTCCTCAGACACCATGGAACAAAGCTGGAATGCTTTGATAGTGTTCATATATTAACCTAATAAGACCAAGATACAAAATAGGGTATCTCCTAGGATTTTTCTTGTCATCCTGAAGATTATTAGTCAACGAATAGAAAAAATAATGAGGAAAATAAATCCATACCTTATGGCAGAAGTGGTTAAGAATAGGGTATGTACAGGATCATGATGGGCCAAAAAGTGGCTATATGATGGGTATTTGTAGGGTATGTGGCTAGAGAATATTTTTTAACCCAAAATTGATGAAATGAAAAGGGTTTTTAAAGGAGATTCTCAAAATTCCACCAATATAATTATGCTTTACTTTGAATTTGATAAATAATTATTATTCATTTTCTATCTGAATTATGACTATAGTCCTAATTGATAGGATGATTGAAAAACATCTATAGCTTTCAAACGGTGTCACATTTTTGGAATCCAAAATAGGCATCACATTTTATGCTTTGCATACTATAGGATTTAAAAAAGAAAAGTTGAATTTCATGAATTTTTGACCAAATAAAGGTGGTCAGACATATGAGGTTTTATATTTTTTAAAACTTGTAATAAAAAATTAATAATTAATTATTTACTTGGAAAAAAATTATTAAAAAATATGCATCACATCCGAACATGAGTCCTCTACTTATGTTTAAAATATTATAAAAAATATTATTATTTTATTGTGGTTAGAGTGGTCAGATAGACAACTACTTATTTTTTCCCTGAAATTTAAATACTACTGCATTGAAATTTCAAATTTTCACCAAATAGATTTTTTTTTTTTAAATCCTAGAAGTTTAGAAACTACATTCAATTTTCTATAGATTCTGTTCTTACATATTTTTTAAATAATATAGATAACTGATTCAAATTTTTACGTCAAGTTTCCTAACACTGTTTTGTTTAAATTTTTTGCCACTTAAGGGCCTATTTTTTCGATGATGATCTTGCACATACACAATAGTAAAATGATGACCACAAACTCTAGTGTATCTCCCATCTAGGGTAATATAATCCATAATAACACGAATCACCTTTCTCCATAGCACCTTGATTGTGTCAATTTTGACATAGCTATTGGAAATTTTGACCAGTTTCATTTTCTTCTTTTCCTTCTTAGGGAATTTGATTACTGCCTTGTCAAAAAACCTTCTGTCAAGATAAAACTTCACACCCTCAGTGGATATTCCATTCACCTCCCCTATAATTTTCTCATCCAGTTTCACCTTTCTCCCAAAGAAGATTATTTCACCATTGTTCTAGTTCTTCTCAAAATAGTCCATGGCCATAGTATCAGGCCCATGAAGTTTTTCTAGAAATGGAACCAGACCACCTCTTACAAACTACTTCTAGACCTTATAATTTCTTGTGTGCACCTTGTAGCTATTTGGTTCAAATATTTTCCTATCCCCCCCATTTTTTGTTTGCACCTTACTATAGACTCTACCAATGCTGAGCACCTATTGCAAATTTACACATCCACTCCAATGAACCCACAAAGCATACCACTTTTTCTTCCTAGCTAAGTAATATGATGCGGCCCCATCAAATCTCTTGATTTTGATGTACTTAACCATTTTCCCTTTAATCACTAAATGCATTTTCATCTTTCCCATGCATAACATCATAATCTAGTAAGGCCTTGATTTTAGCTCTCAAGTCCCTAAAATTCTACCACATGTTCAATCCTTGTCTCTTTGCCCCTTCATTCGTAAAGTAATCTGCCATGATGTTAGCTTCCCTGTAAACGTGTGAGACTTTTACTCTATTGAACTTGTCTAGAATAGAATTTTCTTGATCAATCCAATTCTTTATCGACCAAGAGGGGGGTCCTACCTAGGAGACATTCAATGATTTTTTTAGAATCCCCTTCAAACCATAATTTTTTTTTATTCAAATTATGAGCTAACTTTAAAACTTGAAAAGCTCCTATATCCTCCACCACATGGTTGGTTTGATGACCTATGGAAATGGCCATAACTACCATAAAGTTACCATTTGAATCCCTTAACACACCTCCACTTCTGACCATCCATGGATTTCCCTTCGCAATGCCATCAAAGTTGGCCTTAGGCCAACCATTTGGAGGAAAGATCCAACACACACCCTCCCTACTTTTTTTAGCTAGCTTGGATGCAGAAGAAACATCCATTTTAATATTCCAATCCTTTGCAATCATTAGATCATAGGGAGTACACACCACTACTTCAAGGTTAAGAGCTTTTTAGGGAATCACATTGAAGTTTTCCTTTATAAGCCTAATTTTTTTTTCAAAAAAATTATTCTCTAAAATCTCCTTATCCCTAAAATGTTTGTTATTATGTTCTTTCCACACTCCCCAAACCACAAAAGGGAAGATAAAATCCCATAACCTTCGAATGAAGGGATTTTGAGTTGGAGCTTTCCATTGCAAAAAAAAATCTTGAATGGATAGGGGAAACACCCAAGAGATATTCCAAAGGGCTAATAATTTTCCCCAGATTATGGAAACAAACAGGAAGTGGAGAAACAAGTGGTCAACTAACTCTGCCTCACACTTGCAAATGTAACATTTGTTGGGGATTTGAAATCCCTATTTACAAATATTGTCCACCATAAGCACCTTATTTTGAAGCATAATATAGAAGAATATATTGACTTTAGGAGTCAAGTTTTTTATCCATGCTTTAGACTAGGAGGGAGGAGGAGCTTGAGAAAGGGACAACAAAGAGAAAATTGAAGAAATAGACTAGTTACCCAAAGGGTTGTCCATCCAAACAAGAATATCATCCTGTTGAATTTGTCCCAAACTGATAGCCCTTAAGGAAGATTGAAGCTGAGCCAACTCCTCACTAATCACACCTAAATCCACCCAGTCTCCTTCATACTAATAATCTTTGACAAGATACCCAAAATTTGCTTTGCATAATTAAACCCATCTATAGAATCTTTCAATTTTGATGAGGGGTTCCTTCAAAATCCATCTATCCTCCCAAAATTTTGCTTGATTGTCGCTTCTCATGTGGCATCCAATCCCTAATTCCAAGATTTTTCTACCAAAAATCATATCATTCCAACAAGTTGAACCACGAGGTAGAATAGGAGAGTCTAGCAATGCTTTGAGGGATACACAATTGTTCATATATTTACTTCTTAAAATGTCTTTCCATTCTCCACCAGACGAGAAGGATCTCCATATTTTTTTGGCTAGAAGAGTCTTCTTAATCATTTTAATTTTTCTAAGACCTAAACCCCCCAATCTTTTTGGCCTACAAACCAAATCCCACCCTATAAGAGGCATTCTCTTTCTTTCCTCCACACCAAACTAAAGGAATATTTCTTGGATCTTTTCAATGGCCTCAGTATATTTAGCAAGAATTTTGAAAAGGCTTAAAGCATAAACCAAGAGGTTCTAAAGAGAAGCTTTGAGAAACTAAATTTTTCCAGCATGGCTCAAGAGAGCTCCTACCAACTTCTTTCTAAACCTGTTAACCAATGCAAACAAAAAGGAATCTAGAGGTTTAAGAAAAAAAAAGTCAAAGATAAGAAGAATGTAAGGATTCCACACTGTAACGAAGGATTCTTGCAATATTGACCTGTCTTTGCTCAGGGGTATTGAAGAAAAAAAGGGAACTCTTCTGTATGTTGACCATGTACCAAGCCACCTTCTCATACAAATCCAAAGTTTTTTTCAAAATATTAGCCTCATTCAGCATAGATCTTCCCATCAACATAGTTTCATCAACAAACTGTTGGTGAGAACAAATCGAATTAGTAGATGAAGGACTAAGAATAGCAAGAGACCTCTATTCAATCAATCTTTTAAGATTCCTTCCCACTCTCTCAACCATTATTGTGAATAGAATAGGTGAGATGGGATCATCCTATCTTAGGCCTCTTGAATTTTGAAAGAATCTGGAAGGAGATCCATTCACAATAATAGAGATGGAGACTACAGTAACCAATTGATTTAGCAACTGAATGACTCTGCTGCTAAAACCAAACACCCTAAAAATTTTAAATAAAAACTTCCAATCAACATGGTCATAAGCTTTGGATATATCTAGTTTAAGAAGAAACCCTTCAATTTGAGATTCCACAAGTGAATAGATATTCTCATGGATAGGGACTATAGAATCTATGATTTTCCTTCTAGGTACATAATATTGTTTCTCATACATATAACACTATAAATAATCTGAAACCATAACAACCAATACAAAATCCCTTACCTTTTCCTAATCCTATCCTACCTATCCCTATCTTACTAGGTCCTCCTCATGGAAAGGAGTATTATATTGTCAAACAAATTAGGAATACTCTTGCTAAGATATCATTATGGCACCTTATTCAAGCATCCACTCATTATCACAACATGATTCAAGTAGCCTTGCAACATGTTCCTATCCATTCTAATGCAGAACCAAGCAACATAGCAAATCTCATTCAAGGAATAAATGCTAACATTTTTTTTCACCAAAGTGAGCTCCATCCTTTGGAAGTACAAAAAAAAATGAAGCTTTCATAATAATGTCTCAATATAAAAGAATCGAGATAAAGCGAACCCTTTTTGACAATGGCTTCGCTCTTAATGTGTGTAGTGTAAACCTTCTGGACAAGCTTAGAGTGAATAAATCAAACATTCAACACAATTCTTTATCTTTCAAAGGATTTGACAATGTAGGAAAACGACCACTTGGTGTGATTACTTTGCCTATTACAACTTCAGAAAGGCCACATTGGAAACACCGATCCATATTATGCCTAATGATCTTTCATATAACCTCTGTTTAGGTAGACCATGGATTCATGCAATGAATGGCGTGCCTTCTAATCTTCATTGTAAAATGAAATAAATCTACAAGAACAAAGTGTACACACTTGAAACCGATCCTAACCCAAACAATTGTTTGAACACTAAGAAAAATAAGGAAAATCCTTTGGAAACATTAACACTAGCTACACAAGTAGAACGTGTCCAACAAGAAAACAAATAAAAATATTTTTGAGCAAGTCACAAATCTATTACAAGATGATTGGGGTTCCTTATATTTTGAACATACACTTGTGGGCATGTACAAGCTCACAAAGAAATATTCAAATAAGGAAAACAAAAAATTAGTCATGTCAAAACAAAACTTGGAAGACCCTTCGAAAGCATCCACCTCAACCACTTTATACAAAGAATAAAATTACATAAAAAATTTGAAGAACTCAACAACAAATAACCACCACATCCAAAAAAGATTAGAAAGCTTTATGGAGATTGTTATGAGGTTATGAAACAACATGGCTATAGTGGAAAAGGATGTGGTGCTTTAGAACAAGGTATTCACAAATTTTTCAAGCCCAACATGCAAGAAAAAACTCATGGTCTTAGTTATTATCCTTTGATCAAAATAGACAAACCTTGACTTAACATCAACACTATCACAAACAATTCCTCTATGCCAATCTTAATAGTAGTTCCTCCTAAACTGATCAACACTAGTGGTCTTGATGTTTCTTGAAAGAAATAAAACATAAAAAGACATCTTAGCTTAATGTAAATGTCATCTCACAAAGCACTAATTATTTGAGTTCATTATATTTTACACCCTCCTATAAAGGAGAGAAAAAAATATCAACATCTAAAGAGTCTTGGATAGGTATGACATCTTGTATATCTAAGCAAGAGATATCTTTGTTACAAACTACAATAACACCTTCTACCATTGATCAAGAGTGTATCTTGTCAAGACTCCTCCAAGATCATTTGATATCCCTTCCTCCAATAAGAAATTTTATTACAAGACTTCATTTTGTGCATATCATAGAATTCATGGTCATTCTACTAATGAATGTAAGGATTTGAGTAGTAAAATCCAACATCTTAATGGGTTTGGTGCTATCCATCATGTGGGGGAACCTAATTCCTCTAATTGATACTATTTTCACTCTAGCATGCATCTTATACTTGTTTTCGGCTCACCCTTATCCTAAACTAAGGGGGGTAAGGGGTTAGTTAGCTTTGTCCTTGTATTTCACCATTTGTTGCCTCATTTGGCTAGCCATTAACCTTTCATGAACATATAAGATCAAGCTTGGGATGTGGATGACATGCCTTAAGTTGGCTCACATGTGACATACTACCTTTTTCATGATGTAGCTTATATGAAACATATGACTTGGCATAGGGTTTTCCTAGTTATCTCTCATGTCTTCTTCTTCTACTTTAAAGAAATTTCTCACACTAATGGTGTTAGTAACCACTTTAAAGTGGGGGAATCCATCAAAACTCATATTTCATTATGTGATTTTCTTTCTCTTGTGATTTTCTTTCTTAGAAAAATTAGTTACAATGTTGCCCAGGATGAGACCTTGCACTTTTCCTCTCTTGAAAACAAGATGAGACCATTTACACTTTTCCTCTCTTGGAGAAATTAAGCATGATGGTCCCTAAGATTAGAGTTCACATGAAGTAAGAAAAATCCATTTCAACATTCCATTACACTAATTTTCATTTACAACATTTCTCTTTTTCACGAGCTCCAAGCATACAAAGTTTTTCTTGACTCTTGAAGCTTGAAAAGTCATTTTCTTTTGTGGTACCTTGTCAAAGTTATTAGGAGGAAATTTTTTTTTATGTTTGAGTGGGAAGCCAAATCCAAGGAATGGCCTTCCCCATAGCCACCTACGTGTGTGTGAGTACATACTAGCCATGAGTGTATGTTTCTCACCTTTTAGGACTTCTCACCCGGTGGGCAACTAGGAGTTTTGTCGCGTCAGAGTGAGTATGAATTTTTAGAAAAACAACCTAGATATTGTTGGATAAATGGTTAAAGCTTGATCCATCATTTTATTTTCATTTCTCTTTCCCTTTTAGTTATTTCCATTGCATGATAACATACCTCATGTTCTTCAAATCATTCACCTTATGCATTTCCTTATCTGCTTATGTTGGTTTGAATTAGGATCTTGGATCCTGGGGGCTTTATTGATTCCTTTATCTTTTTCATCCTTTATCATATGCATTGGTACAATTGGAGTCCTCTCTAATGTCTGCTTTAGTGTGATTTCGAAGCAACTTCATCCTCTCACTAAATTGACAACTAAATTTAGCATAGAAAAAAGTATTTCTTGATTTATTTGGGAATAATTAATGGTAAATTGGACTTAATGATGTCTTTATCTAGTGTTGTGAGGTGTTTTACACATCCACATTAGGTCTTGGACACTTGCAAATAGAATAAAATGCATTTATTGATGTCTTGTAAAGGTGTTGTAAAGTGTTGTGAAATACTTTCACACTTTTCTAGACTTTTATTAAGCATTTAAGTCTAATGGACCTATGTTTCTCCTAATTCAATATTGCAAAATGTATTTAATGGAATTCTCACATTAGTCTAGAAGGCCGGTAAATTAAACTTAGTTTCAATCTAGTGTTATAATGTGTTTTACACACACATTGGATCATGTACCTTTCTAAGCTATGAAGACCTCATTTTAAGGATGTCAATTGTATTTAATCACACTTTCACATTGAATTTTGTGTCCCTAGCCCTAATTACCCTTTACATCATCATTAATAGGCCCCTATGACCCCATATTGTGCATCCCAAGGCATTATTTTATAAAAGTGACATCTCAGTTAGCAAAAGAGCCCTTGTGGGGCCAAGTCATCCATCTGGGTGAATGAGTCCAATCCAGGTGGGACTAAGTCACCCAAACTTCAATGAATTAGTCCCATTTGGGCTATTTTCAAGGTTTAAGTGGGAAATATCGGGTTTTAATTTTAATTTTCCTTCATGTCGGCCTTGGGGATCAAATTAACGGGCATTTTAGGTGGATTGCCTATATAAACAAGTTTTTAAACCCTAATTCATTTAACTAATCATTCATTCATCATTCAACTCTCTCAAAACAAGAAAGCTAGGGTTAGGTCATTTAGAGAGCATTCAAGACCACTTCTAAGGAATTCAAGGGAAAATTCTTCATCCATTTTTGTAGAAATTCAAGATCTATGATCATGGAAAGTTTCTAATTCCTCCATTTCATGTTCATGCTTCATCTTATTTATTCATTTGGTTTAATTACCTAAAAGGGGTTTTACCGAGGCAAACCCTTATTCCCTATTTTGACCATATATTTTTTGACCCAATGGACTCTCTAACTCTTATAGGGTTTTCACCTAAAAGGTGAGAGATCAAATCAAAAAATGCTAATTGGTTCATTAGAATTAGGATGTGTGTGATGTTGTAAAAGCTAAATGGAATGATCTTTGTGCAACTAAACTATGAAACTGATCGAACATGAATGAAAAATATAAGAATTATGACTTGTTTGAAAACACACTAAGATATGCTAAAATGAGCTAAATAGATGAAATATGTAGAAAACAAAGAGATGGATGAAATCAGAGTGCACATGGAGATAGAATGATGCCACTTGAATATTTTGGAATGTGTTAGAAATTGCTATTAATTTCCACTAGGACTCATTCGTGATGCATGGCAAATCAGTCCTGCTACTGGTGAAAACTTCTAAAAAACCTATTTCTAACTATTGGGAGCTGAAATATAAGAAAACCAATTTTCAAGCCTACAGGTGGGACTCATTAACCATGGGTGGAAAATCAGTCCACCTACACAAATATGTTAAGTTAGAGGAAGATTCTATGGAGTTAGATTTGTATTTCTCTCTCCCATAGGTCTTTGCTTCTGAAATTGTTAGATTTGGGTATGAAAGTGACTTTTTGTTGATGATTTGACTCGAATGAAGAGAAGAGGACTTGAATGAATTTGAAACTTGATCTTCAATGATTTCCAAGCTTCCAAAGGAGCTAAATCTACAAACACACAAGAGGGAGAGAAAAAATGTTGATTGTTAAGGCATGGGGGTTTGCCTTGGTCAAACCTTGCTTAGGTAATTAAACCAAATTGATGAAATAAATGAATGAAGCATGCAATAATGGAATTGATTACCTTGAAATGATGAATGATCTTGTAAGTCTAAAAGATAACATGTAGAATCTACCCTTGAAAGTTTGAAATGTTTTTCACTTAATGCCTTGAAACCTAAGTTGCTTGATAGAAGATTGATGAATGGATTATGGATTGAAGATGACAAGAAGATGAAAGAAGAATAAGATGTCAAAATTAGGGGAAAAACACTTATTTATACTAACTTGTGCCTTAGTAAGCATTCATACCTCATCACAAGGTGACATCAAGTGATTTTTAAATAACAACCTAAAAGGAATTTAAAAATATTTTGAAATTACAACCAAGAAGGACTCATTCGCCACCCATGGGGAATGGGCCCCACCTTGGAATCAAAGGTGGGTGTTAGGAATTAACTTTCATTTAATATTATTTTTTGGGTTTACATTAAAAAATACACTTAATTATGACATGGGTATGTTCAGGATCATGATGGGCCAAAAGTATCAATATGATGGGTATGTGGTTGACGACATTTTTTTTACCCAAAATTGATGAAATGAAAAGGGTTTTTAAAGGATATTCTCAGATTTCCACCAATATAAATTACGCTTTACTTTAAATTTAATAAGTAATTATTATTCATTTTCTATTCAAATTATGACTACTCATTGATAGACTGGTTGAATTATACCTATCGCTTTCAAATGGTATCACATTTTTTTAATCCAAAACATGTGTCACATTTTATGCTTTGCATACTATAGGATTAAAAAAATAAAAATTGAATTGCATGAAGTTTTGATCAAGTTATGTTGGTCAAACACACGAGTTTTTATATTTTAAAAAAGTTGTAATAAAAAAATCATAATTAATTATTTATTTGGAATTTTTTAAAAAAAGAAATATGCATCACATCAAGAATGAGTCCTCTCCTTATATATAAAATTTAATAAAATAATATTATCATTTTATCATGGTTAGGGTGGTCGGACAGTCACCTACTTTTTATTTCTTCCCTAAAATTTAAGTACTACTGCATTGAAAATTCAAATTTTTACCAAATAGATTTTTATTTTTTAAACAAGCCTAGTAGTTTAGCAACTTCATTCAATTTGCTACAAATTCTATTCTTACATATTTTTGAAATACTTTAGATAACTTATTCAAATTTTTACATCATGTTTCCTAACTCTAATTTTTTTTATTTTTTTGACACTTAAGGGCCTTTTTATTCCATGATGACGCTGCACATACCCACATGTGAGGGCATAAAGGATTCAAATAAGTCATAATAAAGGTGTAGATAAGGAGATGTGCCTGGGAGAGTGTGAAAGTTGGTATAAGTCCTTACAACACTTTAAAATAGGACATAATATTGAATAAAAAGGAATATTTAAATGAATTATAATAAAAGGAGTCTAGAAGAGTGTAGAAATGTCTTACAACACTTCACAACATATTCACAAGACATCATTAAATTAATTTTATTTGATTTTCAAGGGTCCAAGACCTAGTTTGGATGCATACAATACTTCACAACACTAGATTAAGGAATTTTTAAGTCAATTTAATCATGAAATAATCCATATCAAGAAAAGTGTCCAATTTTCTATGGCACATTTAGCCCCCACTTTAGTGAGAGGATGAACCTACTTCAAACTCACACTAGAGTAGACATTCAAGAGAGATCTACATGTATGCCAAGCCCCCAAGATATAAAATCATACAAAGGAAAGATAGAGAGATAAGATGGAAAAATGTACTCACTCTGGGGTCACAAAACTAGTTTTCCATGGGGTGAAGGCACAAAAAGAAAAAGAAAAAGGTGAGAAAAATACACTAGTTGGTATGTACTCAAAAACAAACAGAAAAGTGGCTATGGGGAAAAGTCATGCTGCTAGTTGGGCTTCCCACTCAACCATGTAAAAGTTATACCCATTTGATAACTTTAACAAGGTATCACAAAAAGACAAATGCTAAAAATAAAAATTACCACAATCATGAAAGTTGTGTTATGCAAGGTGGCAAAATTACAATGCAAAAATGTAAAGAAAAAGTAAAGAAATGTATAAAAAATGTAAACAATATTCAAAGAGATTTTGTTTGATTCATGCAATTGTCTCATCTTCGGGAACATTATGCCCAATGTCTCCAAGAAAAGATAATCTCATCATGGGAAACATTGTACCTAACCCTTCTGAGAGAGGGAATCACAAGAAAAAGAAAAAAACTCACACAATGAAATGTGAGTGGTGATGTATAACCCCACTTTAAAGTGGTTGCTAACACCATTGCTGTGAGAAATTGCTTTAAAGTAGAAGAAAGAGAAAAACATGAAAGCTTATGCAAAAAATCCCTATGCCAAGTCATATTTTTTTGATAAGCTACATCATGTCAAGGAAATAAAAAGAAAGGGAGTATGTCAAATGCGAGTCAATCTTAAGACATGTCATCCACATCTCAAGGTTGCTCTTATATGTTCATGAAAAATTAACAAGTAGTCGAAAGAGACAACGACAAGTGACATATGAGGACAAGGCTACAAAACCACTTTCCCCCACTGAGTGTAGGACAAAGGTGAGCCTAAAGGATTCATTAAATGCATGCAAGAGTGAAAATAAATAGAAATTAGAGGAATTAGATGCCCCCATAGGGAAGCATACCAAACTCCTAAATTTTTTAAAGTTTACAACACAGAGCATGGAATTCATTAGTGGTGTGACCAAGAACTCTATGATATGCACAAAATGAAGTCTTGGAATAATATTTCTTACAAGTTATGGGAGGGAGGTTGATCAAGTTATCGTAGAGAAGTCTTGACAAGATACCTTCTTGATCAAGAGGAGAAGATAGTTGTGTGATTGGGATCAAAATATATCATGCATAGATGTCATACCTATCCAAGACTGTATAGATTGCAATATTTGGTCCTCTTCATTATAGAAGGACACAAAAATCTAATGATTCCAAATAATAAGTGTTTTGCGAGATGATAGTTTGAACATTTTTAGAAGGATGATATTCAAGACCATTATTTTGTAAGGGTGATGTGAGATTATTAAGGTTGAATGAAGGTTGGAAAATAATGAGAGTTAACAAGATGTATGAGATATGTATGAGGTTCATTGATTAAAGGGGATCCAATGGACACTTGTGCATCCATATCCTCAGTAGGCTTGTTTTGATGTATCTCAAAGAAAGGGAAATCAAGAACCACTTTTTTTCCATAGTCCAATGCAAATATATTCTCCCTAGGAGGAGAGTTTAGAGGAGAACAACAAACCACATGTGCTTGAAAAGTAAGGCTTGATTCTTCTACAATAAATTCATTGAAAATAGGGGAATGATTAACGATGGGATTATGAAGAGGGCAAGGAAGAGGAGAGAGTGTTAGGTGAGTGTCCATTACCATTAAGGGTGAATTATCTTCTTCATATTATCTACCCTACAAGGAGAGCTTGTAATATGTTCATCTAAGTTTGAGGTTTGGAAAGAATCTTCATCACAAGTGGAGGAGGCATCAAGAGAAGAACCACTATGGTTTTAAAATAGATTTTCCCACTGGATAGGGAGATTAGGGAAGGGAGGATCAAGGGTGTGATGAGTTTTAATAGGTGTATCTTCTAATACCAACCCATCCTCTATACATTGAAGTAGGATATTAGGAGATGAACAAGATTGATTATCATGACCATGGAGATTTGGTAAGGTGACATTCATGAATGTGTTTATGATTCCATGCTCTTGTTGTGTAAGGTCATCCAAAGGGGAATAAGAAGATGGAAAATCACTACCTTCAAATCTTGTGACTTCTTCTATCTCAATACCTTTGTCACTAGTAGGAGAGGTATTGAAAGAAGAAAAAGTATGTGTGTTAGGATTGTCAATATTACCATTCTCACCAATGGGCAATGTAAGATTAAGAATTGAATTGATGGATTGTTACTTAAAGTTCCTATTATGGTTATCAAAAGGAAACTCATAAAAGGGGATATTATGCATGTTAAATCCATGTTTAATCAAATCAAGAGTACATCTTGTGAAAGAAAACATGTTAAAATGAAATAAAGGATAATGGAACAATTTAAAAATGAAATGTGGTGAGTGAAAAAGGTGAAACGAAACAATGCATGAAATGAGCTATTTGAAGTGAAATATAGCGAAATGCATGCTAAAGAAATGAAATGAACTGATATATACAAGTTAAGGCACCAATAAAAATCCTAAAAATAAATTTATGAGTTCTATAAAGTGTTGTTTCATGGGTCAGAAGGGACTGATTCACCCAAGGTGGCGAACGAGTCCCAGTACAAACCTTTTTCAAAAAATTTAGAAATTTCACACTGATTTGTTAGGAATTCTGAGAGCCAATATTATAGAACTAAATGAATAATGCATAATTTTAGTAAATCTAAGTGAATTTAGATGCAACAAATGCAACCTAAATGCACTTTTTATGAACACAAGTTTTAAAACCTAGAATGCAAATGAATCATGCAAATCCTAATGCAAACTCAATGAAAGCCTAGATCTATGAAAAAGGACTCAAAATAAGACAACAAAGTATTCTAAAAGGCAGGTTTACCAAAATGAACTGTAAATTTTTGGACCCAATGGACTCTCTAACTCTTATAGGGTTTTTCACCTAAAAAGAGAGAGATTAGATCCAAAAATGCTAATTGGTTCATTAGAATTAGGATGTGTGTGATGTTGTACAAGATAAATAGAATGATCTAAGTCCAAATAAACTATGAAACTAATCTAACATGAATGCAAAATCAAAGAATTATGAATTGTTTGAAAACACACTGTGATATGCTAAAATGAACTAAATAGATGAAATCTGTAGAACAAAAAGAGATGGTTGAAATCATAGTGCACCTGGAGGTAGAATGATGTCACTAAAATATTATGGAATTTCTTAGAAACTATTATTAATGGCCATTGGGACTCATTCACCATGTATAGCAAATTAGTCCTACTACCAGTGAAATCTTCTAGAACCCTGTTTCTACTTGTTGGGAGCTAAAATTTGAGAAAATAAATTTTCAAGCCTACAGGTGGAACTCATTCACTATGGGTGGTGAATCATTCGACCTATATAAAAATGGAAAGTTAGAGGAATATTATGTGGAGTTAGATCTATATTTCTCTCTCCCATAAGTCTTTGCTTTTGAAATTGTCAGATTCAGGTCTGAAAGTAAATTTTTATTGATGATTTGACTTGAATGAAGAGAAGAGCAATTGGATGAATTTTCAACTTGATCTTAAATTATTTCCAAGCTTCCAAAGGACCTAAATCTGCAAACACACAAGAGGAAGAGAAGAAATGTTGATTGTTAAGGCATGGGGGTTTTCCTTGCTGAAACCCCATTTAGGTAATTAAACCAAATTGATGAAATAAATGAATGAAGGATGAAATAATGGAATTTATTACCTTGAAACGATGAATGATCTTGTAATTCTGCAACATAACATGTAGAATCTACCCTTGAAAGTTTGAAAATTGATCTCTTAATGCCTTGAAACCTAAGTTGCTTGGTAGAAGATTGATGAGTGGATTATGGATTGAAGATGATAAGAATATGGAAGAAGAAGAAGATGTCAAAATGAGGGGAAAAAAACTTATTTTTAAAAACTTGAGCCTTAGTAACCATTCATACCTCATCACAGAGAGACATCAAGTGATTTTTAAATAAAAACCTGAAAGGAATTTTCAAATATTTTGAAATTAGAGCCAAGGACTCATTCACCACCCATGGTGAATGGGTCCCACCTTGGACTCAAAAGTGGGTGTCGGGAATTAACTTTCATTTAATATTATTTGTCGGGTTTACATTTAAAAATACACTTAATTAAGACATGTGACTGCATCTACCCTTGAAAGTTTGAAAATTGATCTCTTAATGCCTTGAAACCTAAGTTGCTTGGTAGAAGATTGATGAATGGATTATGGATTGAAGATGATAAGAATATGGAAGAAGAAGAATATGTCAAAATGAGGGGAAAAAACTTATTTTTAAAAACTTGAGCCTTAGTAACCATTCATACCTCATCACAGGGCGACATCAAGTGCTTTTTAAATAAAAACCTGAAAGGAATTTTCAAATATTTTGAAATTAGGGCCAAGAAGGACTCATTCACCACCCATGGTGAATGGGTCCCACCTTGGACTCAAAAGTGGGTGTCGGGAATTAACTTTCATTTAATATTTTTTGTCGGGTTTACATTAAAAAATACACTTAATTAAGACATGTGAGTGCATAAAGGAGTCAAATAAGTCATAAGAAAGGTGTAAATAAGGAGATTTACCTAGGAGAGTGTGAAAGTTGGTTATAATTATTTACAACATTTTAAAATAAGACTTAATGATGAATAAAAAGGAATATTTAAATGAATTATAATAAAAAGATTCTAGAAGAGTGTAGAAATGTCTTACAACACTTCACAACATCTTCACAAGATGTCATTAAATGTAATTTATTTGATTTTCAAGGTTCCAAGACGTAGTTTGGATGCATAAAATACTTCACAACAATAGATTAAGGCCTTGTTAAGTGAATTTAATCATGAAATAGTCCATATCAAGAAAAGGGTCAAATTTTCTACGACACAACTTCTAAGGCATTCAAGGGTAGATTCTTCATTCGTTGTTGTAGAAATTCATGATATATGATCATGGAAATTTTCTAATTACTTAATTTCATTTCCATGCTTCATATTTTTTCTTCATTAGGTTTAATTACCTAAAAGGGGTTTGAGCAAGGAAAACCCCTATTCCCTAACATTCAACATTTCTCCTTCTTTCTTTGTGTGTTTGTAGATTTAGGTATCTTGGAAGCTTGAAAATAATTAAAGAATACGTTAAATTTTTTTTGAAGTCATATCCATATTAGATAGGTCAAAATATTCACAAAAAGTCACTTGTAGTATCTAAAATTAGGGTTTCAGATCTAGACACTTGGAGGAATAGAAAGTGCAGACCGAGAGCTTCCTTTTCCACTTTCAGATTTTTAGAAAATAAAAAGTGGACTCATACACTATTAGTGGTGTATGAGTCACATTGTACCTATTTTTCAAAGATTTCTATAGATTTGGATACCCATTTAGCTGAAACAGGCTCCAAAATAGTTTTCCAAATCTAGGACTAAGTCTCCTAGATTGGTGTATGAGTCCCAATTGGCTAATGCATCAATTTATCTAGAATTCTATACCTTCATTGTATCCTTCTTCAATATCCAAGTGCACACCTTTAGTTTCATTAGTTTCTATTGTAGTTTGCTTACATTTATAGGTCATTTCACATATCACCATGTGTTTTCAAACACTTTGCATTTTCTTAGTTTTGCATTAGTGGTAAACCCTTTTAAAAAAATTAGCCTTTAGGACAATCACTTTTTACCAATTTCAATCCCCTTTTGCATTGAAATCCCAAGGGTTTGTTCTTGAATGAAGTGTTGATCTTTGTCTCTCATTTTGGGTGAAAAAACCCTAGAGGTGCAAAGAGGTGACAAGAATCTTTATTTCAGAAGTAACATTAGACTCTCCTTCACTAAGGGACATTAATATTATTCAACCTCAACTCATCATTTTCCCACCTTCACACAAACCTCCAACTCAAAATAAACCTGAACTTATCATTTACCCACCTAAGAATAATGTGTTGTATCAACCTTGTCATAATACCATTGCTCATACATATAACACTAGAAAAAATATGCAACCAATACAAACACCTTAAAAATACCTCCCATTGCCTAACCCTCTATTACTGGGTTCCCCTTTTTTTCCTGGATAGAGTGGAAAGGAGTATGATCTTGTTAGACAACTAAAGAACATTGCTACTAAGATATTATTATGGGACCTTATTCAAGCCTCCCCTCATTACCACAACATGATTCAAAGTGCTTTAGAACAAGTTCCTATCCCTTCCAATGTGTGACCAAATGACATAGCAACCATGATTCAAGGAATAAATATTGACATTTTTTTTCACTAAAGCGAACTCCCTACTTTGGAAGTGAAAAAATAAAATGCTTTCATGATAATAGTTATCAATAATAGGTTGGGAATAAAAAGGACACTGGTTGAAAATTCCTCTACCCTTAATGTGTGTAGTGTGTCCCTTCTAGATAAACTTGGCATGGATAAATAAAAAATTCAACCAACTCTTTATCTATCAAGGGATTTGATATTGTAGGAAAACAACTACTCAATGTGATCACTTTTCCTATTACAACTAGAAAGACCACATTAGAAACAAGTTGATTCATGTTATGCCTCACAATCTTTCATATAATCTCATTTTAGGTAGACTGTGGATTCATACAATGAGTGGGATGCCTTCTACCCTTGATTGTAAAATGAAGTATATCTAAAACAAAAAAGTACACATTCAAAGCTGACCTTGAACCAAAGGGTTGTTTGAGCATTAGGAAAGGGAAGGAAAATCCTTTAAAAACATTAAAACCAACCACACAAGTAGAATCCATACAACAAAAAGACAAATAAAAGAATATTAAGTAAATCATAAATCTTTTAGAAGATCATTGGGGTTCCTTAGATTTCAAACTAACATTCATGGAAGAATACAAAATCATAAACAAAGATTCTGAAGAGGGAAAATAAAAAGCAGGAATGTCAACAAAAAATTTGAAAGACACTTTTAAAGCCTCCACCTCAACCACTTTAGAACAAAAGAAAAAAAATTACACAACCAACTTTTATGAAGTTGATTACAAGCAACCACTAAATCCTAAATAAATTAAAAAGTATTATGCAAGAGGTTATGGACTTATGAAACAACTAGGATATAGTGGAAACAAATGTGGTACTAGAGAACAAGGTATCCATGTCCCCATAGAGCCTAACACATAAAAAAATAACTCATTGTCTTGGTTATTTTCCTTTGATAGAAATCAAACCAACAAATAAGCCTTAATATCAACACTCTTACAAAAGATTCCTCTAATCGAACTTTAACAATAGTGCATCCTAAATTGATAAACACTAGTGGTCTTGATTTTTATCCTTTGAAAGAAACAAAGAAGTCCTTACTTAATATTAATGTCATCACATAAAACACTTATGATTCAAATTTGATAGATTTTACACACTCTTGTAAAGGAGGGCACAAAATATTGTAATCTAAAGAGCCCTGTATAAGTAGGACACTTTGTACTAAGCAAGCAATATCTTTTTTCACAAACTAAAGGAACATCTACTTTTGATCAAGAGGGTATCTTGTTGATACTCCTCCAAGATCATTTGATACATCTCCCTCCAATAACACAAAATAAATTTTAGTACAATAGTTCATTTTATGCATATCATAGAGTTCATGGTCATTCTACTAATGAATGTAAGGATTTGAGTAGAAAATTTCAATATCTTAAGGACTGTGGTTCTCTTTTGGGATTGAGGAACCTAGTTCCTCTAAATTTTGGCTCATCCTTGTCCTATACTAAGTGGGGACAAGGGGTTAGGTGGCCTTCCCCTTGTATGTCACTTGTCATTGTCTCTCTTTTCCATTTGAAAGGCTTTCATGTACATATAAGAGAGAGATTGGGATGTGGATGGCATTCCTTAAGTTGGCTTACATGTGACATACTGAGTTTTGGGGGAAAGCCCATTTCATGGCATGGCTTATTAGAAAAATATGACTTGGCATAGAGATTTATGAGTAAGCTCTCATTTCTTCTTCTACATTAAACATAATTTCTCACAATAATAGTATTAGCAGCTGCTTTAAAGTGGGGGAATACATTGAGACTCATGTTTCAATGTGAAATTTTCTTTCTTCTTGTGATGTGCCCTTTTCATGGTGGTATTATTGGGATTGATTTCCTCCTACAACATGATATTTCTTTGACTTTTCATCTCTTGGAGACATTATGCATAATGTTTCCTAAGAAGAGACCTTTCATGATCTAAGAAAAATCCCTTTGAACATACCTTACACAATTTTGCATTTACAACAACTATAATATGGCCACCTTGCATAACAAACTTTGTGTTCCTATGGAGCCATCTTGTTTGTTCATGAGATTCAAGCATACAAAGCTTTGCTTACCTCCTAAAGCTCAAAGATCATTGTTGTGTGGTACCTTATCAATTTTATCAGGAGGTATAACTTTGGTCTAGTTGGATGGGAAGCTGATCCAAGGTATAACTTTCCCTTAGCCACTTGCTTGTGTGTGAGCACATACTGAGCGCATGTGTATGTATATCACATTTTTGGATACTCACCCAGTGGACAACCTAAAGTTACATTGCTTTAGAGTGAGCATGTATTTTTTAAAAATAGCTTAGATATGACCCACATCGAGTTGGAAAAATGGTCGAAGCCTAGTCCATCTCTTTTTTATTTTTTCTTATTTCTATTTTTCTTTCTTTTAGTTATTGAAATTTTATGTTTTTGTATCTTGTTTTGCTTAAAATCATACACCTTGAGCATGTCCTTTTGTGCCTATGTTAGTTTTACATGGGATCTCAAATCCTAGGGCTTTGATCACTCCCTTGATCTCTATCATCCTAGACCATCCACATTGGTACAATTAGACCCCTCTTGTATGTCTACTTTAGTGTGAGTTTGAAGCAAGTTCCTCCTCGAGCACTAAAGTGGGGGCTACATGTAGTGACAAAAAATATCATTGTTCACAATTTCACACTTAATCCAGGAATAATTAATGATAAATTGGACTTGATATCACCTTGATCTAGTGTTGGGATGTGTTGTACACATCCATGTTATCTTTTGGGCCCTTTTAAAGCTAAATAAACCTAACTTTTCCTTGATTTAACGTCATAAAGTGTATTTTGTTTACACCTTGACATTAAATTTAGGAGGCTTGTAAACTTAGTGGACATAATCTAGTGTTGTAATGTGTTTTACACATTCACATTGGATTTAGGGCCCTTTTTAGCTAAATAGACCTAATTTTTCCTTAATTTAATATTGTAAAGTGTATTTATTTACACTTTGACATTGTATCTTGGGTTGTATTACATTTATGACCTTAATATCATCATTAACATGCCCCTAAGACCCTATATTATGCATCGTGAGGCATATTTTAACCAAAATCTAGATATAAACCTCAAATAAACTCAATTTCTTCACTCCACGATAATTTATCTCTCCAAAAAGGCCATGTGGAACCCATACACCACCTTGGGCATATGAGTCCCACCTAGGTGGGACCCGTATTCCACATATGGCATATGAGTCATGTTTTTCCTTTTTTAGGGTTTTGAGTAGGAAATATAGGTTTTAATTTCAAATTTTATGAGTGGCAGCGTATGGGATCTAATTAATCAGATATTGGATTCATTTCCTATATAAAAATTGTCTCAAATCATTATTTCATTAATAATTCATGATATCAATCCAAGCACACAAGAGTTAAACATCCCAAGATTTCACAAGATCATCAAGAGAGCATTCAGGATCATTTCTAAAGAATTCAATGGTAGAATTCTTCATCAATTATTGTAGCAATTCAAGATTCATCATCATGTCAAGGATATCAAGCATCAAACATGTTGTTTAGCTAGTGTTCTAATGTATCATTGAAGATCCAAGACTAGGAATTTTTCTACACTTATTTCAAAGTCTAGATCTACATCCTACATGGCCACTTCATGTTGAATTGTAGATTTATAAGAAATTATTTATGACATCATTCCAGGTATCATTATTTACGTTCCATGTTCTATGTTTCATGTTTCATGTCTTTATCTCATTATCTCATCATTTGGTTTAATAACCTCAAAGGGGTTTGACCAAGGAAAAATCCTATTCACTAACAATCAACGAGTTTTACTCCTCTTTACATATGTGATTAAAGATCTTGGTGTCTTGAAGAATGAAGTATAATTTAACATTAGATTACAAGCTTGGAGAAATTTTTTGGAGTTTTCCACTCATTTGCAAGGTTATCATCTTCACTAAAAGGTCATCTATAAGCCTAAAACAAAAGTTTCAAATATGAAAACAAGGTGTGGCAGAAAGAGAAAATATTAGAGACCTGATTCATATCTTATCCCTCCAAAAAGGCTTAGTGGGATTGATATGCCAATTGTGCCACATGAGTCCCATTACAGTGATTTTTAGGGTTTTTGGAGATTCAAAATCAACACTGTCAGATTCCTGTGTTGGCCCAAAAACCCTAGTCTAGGACTTATACATCGAGACTGGTGTATGAGTCCCAATCAACATCAAAATCAATGTTTATAGCATTTCAAGACTTCATTCAAGCCTCTATAGATTCCCAAGTGTACACTTCTAATTTTATAGCCTTATGCTCTAATTTATATGCTTTTCTTGGTCATTCATTCAAGTTTCATACATCACTAGGTTTGAACGTTAGATCTTGCATTTCATTAATCTTTCCAAGCCCTACCTTGGTGGTGAACCCATCACTTAGCCTCAATTAGTCTCTAATCATACCCTTGGATACCCTATTGTCAAATCTCTTTTCCCCTTTACTACATTCAAATTGAGATCTCTAAGGTTTGTCCTTGAATAGGAGAGTGTTTTAGTTTGGTTATTCTATCTCCCATGCATAGAATAAAAAAAAATTCAACCTTTCACATATGTATAAATATAAGGTCCTTTCACTATGTTTCACCTAAGACTTTCAAGCAAGATCCAATTATTCGAACAATCAAGATCCAATTATCATGTCAAAATCTTCTTGCATCATGCATGTTATTGGAGATAATATGCTAATGTAGTGTTCATGATCCATTCAAGTATTCAAAGAATTATTCCAAGTCAATTTAAAGATCAAGATCCACATCCACTAAATCCATTTCATCCAAGTTATAGATCTAAATTCCAAGTTTCATTCAAGGGTTTGGTGAGTTGTGACATAGGCTTGTTCATTCATCATTCCTTTCATGTTTTTATTCATTTCAAAGTTTAATTACCAAAACAAGGTTTGACCAAGGAATATCCCAATTTACCAAATAAAAACAATTTCTCCCTCTCTTTGTGTGTTTGTAGATTTAGGTGGAAGATCTCTTGAAGAGAAAAACTTAATAAGTTGTCAAAGTTGCATCTGTTGTCACCATTGTTTCAATTTCATAGAAACTCCGCTACAATATCTATTTTTGTCTATTTGATTGTGAAGATTGGTAATCTGAAGTTTAGAAACAAGTGTAGAGAACCCAAAGACCATTTTCCAGAGCCCTAGCCAAGATCCATTCGACATAAGGTGAGTGAGTCCTCAAATAGCTTTAGAAAAGTACTTTTGGTGATTGGTAAACATCATCTTCCCTCTCTCAAATCTGCATTTCAATTTCTAGTTACATCAATATTGAGCTTAATCTTCAAGATCCAAGTTATATGTGGCATTTTGGAGTTAGTTTTCTATTTTTAATCTTTCTCCCCAAAGTGTTGTTTGACTAGACCCCCATCCTAGGAAAAAATGGAAATTGAAAGATTCCTTAAAGAATTCACTCACCTAAGGCTTGAAAGTGGATTTTGACTTAGGTATCTCATTTCTTGAATTAAATAGAAGAATAGATAGGTTCATTCACCCAATTTTACCCTTTCTATTTATAGTAAGATTGGTGAAATATTTCAAATTTAGTATAAAACCCTATGTGTTTGAAACCCTACCTCATTTTTTCTTTATTTTAATTTTTAATTAGGGCTATCTTATATTAATGAGCTTAAAAATATATGGAAAAACAAATTTTAAAATATTTCAAGTAAATAAAAATATATAATAATTATTCATTCCTCTTATTGAGGTAGAAACAAACACTTATAGTAAATTCTTTCATCAACAATAAAAACATATGATTATTAGAAGTATAATAAATTCAAAATAAAGGGGTTCTTTACAAGCCGCCACTAAACTACATCCTAGGTTATAAGAGAAAATTGCATTGTTTAGAAAATAAAACATAGATAGGATCCACTTGAACAACAAATAGATGAAGCTTAGATGCAATCCTTGAGTGAAATTTATTAATAGTTAATAATGGTTTTTATCCACTTGGTGTACATGGAGATTAACCTATTTCTATCCTCTAATATCCAATAAAAAAAAAATAGGAAGTCCATTGTAGTTGAGGAATAATATCTCAACCAATGCTTTTTGGAATGGGGGCCTCTCTTACCCTTATAGGGTTTTGGACCTAAAAGGAGAGAGGTACAAAAATCTTAATGGCTCACTCAAGAACAAACCCTTGAGATTCCAATGTAAAGGAGATTAAAATATTTAAAAGGGGATTGTCCTAAAGGCTGGAAACATAAAAGAGGGGTTCACCACCAAATGTAGACTTGGTAAATGCAAGATGTTTGAAAACATAGTGTGAAATACAAAAAGACCTAAAAAGATGAATAGAAATGCAAGTAAAATAGAACATGAAAGTAAAATAGAAAATGTACACCTGGAAACTTGTAGAGGCTGGAATGAAGACTGAAAAATGCTTATGATCCTAACATTTTGACCTACTAGGACTCATTCGACATCATGGGAAAATTAGTCCTAGATCTAGAAAACTATACCAGAGCCTATTTCGAGAAAATGGGTATTTGAATCTATAGAAATCTCTAAAAAATAGGTACAATGGGAATTATTCACCACTAATGTCAAAAGAGTCCACTTTGACTTTTCTAAAAACTTGAAAGTGGAGTTGGAAGCTCTTGGTGTGCTCTTTCTATTCCTCTAGGTTTTTGGATTTGAAACCCTAATTTTCGGCACTATAAGTGACTTTTCGTGTAGATTTTGACCTTTCAAATAGGGAGATCACTTCAATAAGTTTGAAATGTATTCTTTAATGATCTCCAAGCCTTCGAAGTACGTATCACACTATGAAAGAGAGAAAATCTTGATTGTTGGAGAATAGGAATTTGCCTTGGTCAAACCCCTTTTAGGCAATTAAACCAAAATGATGAAACAAAATGATTAAGTATGAACATGAGATAATGCATTTAGAAACTTTACATGATGATAGATCTTGAGTTGTTGCAAAAATGGATGAAGAATCTTCCCTTAAATGCCTTAGAATTGATCTTGATTGCTATCTTGATATCCTTGTAAAGACTTAAAATGCTAAACCCTACCTAATTTTTCTTGCACAAACCCCCAAAATAGCTCAAATGGGACTCATTTTCCCAAGGTGGAAAATGGGTGCCATAGGGGCTCTTTTGCTAGCTGGGATGTTGAGTGAAGAATTATAGTTTTTGTGTTAATTTTATTAGGTATTTGATTAAAATAAGCCTTGGGATGCACAATATGGGGTCATAGGAGCCTATTAATTATGATTTTAAAGGGTAATTAGTGCTAGGGACACAAATTTCAGTGTAAAAGTCTAATTAAATACACTCTACAACATTATACAATGAGGTCCACTTAGCCTAGAAAGGCACAATATCCAGTGTGAATGTGTAAAACACATTACAACACTAGATTAAAACTAGGTTTAACTTACAATCCTTCTATATTAATGTGAAAATACAATTAAATACAATTTACAACATTGAATTAGGATAGAGTTAGGTTAAGTTAACTTAAAAAGGGCCCAAAACCTAATGTGGTGTGTAAAACACCTCACAACACTAGAAAAAGGTGAAATTAAGTTCAATTTATCATTTCATTATTCTTGAATCAAGTAAGGGAAAGGCATACTTTTTTCTACACTACAATATCATAAAAACTAGATGTTTTTTCTAAAATTTAATTTAGGTTTAAATAGGAAATTTATCAATAAATATCCCTTTAAAATACTAATTCAAATCTTATTTTTCTCTTTAAGGATCCCCACACACACATCCTTGGTAGTCAACACTTAATTGGATAAATATTGATTACATATGACTCAAATGGCATTATAACCTTGTGCATATACAATAGAACAAATCAAATTATTACTAATTCATTTCCTTAATTTATTTTTCAAAGACCATGGGAAATGTAAAATAAGTTTGAGGAACATATAATAATCTTATAGAAAAATAGGACATGAAAATATCCTACTACATTAAATCTACTCAACACAATCATTAAATAGGTAGATGGTAGAAAAAATCTAATTACCCTATTCTCTTGAGGGAAAATAATATCTTATTCGAAATGCTGATGAAATTTTACAGTCTTTTTTTTTGTGTAGACTCCTTAGGGTTATGCCATTCCACTAGTAATAATTCATGAGAATTACAGTTCAAAGGACATATCTATAGAGTTAAACTGTTAAAATGTATAATAAACATTTTTTATAATCTTTTTCATTATTTTGAAGAAGATTCTTTAAATTTTATATGTTACTTTTTATGTAAAATTCCCTTGTGTTCAATTTAATGAGGAGATATTTTAGAGAATATTTTATACTCAATGTTTAATAGAAAAATAGATTTCATCAAGGTGAATAGATCAAAATGATGAACCTCTGATTTCCACTATAAAACATGCAATTATCAAGGCCGAAATGGATAAAGAGCAATAAAAAATGACTCCTAACTGTTATAGCAACTATGAGGGGAGTTTTGAGAGCTTGAAATGGTGTCTACCTTGTAGAAATATTGTTTCTTTTAGGCAACATAGGACTCACTCGCCTTTATTAGTGAATGGGTCCTTGTGGGAGTTATAGAAATTGACATTTGGGTTTTATTCCTCTCAGTCTACACTCCCAGATCCTAGATTTCACTACTTTAAGCCCTATTGAGGAATCATTCACCTTTAGTGGAAAATGGATCCTTTTAAGGTTTTTTGAAACTAACTTCTAGCTTATGTACTTCAATTTCCGCACTCCCAAACCCTTTTTTTAGCTCCTGAAACTCTGAAATAGATTCTATAGCTTTGTTTTTGTGTTCTTGGAATGTGGATGACAACTTCAAAACTCTTCAACTTTGACAATTTTGCTCCAAATATTTCTCTTCAACCTAAAACCTACAATCACACATTCAAGATGAGAAAACATGTTTTTGTTAGGGGTAGGGGTTTTCCTCAGTCAAACCCCTTTTAGGTAATTAAACCAAATGATGAAATAATCAAATAGAAGCATGAAAATGAAGTTTGAAGTGATGATACCTTGGATGTTTTCTTGTAGTATAAATCTGCAAACTAACATGAAATGGCCATGAAGAGTGTAGATCTTGATCTCAAATAGGATGCGAATGAATTCTTCCAAGTAGATCCTTAATGCTACATCAACAATCTTAGCTCAACAACATACTTGAATGCACTCTACCTTTGACATGATGAAATGACCTTGAATTGCTGCAATAAAACCTTGATAATATGCTCTTGAATGTCTTCTTGAATGCACTTGAATTATCTAAATTTATCTTGGATTCATAAACTTGCTATAATGCATGAATACTTGAATCCTTAGGGTGAAACTATGTGAATTAACCCCATATTTATACTAAATCTAGAGATTAACCCTGAAATTCGAATAATTCAACCCAACATCAAATCTAGGATTAAAAATCATTAAAATCTTGCCACAATTAAATTCAAAAAGGGGGTCGTATCTAAGGAGGATCCATTCACCACTAAAGGAAAATGGGTCCTAGTAGAACTTTCTAGGACCATGCTTCGAGGGGATGAAATAACGTCCAAAATCCACCTCAAAAATGCAAAGAAATGGGAATCCTATGTTATGAGGACTCATTTACCACTAAAGGTGAATGGTTCCTAATACAATTTCCAGGAGCAAGCTTTGGGGAATTGAAAGAACATTAAAAACCCTTTTTAAAAATTCCAAGAAAGGGGTACCCTATGTAAAGGGGATACATTTTCTAGTAGGGGTAAATAGTTCCTAGCAACATTTTTTAGGACACCAAATTTTCCAAGTGAAATGTCATGCAATATCATTCTTGGGTGTTGGGATAGATCCTTGAAAAGAGGGCTTCAATTTAAATTAAAGGAGCCAATTAAGCTCAATTAACCATAATTAATTAATTAAACCATAGATAAGTGTGAAAGTGTACTACAACACTTTACAACACCTTCAATAAGGTACAAATTAAGTAAATTTAGTTAAAAGGGGTTCCTAGATTAATGTGATTGTGTACAACACATTGCAACACTAAACCAATGCACTATTAAGTTGATATATCAATTATTCCAAATTAAGTGAAGAAAAACAACTACATTTTCCATCACTACATTTTTCCCACACTTTAGTGAGAGTATTACCCCATGTCAAACACACACTAAAGTAGACATTCAAGACACATAAGTTGCAAAAATAACAAAGAAACATAATCATACCCTATCAAAGGCTAAGAAAAATAAAGAAAAACATAAGATCAAGCACAAACATTCTAACTTGATGTGGAACAGGGTTGTTTGGTCATAATGTATGTTGCTCACTTTGGGGTAGTGGAACCTTAGTCTATCCACTAGATGAGTTATCCCAATGTGGTTGTTTACTAATAAATTCATGTTGGAGTGTGTTGACTTCTCACCACATAATGAGAAACTCATGCTAGTGTGTCAGCTTCTCATCATACTAACCCTGCCAAAGATATCCTCTTGATAACTTCAATAAGGCATCATAATTCTATGATTTTGTATGCTTTTGAATGTCATGTATGTAAGTTTTTGTTAAATGGGATTTTGCTTTGTCTGTAGAAGGTCCTCTTCTTAGGGAACATCATCCCTAATGTCTCCAAGAGAGAACAAGCCAAAAATATTAGATCACCACTTATGGGATGCCTCTCACTTTACATTATACCATGAAGGGAGATCATTTTCTTAGAAATATTGCATTCTTGGAGGACATAAAACCCAATGACACCACCAAGAAAATGACACATCACAAGAAAAAATAAAATCACACCATGAAATATGCCAAAAGATGTCATCAATGTATGCCCCCACTTTAAACAAGTTGCTACCACCATTATTGTGAGCAATCGCTTTAAAGTAGCCAATGTTTTCTCCAAAGATGTGAGAGATTTATTCAAAAAATCCTATGAAAATCATACGTTTCTAAAATTTAAAGCTACTCCATAAAATAGGAAGGAAGGGTTACCCCAAAAATTCAATTCTAAACCTAAAAAAAAAAGTATGTCACATGCGAGCAAACTTAAGGCATGTTGGTCACACCCCAAGCTTTCTCTTATATACATGGAAGGTGGTCAACTACCCAAAAGAAACAATGATAACTGGCATACAAGGACAAAGCTACTTAACCCCTTGCCCCAACTAAGTGCAGAACAAGGGTGAGCCTATATGATTGATGTAAAACATGAAAATCAATATCAATAAGAGGAACTAGGTGCTGCAACACAAGGAAGAACACCATGGTATGTGCAGGATCATGATGGGCCAAAAAACAGAGATATGATGGGTATGTGTAGGGTATGTAGCTGACGACTTTTCTTACCCAAAATTGCTGAAATGAAAAGGGTTTTTAAAGGAGATTCTTAGATTTCCACCAATGTAAATTATGCTTTGTACTTTGAATTTTATAAATAATTATTATTCATTTTTTATTTGAATTATGATTAATGTCCTGATTGATAGGCTAATGGAAAAACATCTATAGCTTTCAAATGGTATCATATTTTTTTAAATCCAAAAGATGTGTCACATTCTATGTTTTTGCATACTATAAGATTAAAAATAAAAAAAATTCATGAAGTTTTGACCAAGTTAAGGTGGTTAGACATACAAGGTTTTTATATTTTTTAAAAGTTGTCAAAAAAAATTATAATCAATTATTTACTTGGAAAAAATTTACAAAAAAATATGCATCACATCGAGACATGAGTAGTCTACTTATATCTAAAATATTTTTAAAAAATATTATCATTTTATTGTGGCAAGGGTGGTCAAACAAAAACCTACTTCTCATTTTTTCCCTGAAATTTAAGTACTACTATATTGAAATTTTAAATTTTCACCAAATAGATTTGTTTTAAATAAACCTAGTAGTTTAGAAACTACATTCAATTTTCTACAAATTCTAATCTTACATATTTTTGAAATAATGTAGATAACTTATTCAAATTTTTATGTCAAGTTTCCTGTACTACCCCTCCATTCTCACCTAGGATGTGTATGTAGTCTGACTAAGGAATCGGAAGAGGAAGATGGGACAAGAGCTTCTAATGGTATTTTATATGTTGTGATTGAATTAATTAAATAAGGGTAATATTGTTTATTAAAATGTTAGATTAAATTGTATTTAAATATTTAAATATTTTATTTATTTTTAAAAAGTCATGAGTTTATTAAATGATAATTAAAATATTAAATAGTGTTTATTATTTTAATTAATTATTTGTTGAGGATAATTGTTAGAATAAATTATTTAAATTAATTAGATAATGTGTCTTGCAAGTAAGCTTGCAAAAGCTGATTAAAACAAAAAGTATTGAAGAATAGAAAAATAAATAAATAAAAGAATGAAAAAATTGAAAGAGCGAATGTGATTTGATATCTAACTAAAAAGCTTGCTTTTAAAGAATTAAATTCTTTTATTTTGGATTTTTGTGAGCTTTGTGAATAAATTGGAATATATTTTATTTAATTAAGAATTTTGTGAGTTTTTCACACACAGAGATTTTATGAAGACAACAATTAAAAAAAACAAAGAATTGTGATGCCTTTTTTTTAATCTTCTGAAGTTTTCAAAAGGGATTTTTTCCATTCTTTCGTTTTGGGGGAATACTTTGAAAAGAGTCGTGGGATTAAGGATTTGAATTCAAGATTTGAGCACGGTTATCTGAAGAGGAGATTCGAAGTAGGAAGGAGAAACTCATCATAGAGGCCATCGGGAACAAGCAAACATCATCAGATTCTCAAATAAGCGCAGGACTCCAGGTTCTTTATTTTAAATGTTTATTTAAATTGTGTTGTTAAAAGATTATCTGTACAAAATTGTCGATATTTATTTTGATTTTCTGAAATTAAAAAAAAAAAGAATTAGATAATTTGATTACATATGTTGAAATATTGTCTGTTAATTCATTGTGAAATTTAAAAAAAATCTTTGTAGAAGAATTGTGAAAATCTTAGATCCTCTCTAAGGAAATGAATTTAAAATGGTAGAAAATTCGAAAAGAAAACAATAAGATAATTTAGAAAATCTCACATATAATTTAGAAGACCTCTATAGGATTGAAAAACAAAAGAAATCCTCTGATAAATTAGGAAAAATGAAATCCTATGATAAAATAATAAATATTTTCCTGTAGAAAACAACAGAGATATAGGGTCACTAAATTTATCATAACTCACAATTTACGAACTGAGTATGGCTGAATTTTGTATATGTGTTAAAATACTTAATGGCGCACCGTCAGTAAAAATTGTCAGAAGACCCAGATCCGAAAACAAAAGTTATACAAGTCGCAATACACTAGTTTTATTATTAGCATTGTTTGAATATAGTAAATTATTTTAATGTATTAATTAATAAGTATTTATATATATATTTAATTATATGTATTATATATATATATTTAAATATATTTGTTTAATTGGTTATTTTGCTAGAATAGATATTTTTAAAAGAAAATAAGCATTAATTTATTGTATGGTTTATTAAATTAAAATCAGTATATTATTGGTTACTTGGTTTTTATAATAGACCTATGGGATATTCAATTACTATTGGTTTAGAAAATTCATCGTTTAGGTTATGATGTGATAAACCTAGCTTATTATCTATTACCACTACTTGATCTACTTATACCAATTAGAATATCTACGAACTCATATTTATTCATTGCAATTATTAATATTGGAACAATAACTGATGGACTATAGTTTTAGATAGCTTTAAGATTCAACTTTATTAATTGCATATATTATGTTAGTTCAATTTATTAGCTATACATGGGTTCTAAGGATGATTGATTGATATGTTAGTGAATAGGAGCTAAGAAATAGTAAAGGATAGCATAGTTCAAGTGTAGGTTACTATCTTGATTATAATTGTAAATGGTACTATCATATAATTCAAATGTTGATATTATATTGTTGAATTCTTATTTTGAATGACCCTTGAAATATTTTCATACATTAATAATCAATTTGTATATTATAAATTGATATCGTTGAATGTTTAAGTTTTGAGTATTAGTTTATTGAGTGGTATTTGATTAGTGATAAGGATTTGATATCTATTGTAAGTGCCTATATTAACTGTTTGTTTGTTAACCAAGAAGGATATGAAATCACTATTTTCTTCCACGGTGGATAGCTATAATATATATAAGTATATGTTTTATCGTGAACTATCTAGCTAAAAGGAAATGTTGTTATGCCTTATGACCTTCCTTATGCGAGTATGAATAAATATTTGAGTAGGCTATTTTTATTTTATTTTTGCAAGATTATGCTTACCTTGTGCATCAGTCTTCGGCTTCAGCTAAGTGGGTGGCAACCGCCTAAGAAACTGTCTGGGGTGATGGACCCTAGAAAGGGTTGCATACCCACTCCTCTAGTATGTAATGTTGTATGGGTCACATAAGGCTTATGCATAGAGGATTGAGGTTAGTGTGTATTTGTGGTGTTGTGTTACTTTTGTGTTGGGGAAGATTCCTCCTTGAAAGTCTTATGAGTGAACCCTTGGTTGGTCAGTCAATGAGTTGGAGCAGCTCAAGTTGTCGAACTACGGTGCCTCTACGAATTATATACGTAGGCAAGGCCATTGAGTGATGAGCTCCCGAGGCATTAGGTCGGGCCCCTAGGACTATTCTCTTGAGTCTTGTTTGATATTTGTCATTTATTTCTAATAACGTAAAAACTACCATTGATTTATATAGCTTCTCTTAGTGAACATGTGCTAACTATCTTTGATCTGATGTGTGTGCCAAGTCATGTAGACCTTGCAGGTATAGGCATTGGGAGCAAGGACTTGTCGATAAAATAGAATGTAAGAGGTATGTTAAGCTAACCTAAGTAAGTAGACTCTATTGCCAAAGTTAGTAAATCACTTCTATCTTGTGTTGTAGCTTGTGCGATCATTGAACATAGCTATAAGTAGTGAATTGTGCTGTTGTTATCTTTGTTTTCGTTGTTAGTTGATTGTGAAGTAACCTCGCGTGGCCCAGAGAACTAAGTGTAATAGTGTAAAGTAATGTGTTATGTGATTATGGTTAATGTTCTTGCATATTCAACTGTGTTTTTTTAAAAAAAATTGTTTGCAATTTTTGTTCTCTGAGGTTTGCACGACGGGCATTACAACTTGGTATCAGAGCCAAGGTTGCAACATTGGGATCCTTGGGTAATGTTGCTACCATGTTTAGTTGTGGTGAGTTATTGTGTCAATACGGATATAGTTCTACCCTTGTGTCATTCGGTTGTAGATGAGCATGTTGAGTCTTAACTTGTTGAGGGTGAGAGTTATGTTCAACATTCTCTTGTGTCTCTTAACTTCGAGTTTGAGTGAGGTCAAGGTGATTTTGAAGTTAGTTATATTGTCTTATCTTCGTGCATCTTCTCTTTGGGTGTATGTTTGTTGATTTTATATTATGTGAATTTTTATTTATTTATTTATTTTTCCTCATTCTACCTCTTTTGATGTATGTGAGCGTTGATTGTATTCTATGTGATTTTAAGGATATGTGCTAAAAATTCACTATAAGTAATGAAGGTTAGAAGTAGAAATAGATAAAAGAATGACTTTAGTGTTTTCCTAGATTGAGATTGCATGTATTTTTATTGAATTATACTATATAAGTATAAAAGTAATGTAGTATAGTATAATCGTACTGTCAAGTAGTGATCTGTTAAAATAATTATGATGGTTCTTTTACGATTGGTGCAAGTGAGTGACTTGATCATGTAACATGTATGAAATATTGTTTAGGGTGAATCTTCAAAATTAATTTAACAAACTTATTTTAGTGGGTGCTTTGCAAATAAATCACTCCTTCTATCTCTTGTGTTCTTAGATGCATAAGTTTTAAGGGAATGCTCTAGGAGTACATTGGTTATTAAATACTTATTTATGCTAGTTAATTTTAAGTTTTATGAAAGGAAGTTGTGCATAACAAGTTTAATTTCGTAGAGTGCTAAAAGTGTGGTAGGAATGTTGCATTGTATGAGTTAAATTAGGTGTTTGGGTAAAACAATCTCCTATGTATTTTCATGAAGTAAAAATTTAAATATTTTAATTTTTTTTAAAAAGTGTTGTACTTGGATGGTGTTTAAAGGCCTTGTGTTGATCAAATAAATGTTTTACCTTAGGAGAAAATATGATGATGTATGTTCATTTAATAAAATCTTGAATTAATACAAAATTGATGTGTGGTGGTGTGTAATTGATTGACGATTCTTCTTAATTGTTATTAAATCTAGTATGTAAATAAATGGTAACGTTTTGTGTTGAAAGACAATGCATTTTGACATGTATATGATGTGTTTCTATGTTAAGTGCACTCTCCCCTACAAAAGTAAATGATATAACTTGGGTGAAATGTTGTTTCATGACATGAAAATAAAAGTTTTGTTATGCGTGTATTAGTATAAATGATGGAAGCAAACAGGAATTCTATAATTGAAAGACATTGATGTTTATCTCTCGTAAAGTGTATGATGTAGTAAAAGGTGATAAAAATATTTTTTATTGTGAATCAAGATTATTAGGTGATTAAAAAAAAAAAAGAGAGTATATTTGTCTAGGAGGAAGTGGGTGAGGATTGTTTAGGCTTATAGAATTAATTCTAGCTTTAAGGGAGTTGATAAAATTGATCTTTGAACTTGAGGAAGAGGATAATGTTGATATTTAAGGAATTGTGAATGTGATTAAAGAGTTTATAAATTCAGAAGAAAAGTATGGACGATGTTGGGAGTACTTGTTTTTGATATGTGGCATCAATCATGTATGTGCATATGAGAATAAGGAAACTTTGTTTCTATAATAGTGAGTATGAATGTACTCCTTATTATGTGGAAACCAGTAAACTGTGCAATGTTTGTGTGTTGTGTTAAACCTGTACTTGCTTTGTGTGCCCATGGGATGGTGATACTGTGTACCCATTCATGGAGACTATATTGTATTTGTTGGTGTGGAATTAACCATACCATTATGTGTGCTTGCATGGTTGTTACCTGATTGAGGGCCAACCCACGTGTGGTTGAAAATCTATACATATAAGAGTAGCCAAAAGCTAGTTGCATGGATTCTTTTTTTTTGGTTCTCTAGTCCCTCAATCTGTGAAGGGGTAGTAGCAGCCACAAGGTTCCTTGGGCGGAGTGTGTAGCGTACGCATATTAAGACGTAGAGTATTCTTAGCTCAACCGATCCTGAGGAAACGTACTCACTACTTCCCCTTATGATGGATCAAGGTACTTGATTCATATGTGCCAACCTAAACCCCACAGTTTTGAGTATAGCAGCATTGGTTGTTAGTATTGGTCTGGCCGTCCATAGGGATGTTGAGCTGACATTAGCGAGTGAACCTCGTCCGTATGAGAGGTGAAGCTCGAGTAGCCCCATATTGATATGCCCATATATGTATTGCATACACTGTATTTGCACATGTTCCGACATGATGCAATGGATACAATGCCACACCCCACTGATGTTCCGACACAGTGCTGGTGATGATGTCGTGTTGTTGATGGTAGCGAGCTGGGCTCGAGGACACGATGCCACGTGATGGTGCACTATGATATGTGCTATGATAGCCTACTTGTGTGATGAGCGTAATGGGGCCTCACACATTTGTAGAGGGATACTCATGTTAACTTTCGACAGTGTTTGGGTCGGTTAGCATATGGGTAGGTCCTAGCCATGTATACCTCTGGCGATGGCGAGTACCTGCGTGTGCCTTTTCCACGAGGTATCACTATGCGGGGTGTGTCTAGCGCGTGCCTACTTCCGCGGAGCCACGGACACATTGCCATGCGGCATACAACCAGTGCGTGCCTTCTCCGGCTGGTGTATGACCATGCCGCACTGAGATGCGATGCAGGATGGAGGCTGAGGTGCACATCCTATGCGGGCAACCAAGGAGTGCGTGGGCCACTTGGTTAGTCCATGTTGCGTGACGACGCGAGGCAGAGTGTAGCCGAGGAGCACACTCTAGGTCATGTGGATGGCGTGCTCACTCCGCACCACATGGGGGCTATTGTATAGCCGGACGTTGTTCCCTCCTTCCTCGTTTGGTGGCTAGTATCTAGTCACACAGTGTTGTATAGTGCAATTTCTAAGATTGTTAACTTTCTTTATAATTATTGATGATTTTCTAGTGATTGTGAAAGCTGACACTTTGTATATTTGATTGTGATGGTTTAGCCACACCTTGTGATTTTATTTGCTCATAGCCTTGTGGTTACATTTGATTTAGTGTTGAAATTGTGCACATTTATTTATTTTATTGTTGAAATTGAAATTTTATTTTCTTTTAATTATGACTTTGGTGGCTAAACTAATTTATCCTTATTGTTTTCGAGGTCGGCTATGTGTTGTATTGTGATTCCTCTCCAAGGACGTATGAGGCGGACTTGGTGAGTGTATACGAGGAAGTAGATGCAGGGAACCTTGAGGATGGGGGTATGTGAGGCTATTTTATAGCTAGGACCAACTAGCCACCCATGTGTGATGACTATCTCTTGGAGGCTAACCACCTTGTACAACAAGAGATGGGTCATAGTGGTCTTGTTTGGATGGTCTCGCCATGTGTGTGTGGCCTAACACCATTAAGCCACTGAGTGTGAGGTATTGATTATGTGAGATGGATTTTGGCTCTTGGCTCATGGATTATGTATTGTGGATTAGTATGCTGCTTTCTGGCGTCCAGATGGACCCTTGTGTAGCCTCGTTACATGTTTCCCAGTGATGTGACTGTGTATGTATGTGTTAGAAGAATATTTATTATATTTTGTGCCTATTGATGTAAAAGAGGGATAACCATGCTATCTTAAATGTGGATATATTGTGACTCTGTGGTATAAAATAGATTCAATATTACTAAGAATCATAAATTTGTGACTTAAAATATGTTACTGAAAATATGATATGGTGTGTATTTTGTTAATTTCAAATAATCATTTGATGTGTTTTACTTCTATGATATTTTTGAAGATGTTTGTTGTGTAAATGGAAACTTGAGTTAACGAGAGTACTTGCTTTGTTATTAGTGCTGAAACCAAGTATGTTATTGTAAGAGATGTAAGGAATTATAAATAAAATTAGTTAAGAAAATATTATTTTCAAATGTGAAGCCGGATAGTGATTCTAATTGCAATGATTCAGAAAGAGGGTGTACATCAATTATAGATTAGAGAAATTTTGGTACTAATGTGGTTATGTTTCTATTTTGAGCCATGTGACTTCCAGGAGTAAGTCGAGTTTTAGGGGGGGAGGATGTAGTACCCCTCCATTCTCACCTAGGATGTGTATGTAGTCTGACTAAGGAATCAGAAGAGGAAGATGGGACAAGAGCTTCTAATGGTATTTTATATGTTGTGATTGGATTAATTAAATAAGGGTAATATTGTTTATTAAAATGTTAGATTAAATTGTATTTAAATATTTAAATGTTTTATTTATTTTTAAAAAGTCATGAGTTTATTAAATGATAATTAAAATATTAAATAGTGTTTATTATTTTAATTAATTATTTGTTGAGGATAATTGTTAGAATAAATTATTTAAATTAATTAGATAATGTGCCTTGCAAGTAAAGCTTGCAAAAGCTGATTAAAACAAAAAGTATTGAAGAATAGAAAAATAAATAAATAAAAGAATGAAAAAGATGAAAGAGCGAATGTGATTTGATATCTAACTGAAAAGCTTGCTTTTAAATAATTAAATTCTTTTATTCTAGATTTTTGTGAGCTTTTTGAATAAATTGGAATATCTTTTATTTAATTAAGAATTTTGTGAGTTTTTCACACACAGAGATTTTATGGAGACAAGAATTGAAAAAAAAAGAATTGTGATGCCTTTTTTTTAATCTTCTGAAGTTTTCAAAAGGGATTTTTCCATTCTTTTGTTTTGGGGAATACTTTGAAAAGAGTCGTGGGATTAAGGATTTGAATTCAAGATTTGAGCACGGTTTTCTGAAGAGGAGATTCGAAGCAGGAAGGAGAAACTCATCGTAGAGGCCATCGGGAACAAGCAAACATCATCAGATTCTCAAATAAGCGCAGGACTCCAGGTTCTTTATTTTAAATGTTTATTTAAATTGTGTTGTTAAAAGATTGTCTGTACAAAATTGTAGATATTTATTTTGATTTTGTGAAATTATAAAAAAAGAAGAATTAGATAATTTGTTTACATATGTTGAAATATTGTCTGTTAATTCGTTGTGAAATTTAAAAAAAATCTTTGTAGAAGAATTGTGAAAATCTTAGATCCTCTCTAAGGAAATGAATTTAAAATGGTAGAAAATTCGAAAAGAAAACAATAAGATAATTTAGAAAATCTCACATATAATTTAGAAGACCTCTATAGGATTGAAAAACAAAAGAAATCCTCTGATAAATTAGGAAAAATGAAATCCTATGATAAAATAATAAATATTTTCCTGTAGAAAACAACAGAGATATAGGGTCACTAAATTTATCATAACTCACAATTTACGAACTGGGTATGGCTGAATTTTTTATATGTGTTGAAATACTTAATGGCGCACCTTCAGTAAAAATTGTAGAAAGACTCAGATCCAAAAACAAAAGTTATACAAGTCGCAATACACTAGTTTTATTATTAGCATTTTTTGAATATAGTAAATTATTTTAATGTATTAATTAATAAGTATTTATATATATGTTTAATTATATGTATTATATATATATATATATTTAAATATATTTGTTTAATTGGTTATTTTGATAGAATAGATATTTTTAAAAGAAAATAAGCCTTAATTTATTGTATGGTTTATTAAATTAAAATCAGTATATTATTGGTTACTTGGTTTTTATAATAGACCTATGGGATATTCAATTATTGTTGGTTTAGAAAATTCATCGTTTAGGTTATGATGTGATAAACCTAGCTTATTATCTATTACCATTACTTGATATACTTATACCAATTAGAATATCTACGAACTCATATTTATTCATTGCAATTATTAATATTGGAACAATAACTGATGGACTATAGTTTTAGATAGCTTTAAGATTCAACTTTATTAATTGCATATATTATGTTAGTTCAATTTATTAGCTATACATGGGTTCTAAGGATGATTGATTGATATATTAGTAAATAGGAGCTAAGAAATAGTAAAGGATAACATAGTTCAAGTGTAGGTTACTATCTTGATTATAATTGTAAATGGTACTATCATATAATTCAAATGTTGATATTATATTGTTGAATTCTTATTTTGAATTACCCTTGAAATGTTTTCATACATTAATAATCAATTTTTATATTATAAATTGATATCGTTGAATGTTTAAATTTTGAGTATTAGTTTATTGAGTGGTATTTGATTAGTGATAAGGATTTGATATCTATTGTAAGTGCCTATATTAATTGTTTGTTTGTTAACCAAGAAGGATGTGAAATCACTATTTTCTTCCACAGTGGATAGCTATAATATATATAAGTATATGTTTTATCATGAACTATCTAGCTAAAAGGAAATGTTGTTATGCCTTGTGACCTTCCTTGTGCGAGTATGAATAAATATTTAAGTAGGCTATTTTTATTTTATTTTTGCAAGATTATGCTTACCTTGTGCATCAGTCTTTGGCTTCACCTAAGTGGGTGGCAGCCGCCTAAGAAACTGTCTGGGGTGATGGACCCTAGAAAGGGTTGCATACCCACTCCTCTAGTATGTAATGTTGTATGGGTCACATAATGCTTATGCATAGAGGATTGAGGCTAGTGTGTATTTGTGGTGCTGTGTTACTTTTGTGTTGGGGTAGATTCCTCCTTGAAAGTCTTATGAGTGAACCCTTGGTTGGTCAGTCAATGAGTTGGAGCAGCTCAAGTTGTCGAACTATGGTGCCTCTGCGAATTATATACATAGGCAAGGCCATCGAGTGATGAGCTCTCGAGGCATTAGGTTGGGCCCCTAGGACTGTTCTCCTGAGTCTTGTTTGATATTTGTCGTTTATTTCTGATAGCGTAAAAACTACCATTAATTTATATAGCTTCTCTTAGTGAACATGTGCTAACTATCTTTGATCTGATGTGTGTGCCAAGTCATGTAGACCTTGCAGGTATAGGCATTGGGAGCAAGGACTTGTCGATAAAATAGAATGTAAGAGGTATGTTAAGCTGACCTAAGTAAGTAGACTCTATTGCCAAAGTTAGTAAATCACTTCTATCTTGTGTTGTAGCTTGTGCAATCATTGAACATAGCTATAAGTAGTGAATTGTGCTGTTGTTATCTTTGTTTTTGTTGTTAGTTGATTGTGAAGTAACCTCATGTGGCCCAGAGAACGAAGTGTAATAGTGTAAAGTAATGTGTTATGTGATTATGGTTAATGTTCTTGCATGTTCAACTGTGTTTTTTTTTTATAAATTATTTGCAATGTTTGTTCTCTAAGGTTTGTACGGTGGGCGTTACATTTCCTAACTCTGTTTTTTCTAAATTTTTTGCCACTTAATGTCCTATTTTTTTATGATGATCTTGCATATACCCACCACAATCATTAATATGTTGAATTTTATTGATTAAAGCCTTACATTCATTAGTAGAATTATCATGAAATCTATGATATACACAAAATCAACTCTTGTAATAAAATTTATTTCACATTCTTGGATGGAGTGATATCAAATGATCTTGGAGCAGTCTTGACAAGATACCCTCTGGATAAATAGTAAAAGATGTCCCTTTATTTTGTGACAAAGGTATCTCTTGCTTAATACAAGGTGTCATCCCTACACAAGACTCTTTGGAATTCCATATTTTGTACTCTCCTTTATAGGAGGGTGTAAAATCTATCAAATTTTAATAATTAATGTTTTGTGTGATGAAAATAATAGGGTATGTGGAAGATCATGATCGGCCAAAAAAGTGGAAATATGATCGGTATGTGTCTGACAAATTTTTTTTACCCAAAATTGATGTAACAAAAAGGGTTTTTAAAGGATATTCTTAGCTTTCCAACAATATAAATTATGCTTCACTTCGAATTTAATAAGTAATTATTATTCATTTTCTATTCAAATTACGAGTAATGTCCTAATTGATAGACTGATTGATAAAAATCTATAGCTTTCAAACGGTCTCACATTTTTTCAATCCAAAACATGCATCACATTCTATGCTTCACATACTATAGGATTAAAAAAATAAAAAATGAATTTCATGAAGTTTTGACCAAGTTAAGGTTGTTAGACATATGATTTTTTAATATTTTTTAAAAGTTGTAATAAAAAATTCATAAATAATTATTTACTTGGAAAAAAATACAAAAAATTATGCATCACATCGGGACATGAGTCCTCTACTTATATCTAAAATATTATAAAAAATATATTATCATTTTATTGTGGTTAGGGTGGTTAGATAGATACCTACTTATTTTTCTCTGAAATTTAAGTACTACTGCATTGAAATTTCAAATTTTCACCAAATAGATTATTTATTTTAAAATAAACCTAGTATTTTATAAACTACATTCAATTTTCTATAGATTCTAGTCTTACATATTTTTGAAATAATATAGATAACTTATTCAAATTTTTACGTCAAGTTTCCTAACCCTGATTTTTGTGATTTTTTGCCACTTAAGGGCATGTTTTTTCCATGATGATCCTACACATACCAAATATTAAGTGAGCAATTCTTTATTTCTTTCAATTCTTTCAAAGGACAATAACCAAGACCACTAGTTGTTACTTCTGTGTTAGGTTATATGGGGAGAGAGATACCTTATTATCTAGTACCACATTCTTTTCCACTATAACCAAGTTGTCTCATAAGTTCATAACCTCTTCCATAAAGTTTTTGCATTTCTTTCAAATTCGATGGTTTCTCATAATCAACTTCATCAAATTCTATGGTATAATTTTCTTCTTCTCCTAAAGTAGTCGAAGTGGATGCTTTCGAGTTTTGTGTTGAATTTTTTGTTGACATTACTGGTTTTTCCTTTCCCATGTTAGACTCTTTTGTTATAATCTTGTATTTTCCCATTAATGTAGGTGTGAAATCTAAGGAACCCCAATCATCTTCTAACAAACTAGTGACTTTATCAATGTTCTTCTCTTTTGCATTCTTTGGCATGGTTTCCACTTGTGTAGTTGATGTCAATTTTTTTCAAAGAATTTTCCTTGTCTTTCACAAGTTGTAAAGCACTGTAAGGCCCAGGATCAACTTTGATTGTATACACTTTGTTGTTGTAGACATACTTAATTTTATGATGAAGTGTACAAGGTACCCCATTCATTGCATGAATCCATTGCCTTCCTAAAATAAGATTATATGAGAGACTGTGAGGCATAACATGGACTAGAGTTTGCAATGTAACCTTTCCAACTTTAATAGGTAATGTGATGACTCCAAGTGGTTTCTTTCCTATGTTATCAAACACATGAATAGATAAAGATTCAGGTTGAATTTGGATTTTATCTACATAAATATTATCCAAAAGGTTTATGCTACATACATTAAGGGTTGAGCCATTGTCAACAAGGGTTCTCTTTGTCCAAATTCAATTAACATGAGCTATTATCATGAAAGCTTCATTTTGGTTTTTTCTTCTAATATAGGTAATTCATCTTGATGGAAAGTAATGTCGAAGTTTGTTAGAGTTATAACTTGAATTTAGGATACCACATCATTTGATTGCACATTAGGAATGAAAGGAATTTGTTGTAAAGAAATTTGAAGCATGCTGTGTTAAATAGGTGAGGTTTGACTAAGTTACCATACAGATAGCTTAGCAGGAGTATTCTTTAGTTGTTCAACACGATTATACTCCTTTCCACTTTGTAAAGCAAAATGAGATGGAACAGGCAAAATAGGATTAGGAAATGGGAGGGATGTTGGAGTTTCTTGTCTTGGTTGAAAATTGTTCCTAGTGTTATATATATGAGTAATGGTATTGAAACTTCATTGTTGCTAAACATTGTCATTATCAAGTTGCATTTTAGGTGGTTCTAATATAAGCATGGGTTTGTTTTGAACTAGTGGTTTTTTTTAGGGTAGATGAATGATAGGTTTAGGGTCAAGAGATTACATCAAGAGATATCTAATGTGCATAACCTTAGAAGACTTACCCTTATTTTTATCATCTCTTAGTGAAGAGGAGTCTAATGTCTCTTCATCATCTTCATCTATGTAATTACTATTTTCAATGTTATTATTTTTTTTCACCATGATGTCTTCCCTAGTAGGAGAGTTTTTAGGAGAGCTACAAACTATATGTTCATGGCATTCAAAGGTTGGTTCTTCTAAATTAATGTCATCACAAGTAGGGGACTCGTCAATGGTTGGATTGTCTTGTTTATCTTGTATCAAATCATTCTCACAAAGAAGATCAATAGGAAAAGTAGTATTAGGGGATATGTCAATAGTCTCATCCTTGTATCTAATAGTGTCTTCCCTAGTAGGAGAGGTGGGGTAATAGAGATAAATAGGACTCACAACTCTCATTTGTTTAATCTTCTAACACCAAAATATCTTCATCAAAAATAGGAGAGATATTAGGGGAAGATTGAATTTGATTGTCATGATTATCCACCATTGTATTCTCTTTCACTGAAGCATTCTTAGAATTCAATGAAAGGTAGGACACTAACATTGTTTGACCAAAAATTTAAATTACTTCTAGCCATTTTTCTTAGAATTCAAACAATGTGCATATAAAAAAGGATACTAACATTAAAAACATAAAGATTGAAGAGTACTTTTATCCAATTTATAAAAGCTTTAAGAATGCAAAAAATGTGTATGTAAAAATGAAAATCACTTTTATCAAACTTATGCAAAGCTTCATGAATGTAAATATTGTGTATGCAAAAGTGAAAAGTACTTTTATTCATATTATGAAAAGTTTCAAAAATGTAAACATTTTTAGATTTTGACTTAAAACAAGTTACACTATACAATAGACTAAAACTGATTTTTTGTAAATGTCATTTGAATTTTTACAATGCACTAAATGAAGAAAATTAAGCTAGATTCAATGAATTTAATGAAACCAAAAATCATAAAACTGAAACAGGAATGTAACAATAGAGAAAAAAGCCTAAAACAAAGATTTCAAATCCCAAAAAATGTACAAATCAAGACCTATCATGGACTCATTTTCCAATAAAGGTGAATGGGTTCTAGATAAGGATTGATGCAAATTTGAATTCAAAGTAAGAAACCTTGAATGAGATCTAATTCAATGAAAATGAAATTCAAATGAATTAAAGATCTAACCTAGGATGAGAAGAAAGACTCCAAGATCAGAAAATTACAATATTCAATAGGTCAGGTTCACCATTATGTTTAATGTGAAAAAAGTAGGATTTTACCACTATGAATGAACAAGGTGATAAACCTCAAATTTTTTCAATATAAAACATGCAATTATGAGGGACCAAATGCACAAAAAACAATCCGAAGGAGTTTTGAGAGCTTGAAATGGTGTTTACCTTGTAGAAAACTTGTTATTTTATAGGCCACATAAGACTCATTCACCTTTAGTGGTGAATGGGTCATTTTAAACTTTTGGGAAACTAATTTTTGGGTTCTATAATTTAATGTATACACTCTCAAATCCTAGTTTTTAGCTCTCGAAAGTCTGAAATAGATTTTGTAGCTTCATTTTCAAGTTCTTGCAATGTGGATGATAACTTTGTAACTCTTCAACTTTGACAAATTTTCTCCAAATCTCGCTCTTCAGCTTAAAATCTACAATCAAAAATTCAAGAGGAGAAAAAGTGTTGTTTGTTAGGGGATAAGGGTATTCCTTAGTCAAACGCCTTTTAAGTGATTAAACCAAGTAATGATATAATGAAATAGAAGCATGAAACATGAAACTTAAAGTGATGATACCTTTGATGTTGTTTTGGATTATAAATTTGCAAACTAACATGAAGTGGCCATGAAGAATGTAGATCTTGATCTCAAATAGGATGTGAAACAATGATTTCTAGTAGATCCTCAATGCTACATCAACAATCTTAGCTCAACAACATGCTTGAATGGATTATGCCTTTCACATGATGAAATGAACTTGAATTGTTGCAATGAAACCTTGATAATTTACATTTGAATGTCTTATTAAATGCTCTTGAATTCTCTAAAATGATCTTGGATTCATAAGCTTTCTATAATGCATGAATGATTGAAAGTTTAGGGTGAAAATATGTAAATTAACACCATATTTGTGCTAAGTCTAGAGATTAACCAAAAAATTCAAATAATTCAATCCAACCATCATATCCAGGATTGAAAATCATTAAAATATCACCATAATTAAATTAAAAAATGGGGGACCCATTCCCCACTAAAGGCGAATGGGTCCTAGTGCAACTTTCTAAGACCATTCTTTGGGGGGCTGAAATAATATAAACAATCACCTCAAAAATGTGAAGAAAGGGGTGTTATATGTTATGAGGACTCATTTTTACTAAAGGAAAATGGGTCCTAGCACAATTTATAGGAACAAGCTTTGAGGAGGTGAAAGAACATTAAAAACCCATTTCAAAAATGCCAAGAAAGGGGTGCCCTATGAGGAGAGGACTCATTTGCTAGTAAAAGCGAATGGGTCATAGGAACAATTTTTAGGACACTAAATTTTCCAAATGAAATGTCACACAATATCATTATTGGGTGTTGGGATAGATCCTTGAAAAGAGGGCTTAAAGTTAAATTAAAGGGGCCAATTAAGCTCAATTAACTATAATTAATTAATTAAATCCTAGATAAGTGTGAAATTTTACTCCAACACTTTACAACACCTTAAATAAGGGACATTCTAAGTACATTTAGTTAAATGAAGGAAATATTAAGTTAATGCTATATCAATTATTCAAAATTAAGTAAAGAAAAAGAGCTACTTTTTGTGTCATTACACTCAAGTGGCAAAAGGGAACAAGAAGCAAGAAAAAATGAATTGAATCCTATAAGGAAAAAACACTCAAAAGGAATGGTTTATAAGAGTAATAATACTTACTAGCCTACTTATTAGGTCCATGAGTGTGTTTTGATAGAGATAGCCACTTGCTTCAATTTTTCATTATTAGATGGAAAAGCATATACCACATTCCTTGAGGTTTTTGAAGGTTCCCTTCAACCCAAGATGCTTTATTGTAGGAAACCACATGCGACCCTCTAATTGATCTTATAGGATTACCTTTACCTATAGCACAAGGAAAATTCTAGGAATAGCAATACAAACGATAAATCAAACTAAACCTAAGCTAATAATGAAGAACAATGAAAGATAAAACATGCATAAACAAAATATCTCACCAAAAACACATGCAATTCCATGATTCACCTCCATTACCCTTCTCCATTTCACTGTAGTATAGAAATTTCCCTCATATTTTAATTAAGTATGCAAATATGGCCTCATGACAATGATATTATCAAAATATTGAATATTTCTAAAGTTGCATCCAAAACTAATTAGATTTTGAGAGGAGTAAAAACTGTAGAGATAAAGCCATTTTATAGAACATGTAATTTTGGAATGATAGGTTGAGGTTGAGAGATAGTTAATCGACAATCAAGATTAAAAGATGTGACATGCAATAGGGTTAGGGTTAAATTAATGTAAGTAATTGTGCCATAGAAAAATGGCCCCTTGTCATTTTCATGACCTTTTAGGTCTTGCTTCATGGTATTTGATATATTTTTCTCTCATTTTATGATATAACATGGATTAAACATGCAGATTTAGGTACTAAAATTCAAATGATGACATCTTGTGAAGGTGTTGTGAAGTGTTGTAAGACATTTCTACATTCTTCTAGACTCTATTTATTGCAATTTACCTAAAAATCACATATTCATCACTAAACAAGTCCTATTTTGAAGTGTTGTAAAGTATTGTAACAAGATTTCACACTTTTCTAGGTACAACTTCACTATTTATCGCTTTCTCATGCTTTACTTGGTCCCTTTATGCCCTCATATGTCTTAATTAAGTGTATTTTTGAATGTTAACCAAAAAAATAACATTAAATAGAACTTAATTCCTGACACCTATTTTTCAGGTCCTAGGTGGAATTCATTCCCCAAGTGTGGTGAATGAGTCCCCTTTGGCTCCAAATTGAAAATTTAAAATTTCCTTTTGGGTTTTTATTCAAAAACACTTGATGTCAGCCTATGGTGAGGAATGAATGGTTAACTAAGGCACAAGTGTGTATAAATATGTGATTTTTTCCTCATTTTACATCTCCCATAATATCCTCACTCATTCAAGAATTTCATCTCACATCTCAAGCATTCAAGCATTTTTCAACATCATTCTCTTTCTTTTCATTGTTTCATTAAGATTTTGATTACCAAAATGGGGGTTTGAAAAAGGCAAAGCCCTATTTTCTAGCCCTCAACTATTTTCTCCCTATTGCATCTATGTTTGTAGACCTAGGTATGCATATTTAACAAGATTTTTGGTGTTGAAGATTGGTAAATAAGTCAACTAGGTGCTTCAAGTAAACTCATTCATATTTGAGGCTTAGAGAAGGTTTTTTGTCTGTTTCTTATAGAATTGACTTCGACAACCCGACAATTAGAGATTTCTAGATCTGGTGTTGCAGATTTGTCTCTTGATTTTTCAAAAATTTGGGAGAGGATTGATTCACCACCAGTGGTGAATGAGTCCCACCTTACTACTGAAAAATATGATTTTTTTCAAATACTGGATCCCAACAGTCAGAAACCAAATTTTGACACTTTTTTACCAATAAGAGGACTAATTTTCCACCCTAGGAAAGTGAGTCCCATTGTGAAATTTTAGTGATTTCAGTCAACATCCACAACATTCCAGATTCAATAAGCATTAACTAGGTGCACTTAGTTTTATCTCATTTCTTTTTATTCTACATTATTTCTTCATTTAGTTAATTGTTTGTATATCACAACATGTTTTCAAACATAGTTTAAATCTTAGTTTTACATTCATATTCATTCATTTAAATCACTTAATTGAATTTAGTTTACTTCATTTAGCTTAGGCAACATCACACATAACATTATTCTATTGAACTAGTTAGCATTTTTAGCCCTACCTCTCTCCTTTTAGGTGAAAAAACCTCAAAGAGTTAGAGAAGTCCTAGTGTCCAAAAATCAACAGTTCATTTTGGTGAACCTGCATTTTGAAAACTTTGAATTTCTAATTTCATTTCCATTAACATTCAATTAGGATATATATATATTTTTTTGGTAAATTATGACTTTTCATATTGCATTATTGAAAATTTCATTTAGATTTCATTTTTGCATTACATCTTATTGAAAACATTAAAAATATGCATTTTACATCCTTGATTGCATTTTTTTAGAGAATTAAATTAATCTTAAATTTTTTGAAAAACACCCAAAAACATCATATTGGGACTCATTCACCACCATGGGTGAATCAGTCCCTCTGCACTTTGTAAATAGCATTTCTAGAATTTTCCTACATTTCTATTTTTTGTAATTAGATCTTTGTTATAGTTACCAACATTTTTTGTTATCTACATATTAGACATCTTAGCTTACCTTGCATTTGCATTTATTCCTCCTTTGTGGTAATTGTATGAGTGTTTGGTGCCTCATCAATAATACTTTAGTGAGAAGAATTTCTAGACTCATGGCTTCCCATGATAACACTTTCATTGTGGACCTTGGGATCTCACAAGATCCTACTCCTAGTATAGAAAATGGTGCATTAGGCACTGACAATACCACTTCTATGCCTTAACCTTTCCATCTAATGAGTGTTGACATCAAAAAAAATTCCCTCTCACAAGAAAATATCATTAATATTCATGAGGATTTTGCACATTTCCAACAAGATTTGTCACTTGAAAAAATTTCCTCCACTTCCATAACTACCATTGATAATCTTCATCATTTGATTGAAAGTGATGATGGCTTGCAAGTGATGAAGATAATTGTCAAGATTTACAATAAACACGCCTCTTCTAATACTCAATCTGCAAACATTCTTGTAAGCCAAGGAGGACCTTAAGTTCCTCCCCCTTCAACCATAGAATCTATACCAACTTATACTAATACAAAAGTCCGCACAACTATGCAACATAATAATTATGTAGCTACTTCTTTCCCAATTCCACCTAGCATTCCTACTTCTCTTGTGGCATCACAAGTCCCCTCCACCACCTTCACACCTCATAGTATTCCTTTCATTTCCCCTAACATCACCTGCACTCCATCACCTTTTTCTCTTCTGCCTCAATCCACTTACCCCGATCATGTTCTTACACAAAACCTTAATGTCGTTTCATCCATGCAACATCAACTTTCTGCAATTAGCCAATGCCAATCCACTCCAACCACATATTATGTTCATAGCAACCCCTTATCCTTCAAAATATTATGTAGCTCAATTCCAAAAGGGATAGAAATGCATCAGTTTGAGAAATATAGAGGTAAAGGAGACCCCATCAACCATGTTATGCTTATATTGCTTTGTGTAGTGATTTTTTCCTTGATGATAAGTTTTTATCCAAACTATTTCCAAGAACCTTGAAAGATACTGCATTAGACTAGTTTTCCAACTTGCCCAATCATTCCATCCATTCATTCAATGAATTGGTGGATGCTTTCATAAGTCAATTGCAAGTGCACATGACCCTTAAAAAGATAATGGATGACCTCATGTGATGTAGAAAAAACACAGATGAAAAAGTAATGGATTTTATCCCACGATACTAATCCTTGTATGCTAAAATTGATGTCAATATTTTGGATGAACATCTACAAAAGATGTTTATCGACAACTTGCAATCACACCTTTAGGGTAAGCTAATAATGATGAAATTCCATTCATTTATGTATTTATCCATAACCTTGTGTGAATACCACAACTCCATTTCAAGTCGTGATGCAAAATCCACTTCTAACCAAGCTAAAAAACCTCAACACAACAATAAAAACCAAAATAACACACGAAAATTTTGTGAACAAAATAGCATCTTCTTACAATTCAATTTGCCTCCACCTTCACAACTACAACCAACCCAACCAGCTCAATCTCAAGTGGCAACATTTAAAACAATAGTGCCTTATAACTATGGGGACCTAAATAGAAAATTTACTCCCTTACCCAATACCCATCATAACATAATGAGTCAATTAATTCAACAATGCATGCTCACTTTTCCATCTATTATACCACTTGATCCAAATCAACCCTTACCACCCACCTTCAAACCTAATGCTTATTTATCATTTTCATCACCAAAATGGACATGAAATTGGACACTGCAAGCATCTAAAAAATTTAGTTCAAGACCTCACTGATTCAGGCCATTTTTCTAATGTGGGTGTTAATTATCAAGGCAATAATTTTGTTGTACCCCCTAACCCAAATTCACAAATTTTCATGAATCATATGCCTAAACACACTACTTCATTTGTAAAGGCTACTGAACCTTCAAACATTGATGTAATGATTGGTGATACATAGAATGGAAAACATGATATACCTCCACCTATTACTGAAGATAGTCCTATGGATCAACTTGTGGCTATGATAGACATTACCCTTGTAAGGGCCAGACCACTAAATCTATTGTTATCACTTTTTCTACTAAAGACATACTACAAAAGCTTCCTCATGGTCCTTTGTACATAGCTAGTAGAATCTATGATAAGCCCACTAATGGGATATTAATAAATCCCACTTGTGGCAAGAATGTGATCACATAGGAGTTTCTAGTATTACATGAGTTATACAAAGATGATTATAATAAACCAACTACATTGATTGAAACACATACTAGTTTTGAATCCCCTATGATTAGATCAATTGTAATCCCTTTATAGATAGGACCTAAAACTTTGGAGGTAACATTTCCAATTATTCCACAATCTGACCAATTTCATTTGCGGCTAGGCCACCCTTGGCTTCGCTCAATGAAAGTGGTCCCATCGGTTATTCACAAGTGTTTGAAGTTTCCACATGGCAATGAAATATTTACCATACACCATAGTGGATTTAATCCCTTATCTTCCAAAGGTAATTTTTCATTGGAAGCCTTTTGGCTTGAACCCATGGAACCCATCACACCTCAAAAAGACTTCTCTTTCATAACCTACCAAAACTTCAAAGCCAAATAGATAGACGAATTGTATCTTCATAACCCCTCCCCATCCACTTCAACCTGAGTTCGAAATTGAGCAAACCATACAACCTCATGAACAACCACCCCTAGCAACTTCCCCACCATAATTTAGATGACCAAGGGAAAATGAAACAACTCCTGTCATGCCTCCTCGTATTAAACAAGTGTATAAAACAAAAGAGAAGGTGATTTATCCATCCTCTTTAGTTTCTTCTATTCTTCCCTCTTCAAAAGTAGAAGACCTATGATGCCTCAATCCACTCTTATACCTCAACAACTGCAAAATAGAATTAAATGAAAACGTGGTGCTAGGGAACATAGGCATCGTCATCATCTCCTTGCTCGTCAATCTCACACAGAAGAAAATAAAGAAAATAAACCTCTACCTTTTGATAGAAGTAATAGATGGAAACCCTCCTTCTCCTAACCTTCCACAAGATAGTCTAGTGCAACAATCACAACAAAATGAACAAATCCAACCACCACAACTTTTAATACATCCTTCCTTGGAAATTACCCTTTGTCCTCCTGTTTTCATCAATATTGATGATGATGATGATACAAGGATAGCCAAAATAGATGAAGAAATACACAATGATTTGGAATCTTTATTTTCATCTACAATGAGCTTAAAAGATAAATCCTCTCCAACAAGTGAAGAACTTGGTATGACTCTTAGTTCATTGCTTGTAATTATTCCTTTGGACTATCAACCACCCTCACATTATAGTAAACATGATTGGGAGGTGGATGACTTGTTAGATGGTTGACATTCATTCAACTAACTAGCCTTTTTTATTTTCTCTTTTTATTTTTCCCTTTTGTTTTACTTTTCATTCATATATCATGATCCCCCTATCATGCATTTGATATTCCCTCTCTTTCTACACTTCTTCTATCTGTACCTTTATTCTTCTATTGGTTGTGTGTTATCTTTTTCATTTCTCTTTTGTGTTTTCCTTTTAGGGATGATGCAAAGCATAGAGACACCCTCTGTCTCTTCCATGTTGACCCAAATGGTTTTTTTCATTTTTTATTCTCCTTTTGGGGATGACACAAGGCATTGAGACCCAAATTCCTCATTCATGTTGACCCAAAATCCTTTTCATTTTCTTTCTTTTCTCTTATATTTTCCTTTTGGGGACGATGCAAATAATTGAGACTACAATGTATCTTCCATGTTGACCAAAAATATACTTTCTTTTTCCTTTTTTTTCGCTCTCTATGTGCCATTCCTATAGTTCTATGTTCTTTGGGGAATGATGAAAGTTTTGAGCTCTTTCATAAACACATTATAGTAATGAACATACTAACCCCAAATCCATAGATCCCTTATGTGTTTGGTGTGCTCTTTTCTATGGGGAAACTCACTTTCTTTGTTTTTCATTTTCCGTGAAATGACACAACCTAACTTTGAAACATGTGACTTGGCATAGGGCTTTCCAAGTTGGTTGTCATGTCTTTTTTTCCTTTCTGCATTTTCTTTTCTTCTCTCCTTTAAAGTAATTTCTCACAAAACAGTGTATAGAAATTCCATTAAAGTGGCCGGCATACATTACCATTAATTCATTTGCATTCTTGGTTCCTAGTGTAACCTTGTAATTTATGTGATGTGTTTGTCACTTTGTGGATGACATTGGGTGTGATGTCCTTCATAATTGTGATCTATCTTAGCATATTACATTCCTCTTGGTGGGTTGATGCAATGCACTGCATCCCCTAAGTTGTGAATATACTATTCTTTAATTGGTCCTCTTTTGGAGACATTAGACATAATGTTCCCTAAGTGACTGACCTTGCATGAATTGAAGAAGACTCCTTTGAACATCTTTCACATTTTATGCTTTGCATTTTACACTTTACATCTATGCCACCTTGCATAATGCAACTTCCATGATTGTGGTACCTTTATTTTTTTTCATGACATTTTTCTTTGTGGCACCTTGTTAAAGTTATCATGAGGGATAAATTTAATATGGTTGAGTGGGAATCCCACCTAGCAACATGAATTTTCCCCATATCCACCTTTGTGTTTGTGAGTGCATACCAACTAGCATATGTATCTTACCTTTTGGTCTTTCTCACCCCACAGACAACTAGATGTTTTGTGGCCCTAGAGTGAGTACATTTGGGAATTCGCACCCGAAGGAGTGTCATGTGTTCTATCACCCTAGAGCGACTACACATTCTCCTTTTTAAATAATCAGCCTAGATCTAATCCACTACTAGTTGGAGAAATGACTGAAGCTTCATCCAATTCATTTCAAAACTTGTGTGTTCCTTTGTTCTTATGTCTAGTTTTCCATGGGATCTTCATCCTAGGGGCTTGATCATCCCTCTTTATTTTTCTCATTCCATCTTGCTAACATAAGTTCATTTGAACCCTCCTCTTGATGTTCATGGCTACTTTAGTGTGAGTTTCAAGCAAGTTCATCTTCTCACTAAAGTGGGGGCTAAATGTGTCATAATAAAATGGCCCCTTATCATTTTCATGGCCTTTTAGGTCTGGTTTCATGGTATTTGATATATTTTTCTTTAATTTTATGATGTAACATGGCTTGAACATGCATACTTAGGTACTAAAATTCGAATGATGATGTCTTTTGAAGGTGTTGTGAAGTGTTGTAAGACATTTCTGCATTCATCTAGACTCTATTTTTTGCATTTTACCTAAAAATCACCTTTCCATCACTAAACAAGTATTTTTTTGAAGTGTTGTAAAGTATTGTAACAATATTTCACACTTTTCTAGGCACAACTTCATTATTTATCCCTTTCTCATGCTTTATTCTCTCCCTTTATGCCTTCATATGTCTTAATTAAGTTTATTTTTGAATTTTAACCTGATAACTAACATTAAATACAACTTAATTCCCAACACCTATTTTTCAGGTCCTTGGTGGGACTCATTCACCATGGGTGGAGAATGAGGCCCACTTGGCTCAAAATTCAAAATTTTTAAAGTTTCCTTTCAGTTTTTAATTCAAAAACACTTGATGTCAGCCTGTGATGAGGTATGAATGGTTAACTAAGCCATAAGTGTGTATAAATATGTGATTTTCTTGTCAATTTACATCTCCCATAATCTCCTCACTCATTCAAGCATTCCATCTCACATCTCAAGCATTCAAGCATTCTACAACATCAATTCAAGCAATATTCAACCACTTTGGAGCATCTATTGAAATTCCTTTTGATTTGCATTATTAAGGGTTTAGTAAGTTGATAGCTATTGCATGTTATTAGTTTGTCATTCTATTTATTTTCATTGTTTCATTAAGGTTTTGATTATAAAAAGTGGAGTTTGACAAAGACAATGCCCTATTTGCTAACCCTCAACCATTTTTCCCCTATTGCGTGTGTGTTTGCAGACCTAGGTATGCAAATTTAACAATCTTTTCAGTGTTGAAGATTGGTAAAAAAGTCAACTAGGTGATTCAATTCAACTCATTCATATTTCAAGCTTGGAGAAGGTTTTCTATTTGTTCCCTACATTATTGACTTTAACAACTTGACAATCATTGATTTCTAGATCTGGTGTTGCAAAATTGTCTCCTAACTTTTCAATAAATTAGGAGAGGAATAATTCACCACTCATGGTGAATGAGTCCCACCTTAGGACTAAAATTCTAAATTTTGTCAAATTCTTGATCCTGATTGTCAGAAACCAGTTTCTGACACTTTTTCACCAGTAGGACTAATTCACCACCTTGGGAGAATGAGTCCCACTATGAAATTTCAATGATTACAGTCAACATCCACAACATTCCATATTCATCAAACATTTCCCAGGTGCACTCTATTTCATCTCATTTCTTTTTGTCTTGCATTATTTCTTCATTTAATTCATTATTTTGATATCACATGTTTTCAAAAATATTTTAAAACTTAGTTTTCCTTTCATATTCATTCATTTAAATCACTTAATTGCATTTATTTTACTTCATTTAGCTTAGAAAACATAACACATAACATTATTTCAATGAACTAGATAGCATTTTTGGCCCTACCTCTCTCCTTTTAGGTGAAAACACTATAAGAGTTAGTGAAGTCCTAGAGTGCCAAAAATCAACAGTTCATTAATAAAGCTTGAATGGTGGAGATTAAATTAAAAAGTAATTTAATCAAGGATGGAGATTGGTTTACACATATAGGGATAAGGAGTGCATGTAGAAGATAAGATTGACATAGATAAAATGGTCTATTAGAGAAAATCAAATATGATCTTGTCTAGATAATAGACGAATCAACACAAAAAGTTTGTTTGTTATAGAAAATTAGATATTATCTAGACTTGAGTTATTAATTACTAATTAGATAACTAAGAGATTATCTAATTATAGAGTTTTATGATACGAATAAACCCTTTTGAGTTAAATGATTTCCATTCAACATTCAAGATTTTGGGATTAAATTAAATAAATAAAGATTTATTTAATATTAGCAAGAAAAAGTTAATGAATAATTAAATAATTAAAGAAATTATTTAATTATAGTTTAAAGTGTCATAGAAATTAATTAAATAATAGTTTATTTTAATTTTAGAAAGAAGATAGATTTAATTAGTGATGTAAATAAATATATAATATTTATTTAATTAATCAGGGAAGAATAAAGGTAAGAATGAATTAATTAAATAATTAAAGTTATTTAATTAATAGAGGACATATGAATTTAGAAAATAAGTAAATAATTAACATTATTTAATTATGAAAAATGAAGATGAAAGAATTATGAAGAAGTTAAGGGTCACAAGCCTAGGAAAATTTTTAGTGTCTAAATTTTTCCCCTCTTGGATACAATGTTGTTTATCATGTTGTGCCAAAGAAAATCATTCAAAAAATTCCCTAATGACAACAAGATAGGGTGATGCCCCCTCGGCGGAATTTTACAATTTTTTCAAAAAAATTATTAAAAAAAAAAATTGTTGAGAAAAGTAAAATTGATAGCTAGAAAAGTGATGACGAAGTCAATTTAAAATTTCAACAAGTTTAGGGCATCCAAAGTTGTGTTCAAACATGCAAAAGGCTATGTCTAGTTGTAAAGCCATAGGTGAAAACCCTATGATGCAAGAGCATCCAGTGGTGTGAGGGCAATCTTGCATCACCCAAAAAATATGTTTTCCATTTATGTTCCCCTTGATTTATTTTTGTAGATGTTTTTGCATTTCTAGATACCCTTTTCATCAAATAAGAGTTTCTAACTTTCAGAACTACTTTTCTGCTTTTTCTGCTCAACTGCTATTTTTAGTAGGTGGGAATTTTAAGGCATAGTAAAACAAAAATTTATGGGAAGGTTCATGAGGGAAAAATAAACACTTTGGTGAAAGAATCAGGTCAAGATCATTCACGGTTTGAAAGTTATTAAAGTTCCAGTTTCTGCTTTTTGCCCTGGAAAACCTTCCAAGTCCAGTTTGAGGCACTAAACGGTCTTGTACGGGGCTAGAAATTGTAAAAACCAGCAAAGCAAGTTCTTAGCACGTTCTTCACTCCCAAACCTTTCCAACGATGCAAATAGTTTGAAAAACAGAGTCCTGGATCAAAAGTTATGGCTTTCGGAAGTTGGCTGATTTTTGGAAAATTGCCAATTTTCAAATTAGGACTTAGTTTTCAAATTTCAAATTGTAATTTTTGGCACCTAACCACCAAAAATATTATCTCAAATGTTTTTTTTGGCTCCAAACCAAAAATGGGCTATTTATGGGCTAGTTTCTGATTTTTTGGTGACTTTTTGGGGAAAGAGTTTGCATGCTGCGAAAGGGGGGATTTTCTATAATTTTGTAATTTTTCCTGAAACTTTTGTAGCTTGCATATATCTCAGAGCTCAAGGATTTGAGATCTTCTGCATGTAAGAGTTCAATATTTTTGAATAAAATACTATTCTGTGAGTGTTATTTTGTGTCTCGGGTTTGCTCCCTCATCACTCTATTTTTGAGGGGGTATAAATAGGAAATTGGAAATTCTAGGCTCATTTTGCACTTTAGACCTTCGCTCTAAGTGAAGATGGAGTGAGTTACCTATGGAAATCATCGTGCTTACAGAGTTCATACATTTAGACGGTTAGAGGGTGTAGGGGATCCGGTAAGGATCTTTAAACCAACTTTGTCAATTTTTATTTTCATGCATTTCTAGGTAGGATAAAATTTCAACAATCACTTGTGTTGCTCCATGATAGTTGAAAATGCTATCATGTTCGACACATGCGACTGTGAATCAATGCACTTGATTTAAACATGTCATGGTAGATTAGGGTTCCAAATTTCATGGGATGGAACTAAAATGAAACACATTCGCAGGATGGTTAGTTGCATTTGCTTCTGCATAACACAACTAACATTAGTTGTGCGCAACTAATTAATGCTTAGCCACAACTACTCTAGAATGATGCAATTGTAGTATTAATCCATATTTGATTTTGGGATTGAACGTATTCAATCTAATATGATGAATTTGTGAAAGGTGTGACACAATTGTTAAGCAAATGACATATTTGAAATCAAGCAATGCAATTGTTTGTTGACCAAATTGTCCTAGGTTAAGCTTGACTTGCTTTAATGACATGTGCAAAATAGACTGACATAGTGATTGTCATGTTCGTCATAGGTTCATCTAGATCTGATTTATAACCGAGAGTCATGACTACTAGTGACCTATCATTTGTGAGATCAATTGATTAGAATTGAGAGGCATAGGTTGTGGCATCTTGGTTTGTATCATGTGACATTCATTCCCATCATTAGGGAAAACAAGGGTATGTTGACTACATTTTATGAATGGTGGCACTCAAAGATTTGTTCCTTCCATCTACCTACAGGAGAGGCGACCATCATTTTGGAGGATGTCTATAGGATCCCTTGTCTACTGATCCTGGGAGAGAGAGTTAGATATGATCCTGTTTGAGGATATCAGGTGCTAACTACCTATTATGTATATGATGATATAACATTGTTGGGCATCGATTGATACAAGATTAGATGGGAGACACTAGCTTCTTGGTATGGGCAATTCGAATATTCTATGCACTAAAATAGCTAGGATAGTGATCATAGATCATTGAAAAAACATATTTCATGTTGGATGGGGGGAAATGCTTGTTGGTATGTGAATCGTAGATTTTTGGCACCCTAAACCTTTCTACAACTTCTAGGGTTTTTCACCTATAAGGAGAAAGGAGGGCCAAAAGTCTAGGTAGGTTCACTCAAATTATGCAATGTATGATGTCATTATTCCTAAATGAGATAATCTAGATGCAAAAAAATAATGAAATTGATTGATTAAACATGGATAACTAGTGAAATATGATTTTTTTTAAAACATGTCATGTAATGCAAAATCACCTAGAAAAAAATGGAAAATTAAATGGAAAATAAACAAAATTGAAGTGTGCAACTAGGATCTAGAAGGACACTAGAAATGACACTTGAAATTTTGCTGATGCTAATTTTTAGGCCTGGTGGGACTCATTCACCATTCTAGGTGAACTAGTCCTAGTTCTGCAAAATTGTTCTAGAACCTGTTTTAGACAAAAGGGTATCTAAAAATGCAGAAAACTCAAAATTGACTTGGAAGTGGGACTCATTCAGCACTCATGGTGAATGGGCTCACTTTTGAATTTTTGAATATTTAAGAGTGGAATCCAGAGCTTTCAATTTTCACTTTGATTCTCTACAGGTGTCCACTTTTGAAACTCTAATTTCTAATCCTAAAAATGAATTTTTGTTGATATTTTGACTTGTTGAATGAAGAGAAGACTTGAGAAACCTTCCAATTTGATTCTTCATGACTTCCAAGATTCCAAGAGACCCCAATCTATAAACACACAAGACAAGAGGGAGAAATGGTGAATGTTAGGGCATGGGGGTTTTTCCTTAGTCAAACCCCTTTTAGGTAATTAAACCAAAATGATGAAAGAATGGAATGAAACATGCAACAATGGAGCTGATTATCTTTCCATGATGTTTGATCTTGAAACTCTCTAGAATAACTTGAAGGATCTAACCTTGAATGTCTGAAAAATTGATCTTGTATGACTTGTAATGTTAAAAATCTAAATTGCTTGATTTGAGATGGAAGATTGGTGGATGAATGATGAAGAATGGTTCTAAAAATGAGTTAAAAAGACATATTTATAGGTATTTTACCTTATTTTCCCTTAATACCTCATCACAGGCCAACATGAAGAAATAATAAACTTAAATTTCACTTTTTTCTTGCTCAAAGGTAAAAATTGGGCCAAATGGGACTGATTCACCACACATGGTAAATGGGTCCCAACTAGTTGGGATTGATTCGCCATACATGGCAAATGGGTCCCACAGGGGCCGATTTGATAGCTAAGATGTTAGGAGCTAAGGAAACAAGGTTTAAATTACAACCTTATCATGTATTTGATCAATTTAAGCCTTGAGATGCATAATTTGATGTGAATGTCAAATAGGACTTGGGACACACAATTAAATGTGAAAGTGTGATTAAATACACTTTACAACACTAAAATGAGGTCCACATAGCCTAGGAAGGCACCAGAACCAATGTGAATGTGCAAGACACATTACAACACTAGTTTATCATTAAGTTTAAGTTATAAGTCTTCTAGATTGAAGTGATAATGTTATTAGACACATTTTTTAATGTTGAATTATGGAGAAATAGGTTCATTAAGTCTAGAAAAGCGTAAAACTCCTTTACAATACTTTACAACACCTTTACAAGACATCGATAAAATCATTTTATTCAATTTGCAAGGGTCGAAGACCTAGTGTGGATGCACAAAATGCCTCACAACACCTGAATTAAGTCCAATTTATCATGAATTATTTCCATTTCAAGCAAAGGGTACTTTTTTCTATGGTATAGTATGTTAGCCAGTGAGATAGTATATGCATGGGGACCTTGCTTATTGGTGATGGTATATTTTTAGTTACATGAAATAGTATACAGGCGAGGATAGTCAATGAAATACAATGTGACTCTATTGATGGTCTAGACTTGGGAGCACATTGGAATGTTTCATCCACTAGCTGATCATCGCTTGGAGACCACCACACCATACGTATATATGTACAGAGGGGAAGTGACACATACACATGTGGGTGATATTGGTTATTGGACACATGGGTTGGAAAAATTGGTGAGTTTCATCTGGAGGCATTATACAAATTGTCATTAGTGTCCAGATGAGGTTTAACATCTACCTTAGTTTCATTAGGAGAGATATCTAATTGGGCGTATTTTTTAGCTAGTTCATATTATCAAGATGTATTTGCTAGGTCATGCAACAGTTTGGGGAGTAGAAAGGTGAGCCTCAAGGAGTACCAGTGTATGCTTGATCATCTAGGGATGTGACACCATGGGGTATAATGATATTAGCTACCACAACAGAGTAGGCCATTGATGGATTACAGGCACAATAGTGGTGTTTGAGAGGGGACTAGTAGATGTAGGGACCATTCATGAGTACGATGCATGGTGGAAAGTGCATATGCCTATTCCTTTAACAAATCTAAATTAGCATGCACTAGTTGTTAAATGAGGAATGGGTTGTCAAGGTAGGAGAGGTGGAGGTAGAGCAAGAGAAGATGGAGGCCAAGGGGATTTTGGAGGTCGGGGTGACAATGGAGTGAGTGGTGATGGTGGCGATGGGAGGGGAGGAGGTGATGATAGGAGAGTGACAAAGATTGAGGAGGATGAGGATACCACTTCCTCCTATCTGAGAGGATGGAGAGGATGAGAGGTTGGAGGAGGAGAGATAGGAGAGAGGAGGTTTGATAGGAGAAGGACATGCTCGATGTAGAGGTTAAGGTAGAGGAGGTTGAGAGAGAGGAGCTTGAGGTGTTAGTAGCTACAACTACTATGGATGGTGATGTGGGAGGACATGAGGAGTAGCCAGAGGATGAGGAGATGGGTGAGGAGGAGTGGATCCTTTGTGAGAGGATTATGGACAGAGACGAGGGTTTTGAGGATGTTCCCATTAGGGGCGGTTTCAAGGACATGGATGAAGAGTTGTCTAGATTATAGGCTAGAGTGCAGGCACTAGAGACTGAGGTATAGTATCTATGAGCAAAGAGAGATGGGATACAAGTGGAGAGAGACAACCTACAGTCAAAGAGGGATAGGGAAGTGATCCAAATTCATGAGGAAAATTAGAGGGTTATTGACTTTATGGCCCCATGTATAGGATTAGTCATTGACACAACACATGAACTCATTAGATTAGGGAGACGAGAGTAGTATTATATAGATATTTATGAGGAGGTAGTCCCACCTGATCATAGGGCACCCAATGCATTAGTGGCACTAAGCAACGATTGATCTTGGTCACATAACAATTCTACCTAGTGTGAGAGTAGCAACATGAGCTCTGGACATCATGGTAGCATAGGATAGATTTATTTTGACTCGGATGTTTTGAAACAGATGTTTTTTATGTCCATGAAGGTTGTGAGCTCTTATTTTGGCATAAATTATTACGTTGTATTGTGCCACTTTTTTGAGCGATACATACATTATTTTTCTCTTATTATTCTAAAAATTATGGGGATGATCCTATAGCTTCAGATCTACAATTCTACCTCCTATAGGTCTCCACTTCAAATTTTGTTAGAATCAAGTGTGGAAATGACTTTTTCTTAATATTTTGGCTTGAATGATAAGGAGGTTATTTTAATGACTTGGAAATGCAATATTCAATGATTTTAAAGCTTCCAAAGAACCTAAATTTGTATACAAACAACACAAGAAGATAAATTGTTGATTGTTAAGGCATGAGACTTTTCCTTGGTCAAACCTCATTTAGGTAATTAAACCAAATTGATGAAATAAAGGAATAACAATGGAATAAATTACCTTGCAATAATGGTTGATCTTGGATTTCTACAACAATACATGTAAAATTTCCCCTTCAATGCTTTAGAATGCTAACTTGAAGACTTCTAATGGAGAAACCTTAAGTTTCTTGACATGAGATAGAAGATAGATGTTGAGTTCAAGATGAGAGATGTAATAATGAGAAAGATATGTTAGATGTAAAAATGAGGACAAAAATACTTATTTATAGAAAATTTCACCTTAGTACCTAATTATACCTCATCACAAGCCCACATGTAGTGAAAATAAACTTTAAATTTCACTTTTTCCCACTCAAGGGTAAAATGGGGGCCAGATAGTACTCATTCGCCACACATGGAAAATGGGTCCCACCTAGATGGGATTGATTCACCAAGCATGGTGAATGGGTCCCACAGGGGCCATTCCAACACCTAAGAAGCCAAGGAATCATGAAATAAGGTTTAAATTTCCATCTTGCCAGGTATTTGATGAATTAAAGCCTCGTGATGCACAATATGGGTTGATAGAGGACTATTAATGATGGTGTAAATGTCAAATAGGGCTTGGGACACATAAAACAATGTGAAAGTGTGACTAAATACACTTTACAACACTAAAACTAGGTTCACCTATCCTAGAAATGCTCAAGAATCAATGTGAATGTGTAAGACACATTACAACACTTGATTATCATTAAGTTTACATTAAGAACCTTCTAGATTGATGTAATAATGTTATTAAACATATTTTATAAAGTTGAATGAGGAAGAAATATGTTAATTAAGTCTAGAAAAGCATGAAAGTCCTTTACAAGACTTTATAACACCTTTACAAGATGTCATTAAAAGTGTGTTATTTGATTTACAAGGGTCCACGACATAGTGTGGACACATAAAATGTCTCACAACACTATATTAGAGCCTCATTAATTTTTTTTAATCCCATGTCAAGAAAAGGGTCCATTTTACTATAAAGCATTTAGCCCCCACTTTAGTGAGAGGATGAAATTACTTCAAACTCACACTAAAGTATTCATTCAGGAGAGATCTACATGTATGCCAAGCCCCCAAGATACCAAATCATGCAAAGGAAAGATGGAAAGAAAGATGAGATGAAAAAAATGTACTCACTTTGGGCCCACAAAACTTCAGGTCATTTGCGGGGTGAGAAAGGTCAAAAAGAGAAAGGTGAGAAACACACACTAGTTGGAATGCACTCACAAAACAAAAAAGTGGCTATGGGGAAAATTCATTCCACTAGTTGGGCTTCCCAATCAACCATGTTAAAGCTATAGCACTTGAAAACTTTAACAAGGCACCACAAAGAAAAATGCTTATGAACAAAAAGGAAAGGTACCACAGTCATGCAAGTTGCATTATGCAAGGTGATAAAAAGAAAAGAAAAATGTAAAAATGTAGAGAAATGTGAAGTGAAAAATGTGAAAATATGTTCAAGGGAGTCTTATTCAGTTCATGCAAGGTTAGTCACTTAGGGAACATTGAGTCTAATGTCTCCAAGAGAGGACCAATCAAAGAATAGTATATTCACAACTTAGGGGATGCAGTGGGTCGAATAAATCCACAAAGAGGAATGTAATATGCTAAGATAGATCACACTTATGAAGGACATCACACCCAATGTCATCCAAAAAGTGATGAATTCATCAAAAAAATGTCAAGGCTACACTAAGAAGAATGAATGCACAATGAAACAATGGTATTGTATTCCCCCTACTTTAAAGGAATTGCTACACATCATTCTATGAGAAATTACTTTAAAGTAGAGAAAAGAAGAAAAGGAAAAAAGAAAACAAGCCCTAAGAGCCAACTTTGAAAGCTCTATACCAAGTCATATGTTTCAAAGTTAGGCTATGCCATGTCAAGGGAAATGAAAAGAAAGAGAGTATGTAACATGTGAGTCAATCTTAAGACATCTCGTTCACATCTCAAGTTTGCTCATAAATGGTCATGAAAGGTTAACAAGTTGTTGAAAGAGACAATGAAAAGTGACATACAAGGGATAAGGTTGCCTAAGCCTTTGCTCCCCATGTAGTGTAGGACAAAGGTGAGCCTAAAGTGGATGATGGTATGCAGCCCCTTGCAATGGATGCAAGACATGCAATAGTGAGAATTTTATTATCCTACAACTATTACAAGGAAAGGAGCAGCTACTAAGATTATTTATGTGAATAAGAAAGAGTTTTGGAAGAATCTTATGTGATAGTATTGATGTTGTGTGAAGGCATGTTGATCTCAATTAAACAACAATAACCAATACCATGAGTTGTTTGTTCTGTGTTAAGTTCTATAGGATTATGGATTCCTTACTCTCAAGCACCACAACATTTTCCATTATGCCCAAGTTGTTTCATGAAGTCATATCCTTTTTTATAATGCTTTTCTAGTGTTGTGGAATCAGGTGGTTGGCTATTGTTGTGTTTGTAAAGTATTTTTGGAGAGTTGGTGGTATTTTGTTCTTCAGTGTGAGTATGTATTCGCCCATAAATGATGGTGTGAGTTATAAGGATCCCAAATTGTCACGAAAGAATTTAAATTATTGATCGTTACGTTCAATTTCTATGTTGGAAGTGGGAATCGGTGTGTTTAGAGTACTTGTAACCCCTTTTTCAAGGTTCAAGAAACTTTCAGGCTTGGGATCATCTTCAACTTGATAAAGTTGATTGTTATAAACATATTTCATGATACGATGGAGGGTGGAAGGAACTACATTCATCTCATGAATCCATTGTTTTCCTTAAAGAATATTGTATGAGATATCATAAGGCATGACATGAATAGGAGTTTACAAAGTAACCATCCCAACTGTAATAGGTAAAGTGATTACACCGAGCGATTTCTTTGTTGAATTATCAAATCCCTAAATAGAGACAAAATTAGGTAATATTTGTGACCTATCAACTTATAATTGTTCAAGGAGACTCACTCCACACACATTAAGAGAAAAACCATTGTCGATAAGAGTTTGCTTTATGAATGTTCATTTGTATTGAGAAATGATCATAAATGCATCATGTTGTTTTCACAAATCCAAAGAAGGTACCTCATTTTGATGAAAAGTAATGTCAAGATTAGTGTGATTCTATTTATGAAATAAAGCTACCACATCATTTAGAGTTGTTTCATGAGGAGCTATTATTTGTTGTAGGGTTGTTTGAAGAATATTCTTGTAATAAGGTGAAGTCTAAAGTAAATCCCAAAGGGAGATTTTGGCAGGATTATTCTTTAATTTTTCAACAAAATCATACTCCTTTGTAGGTGGGTTATAATGAGAATCACTAGGTGGATTGGGTAAAGGTAATGATGGAGGAATTGGTTGCGGTGGTTGTGGATTATGTCATGTGTTATATGTATGAACAACAGTATCAGTACTAGATTTTTGTGATACATTAGAGGGATGAAGAGGATGTGAAGGTGGGTAAAGGATAAGTTTAGGTTTATTGGAAGGATGAAGTGGATGTGAAGGTGGGTAAAGGGTAAGTTTAGGTTGATTGGAAGGATGACCTAGATGCGAAGGTGGTTAAGTGATAAGTATGGATGTGGGTGAAGGTTTATGTGAAGGAGGATAAAGGGGGAGTTGAGGTTGAATATTGTTAACATCCCTTAGCAAGTGAGATTCTTCATTGTCTTCGAAGGGCATGTTATCTTTTTCTTGCATCATAATATCTTCTCTAGAAGGAGAGTTCATAGGAGAACAACAAACCTCATGTTTGTGATAATTAAGGTTTGGTTTATCCAACATGACTTCATCGCAACTAAGGGAGTTATTAATGGTTCAATTATATTGTTCTATAATATTCTCATGATGTTCATGGATTGGATCATGTAAGACCATATCTTCACTAATAGGAGAGACATTAGGAGAAGGGAAAAGTTGAATGTTATCCATAATAACATTGTTGTGATTCATATTATTTACCCTATTAGTAGAGCTTGTAATATTTTCATCTAAGGGTAATTTTTTCAAAGTAGCTTCATCACAAGTATGAGGAGAAGAAATGAAGGAATCATTTGGGTCACTAAAGCTTTTTGTAGGAAGAAGGGGACAACTAAGATTCTCATGATTCTAATTGGTTATAGTATCTTCGTCACAACTAGGAGAAGAAAAAAATTGATTATCATGATCATGCATGATTTCATTGTTTTGTTCTGTAATGTTTTCCAAAATAGGATAGTCAGGGGAAAGATCATAAAGAGGGTTGTTATAGACCTTAAAGATTTGAATATTTAAGACCAATCTATTATCCTCATAATTTAAAATCTCATGTTCCTCAAAGTTATCTGAACAATGGAAAGTAGGGAAGGTGATGTCTATAATTTCAGTCTCTTGTGCTAAAATATCTGCCCAAAGGGGATGAGGAGAAGGAAAAAAAAGAGCTGCATGATTCTCAATGATTATATCTTCTTTCACCAAGATACCTTCATCACTAAAAGGAGAGGTATTGGGAGAATTACAATCATGATCATCATAAGTGTCTATGTGTGTATACTCTTCTACAACATTATCTACAAAAAATAGGTGAAATAGGAGGGAATGTAAGTTTAAGGCAAGCATTAACACTTTCATTCTTTTGTGATAAGAGACCCTCATAATATTGACTTGGGGTGAAAAACTGACAATTATACTAATTAACTAACATTTTGAAATAACAATCTATACTAACTCAAAAATAAAAGGATGAAATAAAATGCAATTTTTAGATGATAATTGACTTATTATGCTATGTAACAAAATGAGAATGCAAAGTGAAATTCTAACCATGCATGAAATAGACTAATTTAAGCTAGATTTTATGAAATGAATCATATAGAAATGCAACTAACTGATATATATATAGGTTAAGGAATGAATTAGAATCCTAAAAACCAATTTATGAGATCTAAAAAATGTTCTTTCAGGTGCCAGAAGGGATTGATTCACCCAAGGTGGCGAATGAGTCCCAGTATGAACCTTTTTCAAAAATTTTAGAAATTTTAGACTGACTTTTAGGAATTTTGAGAGCCAAACATAGACCTAAATGAAAAATACATGATTTTAGGAAATCTAAATGAATTTAGATGCAACAAATGCAACCTAAATGCACTTTTTATGAATGTAAACTTTAAAACCTAGAATGCAAATGAATCATGCAAATCCTAATGCAAGCTCAATGCAATCCTAGATCTATGATGAAGAACTCCAAAATCAAACAAGAAAGTATTCTAAAATTTAGGTTCACCAAAATGAACCCTAGATTTTTGGACCCAATGGACTCTCTAACTCTTATAAGGTTTTTCACCTAAAAGGAGAGAGATCTAGGTCCAAAATGCTTATGCAACACTCAAATTAGGATGTGTGCTATATGATGTGATGTAAATGGAATGATATGAATGTGAATAAGATATGAAATTGATCAAAAATGAATGCAAAATCTAAGAAATAACCCTTGTTTGAAAACATGTTGTGATATGCTAAAATGACCTAAATGAATGAAGTATGCAAAACATAAATAGATGGATGAAATCATAGCACACCAATGAAAAATTTGATGAATCTAGAATGTCTAGAATCCTGATTGGTGATGTTCCTCAAGCCTGGCAGGAATCATTTACCATCAATGGCGAATCAGTCTTTGTTCTGATGAAAACTTCTAGAAATAGGTTTTTGTCTACCGAGAGTTGGGTTATGATGAAAATAGTTTTTAGGCCCACAAATGGGATTAATTCACCATGGTTGGTGAATCAATCCTCCTTCAAGGATTTGAATATTTAGGGGATGATTCTGTAGCTTCAGATATGTAATTATGCCTCCTATAGGTCTCTGCTTCAAATAATGATGAAGCTTGACCAAATGATAATGTCTGTTCTTAGGATTGACACACATCCTATATAACACATAGGTTGATTATTTTGGTTATTTGAGTGTTTTGGTAATTTTTTTTGTTTGATTTGATGACTTTGTTGAATTTTTTGTCTTGTTGATGTGTGACTTGTCTTGATATTTTGACATTTTTTGTGTTTGATGACAATTTCTTACTTATTTTGACTGACACAAGGAACCTTGAAGGATTGACCTAGTGCAACCTTGAGGGATCATCAATTGATGGCCTTGATTACATTATACATGTAGAGACCTCATAGTTCCACATGACTATTGACTTTATTTTACTGATAAAAGAATGAGTCATGATTTCATTATTTATTTGACAAAACTAAAGGATTAACCTAATTCCTTGAGGGTGCATGGACAGATGGCCTTGCTTACATCCAGTCACAAAGGAAATGTAGTTTGGAAATGACAAAGAATGACTGACATAACTAACTCTGACTCTTTTTTTGGGTTTTCTGAAAGTTATTTGAATCATTTTTTGGGGGGGGATTTTGACATGTTTTTGATTTTTTTATCTTTTTGAAGTTTTTTGATGGTTTTTTTGGAATTTTTTTAGGAGACTTTGTGACAAGATTTTTGTTTTGTTTTGATTGTTTTAAATCCTAAGAACATCCACTATAAGAACTAAATTATGTAAGTCAAGTGCCTTCCCCCGGTCTGGTATAAGACCAATTTATTATGAATAGGGTGGAATGGGGAAGTGAAGTGTGCTTGATGTCAATCATTCCAAGTTATGGAAATGAAAACCATTTATTATGGGTGATATGAAAAGGATAAATGCTAAGGTGCATGGATAGGAAAGATAGGTTATATGATAGGGAAGTCATATTGGAATGATGGTACACAAAGGAGAAGAATCGACTACACATGACACCTTTTCTCTAGGTTTTCACCATGGTACTCATCCAAAGTAGTACCGAAGTGGTTTTCACTATTGGATGAATTATTTATCTTTACTATTTTCTTGATTTTTTAATTTTTGGATGTTACCAAGATGCTTATTTGTCGGGTTTTCATCTAGGTAACTATTTTTTTTAATTTTTCCATTTTTTTGTATTTTTCATGATTAAGACAAGGCTCTCAGAAGCTATGTGTAGAACCTCTTTAGATCAAGGCTATTGATTGGTGTTGATAGTGGTTTTCCTTTAGGGGTAGATAGCTAGTATGCTCCCGATCCAAAGGCTTCTGTGAAAATATAAGGTCCTATCCAATTTGGCTCAAACTTTCTAGTTTTTTCTCTTTCCGCTTGATTCTTTAGAGCTTCCATTAAAACCAGGTCATGAATGCCACAATTTTGATTCAATACTTTCTTGTTGTAGTTGTGATGAAGATTATTTCCATATGATTGAAGATGATCTAGTGCCTTTTGTATTCATTCATCCAAGGACTCTAGCTCATGTAGTCTTAACATGCAATACTCTTCATTGTCAATATGTCCTTTCAGAGATATCCTTAGAAAGGAATCTCAACCTCAAAAATTAAGATGGCCTTAGAACCAAATACCAAGGAATATGGAGTGGCATCAGAGGGAGTGAAAATGCTTGTGTGGTAACCCCATAGGGCAGAGTTAAGGTATAAATGCTAATCAAAACTAGCATCATTGACATTATTTTTAAGAATTTTGAGGATTTTTTTGTTAGATTCCTTAGCTTGGTCATTACCAAGTTGTGGGTAATATGGAGTGGAAAAGTGGTGTTGGATATGGAATTCTTCATATAGGTGATGAAATTCTTAGTTTCTAAATGGGCGGACATTATCCCTGATTATAGATTGAGGGATTCCATACCAAAAAATGATGTAGTTAAAGATGAACTTAGAAATTTGTACATGCATGTAATGTAGGACAAAGCAATGGCTTCAATCCACTTGGTAAAGTATTCACTAATAGTTATGATGAATTTATGACTATTAGAGGATGTAGGATGTATCTTACCAATGAGATTGAGTCCCCATTGGGAAAAGGGGCATGGTGACATTATTGGATGGAGCTCTTATGCTGGTGTGTATCAAGTCTCTGTGAATCTAGCACTGTTGAAATTTCTTGATAAAGACATATAAGTCATTTTCCATCGTAGGATAATAATATCCCAATATCATAATCTTCTTGGCTAAGGTGGGACCGCTAGAGTGGGATCCACATATACCCTCATGTACCCCACACAAGGTAACTTGTGCTTCTTTAGTATCAAGACATCTCAGTTTTTAGGCTATTGTTTAGGGAATGTCTATAAAGGGTATCTCTAATGATGCTATACTTGGAGGAATTATAGATAAATGTCTTACGTTGGTTGTTCAAGAGGTCAAGTGGTAGGATTTGGGCTTGGAGGTAGTCATATATGTCTTTGTACCATAGGGAATTTGGACCAACAAGTTCACACACCATCTCTGAATCTAGGATGTCAAAGGTAGGGATGAAAAGTTGTTCTACCAAAAACATGAATTTAGGAATGTTGCTAGGTATGTCCAAGAGTGAACCAATGGTTTCCATGGTGTCTGCTGCCCTATTCTAAATGTGGGGTATTTGATGAAATAAGATGTCAAAATATATTTTGGAACTATCTTCCATCTATTTGTATGGGGAAAATTTTCATCTTTGGTATCATAGTCATTATTAACTTGTCAAACTACCAGTAGAGAATCTCCATAAACTTGTAGATGATTGATCTTCCATTTGATTTCTATTTGTAATCCTATTAAAAGAGCCTCATACTCTACTATATTATTGGTGCATGGAAAAGAAATTTTAAATGACTTAGGAATAGTGTCACCCTCTGGTGTGATAAATGATATGCCATCCCTTGAACCATGATTTGTGTGGGACCCATCAAAGTATAACTTCCATTTCCTCCTATGTCAAGAGTGAAGATGAATTAATTAGGAAATTATTAAGCTAGAGGATGATCCACCTTAGTGGGTGTGTTTGCTAGTTGGTCAGCAATAACTTATCCTTTTATACCTTTTATTTCTACATATTAGATATCATATTCACTAAGTACCATTACCCGTTTGGCCAAGCATCTTGTTCATGCTACTTTACAAAGGAGATACTTGAAAGGATTTGGGTGAAGCCAAAATTGTGGTTTACAATTTGATGGAGGAAGGAAAACTCACAAAAAATGATCCCATGGTAAAAAAATTGGTTTTAGGGGTTTGAATGAACCTACAAGTTCGAGCGAACCCACTTAAATTCTTTCCCCCCATTTCCTACCCAGAAAAAAAGGAACATGCAAATTAAAAGGTGGTTTGCTTGAAACTCCCTTATCCCTCATTCTCCCCCTTAGACAAAAAAAATATAAATTTTTGTACTTTTGAGCTTGAGTTGAAGATGAAAATGACGAAGACTTCACAAGCACAACTAGAATAAGGTAGTCCTTGGAACAATCTTTCCAACTAATATAATTTAAATATTTTCTTGTTTTATTATGTATTTGTTTTCTTAGTTTTATTAAACATAGGTTTTTCTACAAAAATCAAGCTCTCTATTCTGCACATGTGGAAAAATAGCAGATTATAAAAAAAAAAATGAAAAATATGAGTGCACTAGATACTAAAGTCCTTGATCCAACAAAAAATAACAAATTGAATTTTGATACATACAAAAAAAGTTATGCATTATATGGTCACACTATATCTGAATTGTAATTGGTTTGACTTTGAAACTTGATTAAAGAAAAAATATTCAATAAAAAACCTATCTAACCAAGTGGAAGCACTAGATATTAGAGATACAAATATAAATTCGAAATAATTAAAATTTTATCCTTCAAGGAAAAAATGATATGAATTGTGCGATGTGTGTCACTTTTTAAAATTGTTGTTTTTTGAAAAAACTAGTTCTTAAGGAGATGGAGAAAGAATTGCAAACTGATTCAAAAAAATTTGAAAAAAATATATTTAGAATCTAGAGACAAAATGTCATGAAACTCTAGTTTGTATCATCTTCAAAATCCTCACGGTTTAGCTGCTATAGGTGCCTGAAAGTGAAGATTTAATCAAAAAAATTATTTCAGTGTCGAGTTTGGCCAAAAATTGTAAACCACTATTGTGGGATCACCTATCTATCTTGGTGACCAACATTGTTTGGTTGTTTAACATATAGTGCCATAGTTTTTGAGTAGCAAAAACTACCACAAGACATGCACGTTCTATGGGACTGTAATTTAGCTCATATCCTACCAAAGTGTGGCTAATATAATACACTTCCCTTTCACAACTCTCAATATCATTTTGTGCAAGTAAGGCTCCTAGCATTGATGTGGTTGCTGAAATGTAGAGTATCAAAGGTCATCCATCAATATGTTGCATTAACACTAGTGGCATAAGTAGGTAATGCTTGATTCATTGAAAAGCTTCTTGGCACTTATCTGTTAATACAAATGGTACCCATTTTTTGAGTAGATGCTAGAAGGGATGTATTTTATCTCCTAACTACACTATGAATCATTTGATAGAATGCAGTCTCCCTTGAATTGTCTGTAGTTGACTTATATTGGTTGGTCGAGGCATGTCTATTATGGCTTTCACTTTTGTTGGGTCCACTTCAATTCCTCATCTAGAAATAATGTATCTTAGAATTTTTACTAATTGCATACTAAAAACACTTTTTTTAGGATTTAGCCTCACTTTTTATTCTTCTAGTTTGAAAAATATTATCTAGGACCTATAAGTGATCTACCCTTGTTAATGACTTAGCTATTAGATCATCCACATAGTCTTCCCTAAGAGTGTATATGAGATCATGGAAAGTGGTTTTCATGGCACGTTGATATGTTACTCTAGCATTTTTAAGTCTAAAAGGCATGAAGTTCCAACAATAAGTTCCTCATGGACAAGTGAAAGCTGTCTTATATTGGTCTTCTGGTGTGATTTTGATTTTATTGTATCTCGAGAAACCATCCATGAGGGATAACATTTCATATCCTATCATTAGTTCCACAATTATGTCAATATTTGGTAGAGGAAAGTCGTCTTTGAGACATTCTAGTTTAGATCTTAGAAGTCTATATAGATGTGGATGCTACCTATTGGTTTTGTCACTGGTACGAGAATTGAAATTCATTCTGTATAGTCAATTGATCTAATAAATATGACATCCAACAATTTCTTTAGTTCAACTTTCATTAATAAAGCAAGTTGTGGGTGCATTTTTCTTATATTTTTCTTCATGAGTCTATCACATGGTTGTAATGGAAAATGATGTAATACCATGTCAAGATCCATTCTAGGCATGTTGGCATATGACCATCCAAGGTTGGCCTATCTTTTTGTGAAGAAGTTACAAAATTCAAGTTGCTTTGTTTCTATCAAAGATGCTACAAAATAGATTATCCAAGGATTATCTTCACTACCTATGTTGATCTCCATAGATTCCTCAAACAAAATTGGTGACTTTTCTTGAACAACAAGGAGAAAATTCAACCCTCCATCCTTGGGTGCCTCAGAGAGGTTTTCGCCCTTAGATGCATCCTTATTTTTTATTTTTTCATCATCGAGAGGTGCCTTTCAGTTTTCACTTAGGGACTCGTCATTTGTTATTTTTATCATTATTTTTCTTATTGTTTCTACTTTTGCTGTTGGAAGGGTGAACAAACTCTCCAAAATAAGCCATGTTATCGAAGACTATGGTAAATCCAACCTTATGGTCACCACTAGGTATTCCTTGTCACAGTCCCATTAACTCATCTATTGCTTCATTGTTCTCAAAGGTATATAAGATGGGGAGGTATTTTTGATCCCAATTGATAATTTGGGGATATCCCAGGTGTATGTCATCATCAGAAGTATCAAAATTTGAAGGGGTCAAGGTGAAGACTAAATTATTGACATAGTTCCAAAAGTCTTTTATGGTGTCTTCCCTACTCCTAGGAGGGGGTATGTTATGTTTTGATGTGCCCCGTGATGGTCCAATTTTGAAGTGTTTCTCAAATATTTCATTAAATATGGGCTCACCAGGTTCTCTAAAGCTTTCAAAAAGCTCATAATCATTAGATGATTTGTCAGAACCCTATTCATATCCGTTTTAGTCATTGGACTAATAAGTTTGGTCAAATGGCTCATTGGTTGTCTCGATAGCTTTAGAAGCATTGACTCCCTCTTGTAAAGGTGATGTAATAATTGAAATTCCAATCTTTAGTAGTTGAAATCCTATCCCTAGGCATTTCAGTCACTTAGAGACAATGATGGGTTTAGTCCTCCCATTTAGATGTAATCCCAACCCACTATTTCTATCATATCCTTTGTTTTGTATTATCCTAAAACATTTTCCATATTGATTTGTGGGTATTTTAGGAGGAAAATGAGGTTCTTCATTGCGTTCTTTGTATAACCAAGAGGTCACATCTTCTTCATTTATAGCTTCTTTACCTTAGTTTCCCCTATTTTGTGAAAGTCATTGTTGGAGGGATGCATATGGTGATGCTGGATTGTATCTTATATGTTGTTGGTAGACTGTATGACTTGGGAGGAGCCAACTGGTTGATACAATAAGATGCTTTCATATGATAGTCTCCACAACCCTTATCTTGGATCTGGACCTTAGGAGTGAAAGGTGGTGGTTGGGAAGTAGATATTTTGGAAAGAGTGGATGGATTGATATACTGGGATAAGTTGTATGATGAATCCTCCTGATTCATAGGCACTTGTCACTGGGATACTTTTTGTAGGTTACTGCAATGTTGGAAAGGATTAGGATCACCATCTATCGTGATCTCAGTGCGATTGTATTGGAATTTAATGCATTGATGCTAAGTGGAAGGGATGGCCTTCATAGCATGTATCCATGGTCTTCCTAGTAAAAGATTATATGGGAGGATGAGATCAAAGACTTGGAAATTGGTATCTATAACCACAAGAGAAATTCTAATGAGAAGTGTTATAACTCCTTTAGATGACCATTCTTTGTCCTCATATGCCTTAATGACAATGCTTTTAGTAGTGTCCACACATGCCTCTGAGAAGCCTAATACCTTAACTAGTTTTAAGGTGCAAATATTCAACCCCACTCCTCCATCTAACAAGACTCATGTAACTTTTTTTTTTATGGACAATAACTTTAAGGTGCAAAGGGTCATTGTGGTTTGTCTTCTCAGTTGAGTACTCTTGTTTAGAGAAGCTAGCATGATGGGAGTTGGTTAGGTATCCTACCATCTCTTGGAAACAATTGAAATCAAGGTTGTTGGGGATGGTCATGCTTTGCAAAGCTTTGTATAAATAGCTTGATGATTAGGTGATATATGCAATAGTTCCACGATAGAAATTTTCATTGGGCTCAAGTAAACTATATGGAGGCTTGGAGAACTATGGTTACTATTGTGGTAATGAGCCTTTGATGGTTATCTTTGTTCGGCAAGTGTTGAAAACACATTCGAGAGTTTTCTTTATGATAATAGTGTTAATATTTCAATTAGTGGATCAAATGTAATTTATGATGGTGTCATAGTTATTGTCATATTTGACATTAGCATAGTTGGTTGGATTATTATTGTTCTTATTTCCTGAACTTGAGGCTTTTCCTTTTCCATGGTCATGTAATGGGTCAGTAAAGACCTTGTGATCGCTATTTAAGGATGTTTGTTTCTATCCATTAACTTCATTAGTTTCATTTTACATGAGATCCTATATAATGTTTTTCAAATGTTGAAATTGTGGAAGACTGTGTCCCTTAGTTATGTGAAAATAAAAAAAAGCAATTTCATCCCACCAAGAGGGTTTAAATTGTGCAGGATCATATTTTTTGGCTCAGGAGTTGTATGAGCTCATGGTGTATCATTTGTTTAAAGACTAATTCAATTGGTTCCCCTAGGGGAGTGAATTCAGGTTTTGGGAACTTCCTTTGTGGTCGTGGTTGTTGCATGTTTTAGATAACTTTGGAAATTTGGTTGACATTGTTGGGTGTGTTGTTAGAGGGGTTGTGTCCTCTAAATGTTCCCAATCAATGTTCATTTTTTACAAAGGATTGGGTTGGTTTCAAATTGTATGAGAGGTATGTGTCCCATTTGTGAAACCCCTGTTTGTGGAATGACACTAGTGGTGTTGATGTCAGGTATAGCATTTGTCATGTTTATGATAACGATAGGCCTTTTTCTTCCAATATTGGTGACAAAGGGATTTGATGATAATGCCCCTATGGTAAAATTAAGGCCTTGTGTCATGCTCGATGTACCAAATGGTGATCTATGTACTATTGTGGCACTTTGGGTAGGTACTACAAATGGTATGGCTATAGTTACTTGAGGGATAGAGCCACTAGAAGTCATGATGTTTTTCCCTTGGGTAGATGAAGTTTGCAATGTATGAAGGTCAAATCTACTAGGTGATGTGGCACCTTCTACTAAGAATTTTGCTAAATATTGTTGGGGATCTTGTGCCAAGTATTCATCTACAAAAAGGAAAATTTTGGATCTTAGGCAACAATGTCTAAGTCTTCAACTACAATATATCCTTGTTGGTCTCTAGTGACAATTTTTTCCAATAAGGTTTTGTGTGGTCTTGATGTCCCTTATGGGTGGTTTGAAAATTGATTGATAAAGTCTTGTGATTTAGCCATATTTTTTATTTGTTTCCTTTTTTACCTTGTTTCAACCATGTAAGATATGCTCAAAATGCGGATGATACAGAACTATGTCAATGATTGATATGATTTTAGTCTATGTTTTTGGATTTTTTTTAGATATAAGGAATGAATGCTAATGCAACTATATTTTTGGTCTTTTTTTTGGAAAATAAGGAATTTAAAATGTAATGTGCTAATTAATGATGGTGTCCTAAAATGGTTGTCCACGCACACAAACGTGTACGAAAGCTTTTAAAGGTAATAAAATTTGGGAGATTTGAGAAGAGGTTACTAACCATCCAAAGTTTAGCCAATGCTTCAATTTAGTTTCTCAAAAGAACCTTTTTTGAGACTAAGACCAAGAGACAAGGTGAGCTCCCAAACTAGACTGTCAAGCTAGAAAAGACTCACCGATATGGAAAAAGATAACAAGTGTGAAAAGTGACTTGGTATAGTCAAAATTATCCTTGAAACAAAGGTTTATACAAAGTATGGGAAGTTGGCCTATTTTGATATATGAAGGTGATTGTATTAATTTTTTTAGTGATTTGAAGATAACGGGAACTCCTAAAATGTAAGTAGGTTTGCAACTGGTATGTCGATTGCTATGGCTAATTAATATTAAAAGGTGCAATGGTGAAAAGTGTCAGAAAATATTTCTAGTTTTTGTTTAGAGATCACTATGAAAGGATAATCAAAGATAGGTTTTGACATTTTGACCTCCGACTGTGATAATGGAATTTGCTTTTTTGATTGTCAAGTAATTACTGTTCAGATTTAACTGATGCATCATTTTACAGTATCAAATGTGGTTTATAGTAGCAGATGCAATTATCAATAGTAGATGCACTTCTCATTAATATATGTGGTTCATAATAGTAGATGTGGTTCTTAATAGCAGATGTAGTTTACTATAAATAGGAACTAATTTTTCTTTAATTTCTGGAAAAGTTTACAAGTTTGTTTTAGTTTGAATTTGGTCAAATTTTGGAAAAAAAAGACAATGATAAAACACTTTGTTTCGGTTTTGTTTTGATGTGAAAATGTTTGATTTCAAAAACACAATTATGATCCTATGGTTGGCCAGGACAATATTTGTTGAGTTCTCGCTTGGATTTCTCCAACCACTCTTATTCTAAGTAGATGACTTAGGATCTTGGTAGCACAAGATTCCCCTTACATTGCAGTCATTTCTCGGGCTTACCAAGATCTAGATTCTTGGGTAATGACATCCTAGGAAATTGTCATCTCTACTAAGAACTGTGAATATGTGGGATGATTTCAGAGGTCCAACTTCCTGTAGAGGAAAATTAATAGATTTTGGCAATCTAAACAAATGGTTTTTAATTAGGACACCCATTCAGGTGGCTATACACTAGGAAAGATTAGCTTTGATAAGGAGGTTTCCCAACCTATAGAGGTTACACTCTATAGGTTTTAAAGTACCATGCGGGTACTAAGGGAATCACTTATCTATATAACACATTCACACTTGTAATGCTAAGTTTTCCATTAGCATTCAGATTTATATACCGGTTAGGAATAGCTTGGCTTTAGCTCATTGATGGTTTGATTCATCTTGGGGTGTGTAATTTTTCCCACCAAGACAGGCACTCTAGAGTTAATAACAATTTCTATTACACCCAGGATCACACAAGTGGCAAGGGGAGAGGATAGTCTTGTTATTAAGTTAAGATCTAATCTAAATAGAAATGTGTAAAAGCACCAAGCATAGTAAGAAATTATTTATTTTAGACACCAAACAAAATTTGATCTAAGCTATATAGGCAATTAGTTTCAAAATCCATTCTTTCACAAACGTCCAACATTAGGTTTCATTACTAGTTTCAATTTTAGCCTTTGAAAAATGAGAGTTGTAGCTTTAGATCTTGGCCAAACGAAGCTCCAAAATAAACATTAAATTTCTCCTGCCACACGTTGCCAACAGATTATTAGTAACTAGAAAATCCAAACCTACTAAACCAAAAATTTAGAAAACAAAAAATTACTTGTAGAAATTTAAAAACAAATCCAAAGCTAGAAAGTTGCATCGTGTAATGACATATGTAGTGCATGAGATGGATCACATGTGTTGTAGGAATATCAATTGTGGCTAATGGGATGGCAGTTGGAATTTGGTATAACAAATGCAACTCATTTTGTTGGAGGATGTGGTTAAAAATACTGGTGAATGTGTCACTTTGTCTTGGCAATTGCATTGAATCATATAGAAAACCTGGAAAACATAAAAAACTATACAAAATTTGAGGAAACTGTGTTTGTCATGTCGGGTTCCCCAAATGTAGCATAGGGAAAATTCTATGATTAGCAATACAAAGTGTAAATCAAACTAAACCCAAGCTAATAATGAACAACAATGGAAGATAAAACATGCATAAATGAAAGATCTCACTGCACATGCAATTCCATGATTCACGTCCATTACCCTTCTTCATTTCACCATAGTATAGTACTTTCCCTCAGATTTTAATTAAGTATGCAAATAAGGCCTCATGACAATGATATTAGCAAAATATTGAAGATTTATAAAGTTGCTTCTAAAATTCATCATATTTCAGGAGTAAAAATGGTAGAGATAAAGCCATTTTATAGAAGATATAATTTTTGAATGATAGGCTGAGATTAAGAGATAATTAATCGATGATCAAGATTAAAAGATGTGACATGCAATAGGGTTAGATTAAAATTAGTGTAAGTAATAAAGCTTGAATGGTGGAGATTAAATTAAAAAGTAATTTAATCAATGATGGAGACTGGTTGAGACACAAAGAGATAAGGATTGCATGTAGAAGATAATATTGACATAGATAAAATGGTCTATTAGAGAAAATCAAATCTGATCATTTCTAGATAACAAACCGATCAACATAGAAAGTTTGTTTGTTATAGAAAATTAGATATTATCTAAACTTGAGTGATTAATGACTAATTAGATAACTACGAGATTATCTAAATATATAGTGTTATGATATAGATAAACCCTTTTGAATTATATGATTTCCATTCAACATTCAAGATTTTGGGATTAAATTAAATAAATACAGATTTTTAATATTAGAGAGAAAAAATTATGGAATAATTAAATAATTAAAGTGACTATTTAATTATAGTTTTTGAAAAGGAAAAAATAGGTTTTACAGGGACCTGAAACCACAAAGTTCAAACAAACAAAGATAGAGCATAAAAAGTTCAAGCAAACAGACAACTGTCCCAAAAAGGAAATGAAAACAAAAAGAGATAATAGGGTCCAAAAAAAGGACTGCCAAAAAACCAGAAATGATCACAACAACACTACTCCAAGGTGTTCATCAACTCCTCAGCTTCCTTTTCAGCTTCACTCATATCCTGTAACCCCTGCCTGAGGATTTGAACCATGTGTGGAGAAGCAAGGGCCTTCCTCTTTGTATTAGCCCGTGTTCGAGTCGAAATCCCTTCAACAATAGATCTGCTACAACCTCTATCCACATCCAAGTCCACAACCAGCAAGCCCTTTTGATTTTTTTAACTTTTCCACCATAGCATTGATGATAATAGCATTGTGCCTGGCAATTTTATGATTATTCTCCAAAGTAGCCATGATCTTTTGGCCAATCTAGGACATATTGCACTCCAACCTAGTCAATATTTCCTCTTGCACCCATTGTCTTTTCTCCGAAATGGGGGTGTCCTATCCCTCATTCTCATTACAACTCTAGCTTATCTTTTGCTCCAGTTCCATGACTATGTTGCTAAGATCTCTGTTATGGCCAATCAAATCACAAACATCCTTTTGGGTCCACTTAAGAATAGTGAAAAGGCCATTTTTTACTTTTTTTGCCACCCTCATAATGTCCTCAGGCCTAAGGTTATTCAGGGAAAAATTAATTTCGCCCTGATTAGGGGAGTTTTTAGGGGCATTCAAAAATCTTCTAGACACAAGGGCACTAGGGGCCGACTCTTTACTAACCATACTTTTATCAAAATGCACTTCCATAGAATTCCCAGAGTATGAGACCAAGTTCGTAACCGAGGTACCTTTAAAACCAGAGACCAAACCCGGGGTAGGGAAACTAGGAGACAACTAAGGATTAAGACAAGATGGCAAAGCAAAACCTGGGATAGGGCATTCAGGGGATGGATGCAGATTAGGACAAGAAGGTAGAGCAAAACCCAAAAGGACATTCTGACAAGAAAGGGACTAGGAAATAGTGGTTTTATAACCAACAAGGGAAAAAACTAGAGGGGATAGGGAATCATTCTCCCTGCTACTCTCTGTATCCTCATCATCCAAATCCCCAACATCAACAGTTTTAGGCAAAGTAGGTAAATTTTGATAATGCTCATAGATGAGCCTGACAAGACTAGGGTGAATAATAGAATTTCACCTAGGGTTTCTTTCAACATCATCAAGGAAATTCTTCAGAGAAGAGCATAAACAAACAGGAAAAGAGATACGAACCTTGTGACGAAAGTGGTTCAGAATGGCAAAGTGATAACCATATGCCTTGGTGAAGCACCCATCAACCATGATGTACTCCATAATGACTCTTAAGACTTTCCTCCAAATAGATTTAATGGACTCCACATCAAAGTAGCTACTGGCTACCTTAACCAACTTGGCCTTCTCCTTATCTTTTTTAGGAAATCTAATGACCACTTCATCAGAGAACCGACGTTCCCTGTAAAATTTCATGCCCTCAGTCGAAAGACCCGTAATATCACCGATAATTTACTCATTCAGCTTAACACTCCTGCCAAACAACACAATCTCACCATTTTTCCATTTTTTGGCGAAATAGTCTAGCACCATCTCGTTAGTACCATGGAGCCTTTACAAAAACGGGACTAAACCTCCCTTTTCAATTTTTTCCCAAGCTTTAGCATTCTTTTTGTGCTCTTGAAAGCGGCTCAGCTCAACACATTTTCTCTCTTCCCCCATCTTCAAAGCTCTGCTATACCACACCCTACTGTTGCTCTAGGTCCTGTTTAAGCATATTTTATCAAAGACCCAGAAAGCATGCTAGAAAATCTTCTTGAAAAATAAAATGACATCGATCCCATCAAATCTGATAAAATCAATGTACCTAAACTTGATCCACTTCATCATGGCAAAGACAAACTTCTCTTCCATGCATTGAATCATAATAAATGAGCGCTTTCACCTTAGAATGGAGGTAATCATTCTTCCTCCACATGTTTTCCCCGCCCTTCTTAACCCCTTCATTGGTGAAGTAATCAACCACCTTATTGGCTTCTTTGTAGGCGTGGGACACTTTCACTTTGTCGAATTTACTTAATAAGGAAATTGTATCTTTAATCCACTTTTTGATGGTCCACGAAGGAGAGGTAAGCCCAAGAATGCAATTTATTATATTCTTTGAATCACCCTCCAACCACAGAAATTTAGTATTCATCTTAAAAGCCAAGTTAACTGAGTGATAAGCCCCCGCAACTTCTACAACATGATTAGTTTGGATGTCGATGTCCATAGCAAAAGTTGCAATAAAAGCCCCCATATTGTCCCTTAAAACACACCCACTGCCAGCTTTCCCAGGGTTGCCTTTAGCAGCACCATCAAAATTGACTTTCAACCAACCCAAAGGCGGCAAAGTCCACCTAGCATTCTCCCTCCCACTAAAGTCCAGCATGGGGGAATTTAAAACTACTAGTTTTGAATTCCACTTCTCAGCAGTAGCAATATCAAAAGGAGACCAAGTAGCTTTATTAACCATTTTTTTGGGGATTAAAGATAAATTTTCCTTTATTGCCCTAACAATTTTTTCATACAAGTCCCCCTCCGACTTCTATTTTTCCCTAAACACTCTATTGTTCATTTCCTTCCAAATACTCCATGACACATAAGGTAGAACAAAAGACCAAAGCCTATGCACAAAAGGGTTTTTTGATGGAGCTTTCCATTGCAAGAAAAAATCTTCGACCGAAGTAGGGGAAACCCAATCCAATTCAAGAAGCACAAATTTTTTTCCCTAGATGTGCGAAACAAAAGGACAATGAAGGAAAAGATGATTAACAATCTCAACATCATTCTTGCACATGTAGCATCTGTTAGGTAATTGAATTCCTCTTTTACCAAGATTTTCCAAAGTGAGAATTTTATTCTGAAGCATGATCTAATAGAAAATATTGATTTTAGGAATCAAGAGATTAATCCAAGCCTTAGCCCAGAAGGGCGGAGGCTCCAATGGACTAACCAACATAGATATAGCAGAAGAAACTGAAAAACTGCCAAACGAATTGTCTATCTAGATAGCAAGATCATCCACCTGGTGTTGTACCAATCTTAGGGCCCTGAAGGTAGACTGAACAGGGCTAAGATCCAGACTGATGGTCTTCAAATCAGCCCAATCCCCATCCCTCTAATAATCTTTGACCAAGACCCTGAATTCCGTTTTACAATCATTCATCCATTTACCGAATTTCTCATTTCTGATTAAAGTATCCTTAAAAAACCATCTATCTTCCCAAAATCTAACATTATTTTCTTTTCCAACAAGCCAACCAATCCCCATTTCTAGCAGCTTTCTACCTCTACTCATATCATTCCAGCTGACAGACCCACAAGGTAAGAAAGAAGAGTTAATAACATAATTAAGAGACTAACAGCTACTAAAATATTTGGCTTTTAAGGTATTTTTCCATTCCCCTCTCAAAGTAAGAGTTCTCCAGAACTGTTTAGCAAGAAGGGACAAATTCAACACTTTAATTTTTCTTAAGCCTTGGCCGCCTCTTGATTTAGGTCTGCAAACCAGGTCCCAACCAATAAGTGGTAGTCTCTTCATGTCCTCCACACCAGACCAGAGAAACCTTTTCTAAATTTTTTCAATAGCCTCAGCATATTTAGTAGGAATTTTAAATAAACTAAGAGCATACACAGGTAAATTTTGTAAAGAATCCTTGAGGAGCTAAATTTTTCTAGCTTGACTGAGAAGAGCACCTTTCCACCTCGACAGCTTCTTATTGAATTTTTCAACCAAAGAGATCCAAAATGAGTCCAAAGGTTTAATGCATAAAGGCAAACCAAGATAGGTTGACGGTAGAGGCTCAATCCAGCATCCAAGAATCTGAGCAAGTTAACTTGTCTATTCCCAGGAGTGTTGAGGAAGAAAATTGAACTCTTAGCCCTATTAACAACTTGCCCAGAAACAGATTCGTAAAGACTCAGAATCCTTTGGAAAGTCTTAGCTTCAGTCATAGTGGATCTTCCCATGAGAATGGTATCATCAACAAATTGCTTGTGGGAATAGGTTAGAAGAGAGGAAGAAGGTCTTATTCCAACAAGGGATCTTTGGTCAATAAGTTTTTTAATATTTCTTTCCAAACACTTAGCCAAAATTGTAAACAGAATAGGAGAGATAGGATCTCCCTATCTAAGACCTCTGGAAGTCTTAAAAAAACCTCGAAGGTGACCCATTCACAATGACACAAGTAGTAACCGTTGAAACAAGCTGGTTTATCAGCTGGATGATTCTGTTGTTAAAACCAAACTTGACCAAGATTTTAAATAAAAAATTCCAATCTACTCGATCATAGGCTTTAGAAATGTCCAGTTTAAGAATGAACCCTTCAAGCTTCGAGACCATTAAAGAATGTAAATTCTCATGAACAGTAATAACAGAGTCCAAAATGTACCTACCTGGCACAAAACTATTCTGCTACGGAGAAATCAATTGAGGAAGCAGAGAGAGCATTCTTGTAGTTAAGACCTTAGAAATGATTTTATAGATAGAATTGCATAGACTGATTGGCCGAAAAGCTTGAAAATCTGAAGCCCCAGGCTTTTTTGGAATAAGGACCACAATAGTAGCATTAAGTTCTTTCAAAAGAGATCTTGATCCAAATAATTCCTTAACAGCCTTCTCAACATCCAACTCAACAATTTCTCAAAACACTTGGAAGAAGAATAAAGGAAACCCATCAGGTCCAGGAGCTTTATTACCATCAAAAGAGAAAACAACTTTCCTTATTTTGGCCTTTGAAGGAATAGCAGTGATCATAGAATTTTCATTAAGACCAATTACCTGGCGTATAGCCTCAAGCAAGGATTCTTGAGCTTCAGGCTCAATCTCTCCATTACAAGAAAGAAGGTTATTGAAAAAAAGAACAACCTGCTTCTTGATATCATCTTCCTCGTCAAACCTAGTCCCATTAACATTAATGAAAGAAATTCTATTAGCAGCCCTATGTTTCGAAGCAGACAAGTGAAAAAATCTAGTGTTCCTATCTCCCTCAGTCAGCCAAGACACCCTAGATCTTTGCTGCCAAAAAATTTCCTCTTTAGTAATGATGTCATGCAACTGAATGAGAAGATCATTTTCCTTTTCTCTGTAATTATCAATGTACCCCCATTTCTGGATTTTAGCCTAGATCTCCTGGAGTTTACCTTGAATATCCATCTTAGTTCCAAAGATATTCCCAAAAGCATCCTTTTTCCATCTCCTCAGATTAAATTTCACTTTCTTTAATTTTTTAGCAATCCTAAACATAGCTGTGCCAGTAATATCAATATTCCACCAACTCCTGATTTCCTCAAAGATTCAAGGATGAGATAACCAGAATTTTTTGAATTTGAAAGGGGAGTTCTTTTTCACCTTGGTAGGATCCACCATAAGACAAATGGGAAAATGATCAGATCCCACGCTTGATAGAGCTCTCAAAGCACAAAAATAGTCTATAAACCATTGACTAGAAAAAAGGGCCCTATCAAGTCTCACTTGGATCAAATCTGACCCAATCCTCCTATTAGTCCAAGTATAAGAAGCACCTTGCAAGTCAAGGTCTATTAGGGCATTACTGTTAATGAAGTCAGAGAGGCTTGATTTCCTATCCCATTTAATTTGAGAACCCCCAAATTTTTCATCATTCAGGAGAGGAGTATTGAAGTCTCCCATGACCACCTAGTGCTCATTAGCAAAACACTTTAAAAAAAGTAGACAACTCACACCAAAAGGAATTTCTAGCATTCTTACAATTCGGGCGATATATATTGGATTGAATCCAGCAAAAAATGTCTCTTATGTGGGTAAATCTAGTGGCCACAAGATTACCATTCTCCATTAAGGGTTCACCTCCAATAAACAACTTCTTCCAAAAGGTAACAATTCCCCCCGAAGCACCAATAGAACTATTTCCATGAGCCCCACAATTCTAAAAAATTCTAAAGCATTGTACTTTATCTTTAGGCATTTTTGTTTCTTGAACAAGAAGAATATCGGGTTTGTGGTCCCTAACAAAATTTTGCAAAACATCCTTTTTATGATGGCTATTTAACCCTCTTATATTCCAAGACATAATTTTCATTTCTTACCTAGGGATTGAAGTATCTCTGGGATGGTCATTTGGATCCCATCCGCAATATCCTGAAGGCTACCATGTTCCCTTTGCCATTTTTCTGATCTTCTTCCCTGGCTTAGCTTATTATTCCCACAGTCCACCTTGGCCTTGGTTCTTGTAATCATACCACTTGAGGTGTCCAACCTTCTTTTTCTTTCCTTCTTTGACCTTGAGTGAGAAATAACCACCTCCCATTCTGTCCCATCTTGGCTTTCCAACTCTCTTCCTGATTCCCAATCCTTCTCAGAGAAAAGTCTCTGATCCCAAGGAAGGTTATCCATTAAGCCTTTCTTGGCTTCTAGAAAATTAACATTAGGCGTTTTCATTTTCATGCTTTGGGAATCAAAAGTATCCCTCACAACTTCCTGAGTGGCATTCTCTAGTTTCTATTCCCCCTTTGAAAGAGGGCTATCAGCAGGAATTTTAGAAGGGAAAGGTATTCCTATCTCTAGGGACAAACCCTTAATGGGTATTTCCTCCAGACCAGGCACATTCATACTACCAACCAACACCAAAGGTGAAGGCGAGACAAAACCCATTTCATCACAACTTATTTCAGCCTTCTTCTGAATATCCCGTGCTCGCTCCAGAGAGTAAATTTCTTCCTTACTTTCCACATGTGGAGAGATCATGGATTTAGGATGCTTAGGATCTGAAGAGCTAGTACATTCTATACCAGGGAAAGCATCCTTATGCATACATCTTTGGTTTTCCTTTAGATCAGGAGCAGAAATGTGTTTTTCAAGATTCTCCTTCACACCAGGAGCATAAATTTGCCTCTCCTCCTCAGATTTTTTCCTCCAAATAGTCTTAGGGTTACCAACTTTCTCTTTTTCACTTTTATTGTTTAGCGGGCACTTTTTTTTCCCAATGCCCAGACTTTCGGCATTTAAAACAAACAAAGGGTGTAGTTTCAAATTCAATAGCTTGCTTCCAAACTCCCAACTTGGATTGGATGTCAATTGAAGAAATTAATTAAATAATAGTTTATTTTAATTTTAGAAAGAAGATAGATTTAATTAGCGATGTAATAAAATAAATAATATTTATTTAATTAATAGAGGACTTATGAATTTAGAAAATAATTAAATAATTAACTTTATTTAATTATGAAAAATGAAAATGAAAGAATTATGAAGTTAAGGGTCGTAGGCCTAGGACAATTTTTAGTGTCTACATTACCGTTCTTGATGTTGGATCATCTTTCTTCATTTTTTTCCTCAAGCATATTGTTACCTTTTTTCAAGGTTGCTTTTAACTTATGGCTAGCTAAAATACAACTTTTAATTTTATGCACAATAGGTAGATATGCACTAAAACTATGTCTTTGAGAGGTTGATATACAAAAAATTTGACATTGTGCATGCCACAGGTATTTTTATTAATGGTATGTTTAAGCTCAAGGGTAAGCTCTTTCTCCAAACAAAATCAATGTTGAGGATAAGTCTAGTAAAGCTATCTACCTCAAATCATAACTCCTTCCCAAGAGAGGTGGCAATGGACTCTAGGAATGGTCAACAAGGTAGAGGAAGACTAGGAAATTCAAGTGAGATTGACAATTTAAGGGCTTGCTGATCAAAGTAATGGAATCCTTCATTTAAGGGGAAAAACAAGTAGAGCACTTTGAAAGTGACAATGTTATTGCATAAGAATTATGTTTGGATGTTTATAAAAGAAAGAAAATATTTTTTTCTCACATCAAGCTTAACCACATGAGGGACCAAAGGAAAATTTTCCCAACTTTTCAACATGCTCTTAGAAGTGAGTAATCTTATAAACAATTTTATGAGCATAAATTCTTCTAGTCACTTGCATTTGTTTTGAAAATTAGGAACACAAAGGACTATAAGAATTTCATAAGTCTTATGACATGAATTACTTTCATAAAAAACTTCCCAGGTTTTCTCATAGGGATTGCCATTATGCTTTGTTCCGAGACAAACCACTTTAACATTAACAAAAACAAACAAACTGTTTTGCACCATTAACACGGCTAAAGTTCCCTTAAAGAAGAAAACTAGAGTTCATCAAAATGAATATGGAAAATAAAAATCTTATTACACTATCAAAAAGGAGTTTGATTGCCTATGTATTGGTTAATTCTTGTTTGTACTAATGTGATTAGAAAGGTTCAAATATTCCACTAGGGCATTGTGATCATACATGTTGTGCCTTTGTTGAATTATTGTGCTTATAAATTGAGACCACCTATGTTAAACCAATTGAATGATATCTTTAAAAAGAGACCAATCAAAAATACCCTTTCTAATTCACACTAGAGTATAAACATTAACCTAATAAGCATCATATTCAAACCAAACTCCTCACAAACGTCTCCAACCACTCTCTTATTCTTCATTTTCTAAATATTAGCAAGTGCTACCTCTATTTTAGTCTCTCCACGTCATAATCTTGACCCTCAAATCCCAAATCCTTCCCAGCGTTCATTGTATAACTCATTCTTCGAGCCAAATTGTTCAATTGCATAGGCATAAATGTTTTTATGGATTTCTAGCTTAAAATAACTATTTCTTTGTGGGGGACCGTATTCGCGGAAAGAGAAAATTTTGAACAGGCCGTATGTATATGTATAGATATACAATACTCTTTAACTATGCATCATCGTAACCGGAGACCGTCATATTTAGTCCGGAAATCATAATATTGCAGAGTCAATACGATAATCTTCTCGAATCCCGATTCAAAATGCTACTGCAATTTTTTTTACTTTTACCTTTTTAAAGTTACCTATTTTAAACTGACTATAAACCTGTAGTTTCTTAGTGTTGTGCAAATTGACTTATCTATATATCAGAGGGGCCGTAAAGTCGGATGCATTGCTTAGAAGTTGGGGGCACACAAATGACTCGAGTTATGTTGATCGAGATGCTATGCTTAGGATTGGCTGCGGCCTTCACATTAACCAGTGTCACCGCAATACCAATTCACAACACCTCCTATTTTCCTCATGTCTCCGCTTTACTTAACCCTACCATCGATGACATGTTTTCTGTTGTGAAAGACCGTATGCTACTCGACAGAGTCGATGAAGATGTTTCTGAGAAGAGGGACGTTGAAGCCCTACTCTCTTTCAGAAATAGCATTACAGCCGACCCCACGGGTTCACTATCCAGCTGGACTTCTATGGATTCAGGGAAGGTGTGCTCGTGGAATGGCGTTTGGTGCAGAAAGCATACTCACAGAGTGGTGGCCATAATTCTGCCTCAATTGGGATTGGAAGGAACAATTTCTCCATCCATAGGAGGCCTTTCCTTGCTACACACTTTGAATCTCTCTGATAATTCTTTCACAGGAAGGATTCCACCCCAGCTTGGCCAATTGAAAGCGTTGAGGATACTCGACCTCAAAACAAATCTTCTAATGGGTTCCATCCCCACATCTCTTGGTAATTGCACGCACCTTCAGTGGATCAGACTTTCGGTAAACAACTTGACGGGGAGCATACCGGAAGAATTTGGTGACCTGAGCAACTTACATCATCTCCGCTTGTCCTACAATAGTCTGAGCGGAAGCATTCCAAATTCTCTGGGGAGGTGCACGTCTCTCCTTGATTTGGTCCTTAGCTATAACAATCTCACAGGTAGCATCCCTCCTCTCAGTAATTGCTCTGACTTATCCTTCATTGATTTTCCGCAAAACCTCTTGACTGGTGGCATCCCATCTGAACTGGGGAGGTTGGAGAAATTGCAAAGCCTTGGCTTGCAATCTAATAGGTTGGGGTCTCAAATCCCTGCAGCTCTGGGTAATTGTTCTTCACTTGAGGTACTGTTTCTGGGGGATAACTTGCTGTCTGGCAATATACCACCTGAACTAGGAAATTTGAAACAGCTTGTCCAATTATCACTGTATGGCCCAGGCAACCTTACAGGTTCTATCCCGAATGAAATAGGAAACTGTAGCAACCTTGTGTGGCTTGATGTTGGAACGAACCTTATAAAGGGACCATTTCCCTTGAGTATTGTCATGCTTCCTCTCTCCACTCTTTCTTTGCTTGAAAATAATTTTGAAGGGAGACTACCAGAAGCCATTTTCAACATGACCCAGCTGACATACTTAAGTCTTGGTTCAAACAAATACAGTGGAAGCATTCCAAAAGGTATTGGAAGGCTCACAGAGTTGACCCATTTAAATTTAGGTTCAAATAGGTTGACAGGTGTGCTACCTGAAGGTATCACAAATTTGAGCAAACTTGAAAATCTATATGTTGACACTAACAATATGACAGGAATAATTCCTAAGGCCATCGGGGAGCTCCGCTCTTTGAGAAATTTGTTTCTATTTTCAAATAATTTAAGCGGATCTATACCATATGGTATTGGTGAACTCAAGAATCTTACACAGCTAGCCATCTACAGCAATAAAATATCTGGGGCCATCCCTGAAACCATTGGAGGTTTGATTTCACTCCAGAAATTAGATGTATCTGACAATAATCTCACGGGAGAAATCTCGCAATCCATAGGCAACTGCAAGTCTATAACCGATTTGGTATTGACGGACAACTTTCTGTCTGGGAGAGTTCCACCAACAATAGCAAACTTCACAGCGTTGAGGAGATTAAAGCTGTCTAGGAACTCATTGCATGGAGGTGTAGATCTTAATTTTTCTGCTTCTATAGAAATTTTGTCTGCATATTCTAATAACTTATTTGGTGCCCTGCCTGCGTCGTTGGCCAACTGTACGCAGCTCAACCTGCTAGATTTCAGTAATAATGAATTAAGAGGGGAGCTGTCATCAGACCTTACAAATTGTAAGGAGCTGAGGGTTCTGAGCCTTGGCTCTAATGAATTTGAGGGCCATATTCCTCCATGGATCACAAACCTCACCAGGTTGCAGGTGTTAGATTTATCCAACAATAAATTTGGTGGAACAATTCCCTCTTCTCTTGAGGGCCTGGAGGGGTTTTCACAGCCCGAACCCACGCAATTGAATGGTGTGATGGGTAATACACTCTTTGAGGATATACCAGTAGTAATCAAAGGAAACGAGTACATACTCCAATATGTGTTGGCAGCAAACACCATATTAGACTTGTCAAATAATAATTTGAGGGGGAAAATTCCTCCAAGCATAGGGACTCTGATTAGCATGAGACTGTTAAATCTGTCGGGAAATCATCTGGAGGGGAGGATACCGGCTTCCCTGGGGCAAATATCAACCCTGGAACAATTAGACTTGTCTCAGAATAATTTGAGTGGGCAGATACCAGAAGAGCTGTCTAAATTATTTCTCTTGAGCTATTTCAATGTTTCTTTCAACAGTCTTTGTGGGCGAATACCGGGAGGACCGCAGTTTGTGACGTTTGATAATACATCATACCAGGGAAACCCTCCCTGTTTATGTGACAATGGTTTCATCTTGAGGAAATGCAAGAAAAACGAAACATTAGTTTCAAGTTTACAACAGGTGGAGAAATCACTGTGGAGCAGAGTAGATGAGCACGTGTCAGTGGTGGCTATAGGGCTGGGGTTCGTGATTGGATTCAGCGGAACAGTGCCAGTAATTGTATGGTGGGATAGACTTGGGTGGTGGATTAGGTCCCTGAAAAGAAGAGTCTCTAATTGACTTGCGCTGCACAGCCCTCACTTTTCATTTCAGTCATCTGCATCCATATCCACTGGTTAGCGCTCAGATATATTCTTCATTTTCAAAATGTTTTGATTTCATCTATCCAGCACAAAAAAGGTAGGATTGCAGCATCAGATTGCGATGATAGAGATCTGGAAAGAGTAAGCAATGTTTTATCTTCCAAAATTGCATTTTCTGTGTACATAGTTTACAATCGCTTTCTGCTAAGGACCGCACTCTACTCTTTATAGTTTCTCTTTATTATTAGTTCTTCCGCAGGTTAGTATAGTGTTCATTGGATGCAAATAGCTTGATGTTCTGAATCAATAAATATTAAATAGTTTTAATAAGATACTCAGTGTTCAGATTATTATTTTAATTATCAAAATTTATTTAATCTTCATTCAATTAATTATTGCATATATTTATAATAATGAACAGTTCTATTATTATTACAAATTAAATGTTATGAAAATCTATATATCATAAATTAAAATAAATATTTTTTACAATTTAAAACTATGATTTTTTAATGAGAAAAATCTAGCATCCTTATTAATTGAGAAAGTAAGTTCACTTTTATCTAGAATTTTTGTAGTTAATATTTTAAGAATTGACGTCTTATGAAATAATAACCAATAAAAATGAGCACTTGTCTTCACAAAGTATGACCCAATGATCTCTCAAAGCATTCGTTGGCATATCAATAGGCTTTTCTATAGTCAAATCAAGCCCAAGTTGAGAGATAACAGTCATTCTGCCACCCCTTTATATGGTTGCACTTCTTCAATATTCATCAACAACACTCTAACCGAGAGTGCCATCACATAGCATTAATCATCTCCACAACAGCTGACAATTGGTATGCACCATTAAATCTTACCCTAATTCTGCATCATTTTATTTGAATTTGCTAAAGAGCAATGTATTTTTATCTATTTGCCTGTTTCTAAAGGTATTTTTGGGAGGATTAAGAGATATAAATTTTTACTATAAGTTCTATATTTATGATAATAATTGTTATTAGTTTGATGATAAATTGATTTTAGAATCTTTTAATTGTAATAAAAACTGTTATCAATGCTTAGATTTTTTTTTTTTAATTGTCTCAGATTGGTATGAGACTTATTGTTGAATTTAGAATTCAAAGGTTAAATGGTGTTCAATTCTTTTATTTAATATGGAAGTGTAATATCATAATTGAGTTGGCTCATTTGATTGTACAATATTATTTTATTAATTTAATAATTAATTTTGTTAGATTATTGAATTTGATGTTTTAAGAAGATTTTTTTTTAAATGTAAGAAAGATTTAATTTATTTTTTAAGTTTACTTTATCAAACAAATGTTTAAATTCTAATAATTCAATTAACAAAGAAAATAATCAAATCCAAAGAACTTAAGTGGAAGTATATCTCTAGTTGTAGTTATGGAAATGAAGACATTTCTACATTTCTTACAAGATTGAATATATTTTCACTATGTGACAAATATAAAATAGTTTAAGATCAAATTGTTTTAAGTTTACAATTTTCTTAAATTGTAAACAAAGGACAAATAGTTTATAATTTTAGAAATTTTCAACCATTATCGCTCATTTATTTCATTTCTTGTTTTGTTAATCAATTAAGAATGTTGTATTTTTTTTAAACTTATATTTGAACTAAGTTTCATTTAGTTGTTAAAATTGTTCAAGCTAAGTGTGACGTATGTATTCATACTTTATTGAGATATAACACCATTATAAATATTTTTTTTGCCAACATAGAATTTTGGATGACCATGCACTCCCTCTTCATCAAAAATAATATCTCTTGACATAACAATATTTTTTGGATTTATTTTTTATCTCTTTTGATTTTATATATGAAAACATGTTGAGAAATGCAAAACATGCGCATGATTAACCCTAATATTTTGTTCATGCCATGCTTCATAAGTGGCATATTGTCAAATCGACTAATGGATCTTTTATTGTGAAGATAAACTATTATAGAAATTGCATCTTCCCAAAACAACTTTCTCAATCCCATAGTTTGCAACATGATCCTAGCAACCACTATACAATTTTTCCTTTCAAATACAACATTTTTTTGAGGTATGTAATAAATTATGAGATATCTTTTGATGAATTGATGCCCTTAATATAGTTATCATCCATAAAACTTCTCAAAAAAATTCTTCTTTAGGATTAGTTATTTTGAATTTTATTTTATAACCGTTTTCATTTTATAAAAAATATTTAAATGTCTCAAATGTATAAAATTCTTTATCTTTGTGCTTTAAAAATATACTAACACTTTCATGAATAGTCATCAATAAGAATAATGAAATACAATGACAATAAAATATTTTTGGATCAGACCAAAAATGTCAAACCAAACTAACTAAAGTAGATAATGGGCACTTCATGCTCTAATGTTTGGAAAATTTTCTCTTATGCAGTTTTCTTTTGTGCATACCTCTAAAAGGACTCAACATCACTCCTCAAGAAATAAATCCATCATAAATATATAATAATTAACCTCCCATATGAGAGTAAGAGAGAGGTTGTGTATCCTAATAAAGAAACTTGCTCATATACCAATGGTGAATGCTTAGATATGAATCCTAAGGAGTGTACAAAATTGTGAGAAAACATTTCACCCCTTTGGAAGAAACAAATAAAGTGGTGTATCAACAATAAACTCTATTTTCAAAAAACAGAAATGCAGGATGAAATTGTTGGATGTTGTGGATGTGTTGCTAATATGTGATCATTGATGTCAACACTATTAGCATTTGGTGTATCAAAAGTTGTATATGTCAAGGATATTGAGAAAATTGTTAGAAGAAGTGTTCCAGGCTCCTAGTGGAACTGTGAAGGTCATGAAGGTGTCTTGTTCTATATGTTGAAGATTAGTTCTTGTGGATTAAAGGGTTTTTTTGCTTAGTGTATCTAGATCATCTACTGGAAGTTTTAAAGGTCCATGTGCAGATTTGATCATGCTATGAATAGTTGTGTTCTGACAGTATTTTTGTGTGTTCTATTAGTATTCCTAAGTGAAATTTATGTGTTTCTAGTAATCTATGTTGTTGTGGATGCTTCGCTATTAGTTCTTGTTGACTTTGGATACTTCTAGATCATGTTGTATCTATGTGATATGTCCACATTGATCCATGTGCTTGTGGTCAAATATTTTTTTCTTTATGTTCAATTCTTCATGTTTCTGGCCAACATGATGATGATGGCATGTTGTGCATCTTGAAGGTAAAATTAATCAAATCCTTTTTGTGTTGGAGTTGTTAATTTGGGTCTCCACTATGTTGTGGCCAACCTTGGTGGATTTACATTGAAAATTTATTTGTAAACTTGGGCCAACATTGTAAACATGTTTTATTTTGCTCGTTGACTAAGTTGTTTGTGTAATCTCATGTTGCAAATATATAAGAGTGATTGTTTCATTAGTATAATGTGTACTTCATGTGCCTCGAATGCCCAAATGTGTGTATCTGTGAATATCATTTGTAGAGAAAAGTGTGAAGAAGATTAAACAAAGTGTGAAGAAGGTTGAATGAAAAGTGAAGAAGGTTTTTATGTGCTTAATTGGAACTGTAATTAGGCTTGTGTAGAAGCTAATTTCTTAGTTCACATTTTGGATTCTTTTAATCCAAACTCCTTTTGGACAATGAGTCCTCTATTTTATTTGGGCAGTGAGCTCTAGGTAGTGTGCCTGAATGCGTGTGCATTCCCATTCATACTTCTTTATACTTTTAGTAGGGTATAATATTGTGGACTAACATCCACCATGGTTTTTCCCCTAATAGGGTTTCCACATACAAAATCTCGATGTTCTCTATCTCTCTAATGTGTTAATTATTTATGTTTAATTTCTTATTCATCAGATCTAAGATTAAGTTAAGTAAAGTTTAAAAGGTTCATTATTTTGTGACAACTAATTCACCACCCTCTCAATTGTCTCTCCTTGTTTTTCAACAATTGATATTAGAGTAGGTTCGTTTAAAGAAGTCTAATAGCTTGAGGTGATCTGAGATGGCAACATTCAAAAAGGATGGTTTGAGATTTGATGAAAATAACTCCTCACTATGGAAAGTCAAGATGCAATGTCACCTAAGGTGTATTGGTGAAGCCTACTAGAAGATTACAAAATATGCATATGTTATTCATCAGAATGGTCCCTCTACTGCTGATGAGATCAAAGATGTTGAAAAAAATATCAAGGATATTGAAGCTTTGGTGAGTGCTCTGATAGATTCAGAGATGGAAAATGTGGTAGGATTGTAGATAGGTCATGAGAGTTTGAAAGGTAAGTATGAAAATTTGAAGATGGGTGAAGATGAAAATATGACTTCTTTTATGCAAAGAATAAATGAAATAGTGATAGGTATTACATGTGCTGATGGTTCTCTGGATGAGGATGAAATTGTAGCTAAGATACTTAGATCCTTGCCTCCCTTCTACAAATTGAAGGATCACACCATTGAAGAGCTTAGATCAGTAACAAAGATTTCAAGAGACATGTTGGCTGGTAAGCTTACTCCTTTTGAATTAAGTGAATTTTGTGAATCTATTCCAAAGACTGAATCTACATTCAAAGCTACTATATCCGAAAGAAACAAGCAAAGATATGATCTGGGAGAGAGTTCTAGAAATCCATCAAAGTATGATGAAGAATTGAAACACCTTGAAGATAAAGAAAGAGAGGTAGAAGAATTGGAAGCATTGATTTTAAAGAAAGAAGGTAGAAGAAAAGGTAAGTATGAAGGTGTACTGCATATTAAATGTTTTTCTTGCAATAAAATAGGTCATTTTGCATCAGGTGTCCTAAAAGAGTTCCTAGATTTAAGCCTTACAAATCTAGATTCCAAAAGAAATGTTATTTTTCTGAAGGAGTGATTGATGATGAGTCTAATAAAGATAATGGAAATGAAGATGATTGGGTTTTCATTGCTATCGAGGAGAATAGTCCTGTTGCTATTGAATCTACCATAATTGAGAAAGCTCTTGTAGCCTAAATTGATGAGAGGGATGAGTGGGTCAGTGATAGTGGATGCTCACATCATATGAATTGTGATAGAAACAAATTTTTGAGCCTAGAGAAGTATGATCTAGTGGGATTGTAAGATTTGGAGATAACAATGATTGTGTGATATGTGGCAAATTATCTATTTGTATTGGTGGTAAACATAACACTGATGATGTTCTTTATGTTGAAGGCTCGAAACACAACCTGTTGAGTGTTGGACATATTGTTGACAAGGGAGATGATCTTTAGTTCAAAGATGGAAGATACAGAATATTTGGAAGCTTTGCAAATATAATTGCTTCAGGTAAATAGACAAAAGGTAACATTTCTCACCTAAATGCTACTAGTGAAAGTTGTTTAATTGCTCAAGTAGATGAAAGATGGTTATGGCATAAAAGGTTGTGTCATGTAAATTTTCATAACATAGTCAAAATAAGTTCCACTCAAGTAGTAAGAGATCTACCTTAGAAGCTAGTAAAACCTGGTAGCACAATTTGCAAGGAGTGTTAGATGGGAAAAAAGACTAGAATTTATTTTTGGAGCAAATAGAATAATTTAAATTGATTATTGGAGCTTGTGCATACTGATCTATATGGTCCCTCTAGAGCCAGAAGTCTCCATGGTGAAAGGTGCTTTATGTTTATTATTGATGATTACACTAGAATGATATAGGTTGGTTCTTAAGAGAAAAATGTGAAGCACTGGAATAGTTCAAAAGTTTCAAAGCTATGGAAGAGAATGAAAAAGGTCTAAAAATAAAATACTTAAGGTTAGACAGAGGTGGTGAGTTCACCTCTAGGGAGTTTAATTCTTTTTGTGATGAGCATGGAATTAGAAGATAGTTATTTGTTCCCTAAACCCTTCAACAAAATGGAGTTGTAGAGAGGAAGAACACAATAATACCAGATGTTGCTAGGACAATGATGATTGAAGGAAATGTGCCTCAGATCTGTTGGAGTGAAGTTGTAAGCACTGTTGTGTACACCCTGAACTAGGTAAATGTGAATGGTAATTCTGGTAAGACACCTTTTGAGCTATGGTTTGGTTATAAGCCTATTGTTAGGTATTTCTGGATCTTTGGAAGAAAATGCTACATCAAGAGAGATGATGATATAGGAAACTTTGATGCAAGAAGTGATGAAGGAATATTTTTAGGTTACTCTACTAAAATCAAGGCCTAATGGTGCTACAATAGAAGACTAAGAAAAATAATTGAGTGTGCAAATGTTAGAGTTGATGAGGATTCTGCTAAATCATCCAGACATTGTGGATATGATTTAGATGAAGATAATGCAAACAAAGGCAAGAATGTTTATACACAAAATCAACTTCAAATTGTGCCATATGTTTCATATGTTCCTTTTGTTTGGGTAAGTCAGAATTGTTAGGAAGTAGAAGCAAGTGCAAGTGTAGAAGAAATAATAGAAGAATCAATTGTTCGAGAGAATCCTAAAAATTTGAGGTATGTAAAGGTAAATCATTCTAAAAATCAAATTATAGGAGATAAGAGTAAATGTGTACAAACTACAAAAAAAGATTGCAAAAGAGTATTGCCTGATATCCAAGATTGAAACTAAAGATGTCAATGAAGCTTGCAATGATGAACACTGGATGGAAGCTATGAAGGAAAAATTAATGCAAATTGAAATGAACAATACATGGGTACTTGTTCTTAGACCTAAAGATAAAAATGTGATTGGTACAAAATGGGTCTTTCAAAATAAGTTGAATGAACAAGGTGATGTGGTTAGAAACAAATCAAGACTGGTATGTAAAGGGTATTCACAAATGGAAGGTATTGATTTTGAAGAAATGTTTTCCCCTTTTACTAGAATTGAAGTTGTTAGATTATTTCTTGCTTATGCTGCATACAAGAACTCTAAAGTATATCAAATGGATGTGAAGTTTTCTTTTCTGAATGGAGAACTAGAAGAAGTATGCATTGAACAACCAGATGGATTTCAACTGACTGATGAAGAAAACATGGTTTTCCACTTGAAGAAAGCTTTATATGGACTCAAACAAGCCCCTAGAGCCTGGTATGCTAGACTGGAAAAATACTTATTGAAGCTTGGATTCAGTAAAGCTACTACTAACAACAACTTATATTTCAAATTGGATCATGATAAAGAATTGATTATTGAGGTATTTGTTGATGACATTATTTTTGGAGGAGATGATAATCTATGTATGAAGTTTGCTGGAGAAATGAAGAATGAATTTGAAATGAGTATGATTGGTGAGATTTGAAGTTCTTTCTGGGATTGAAAGTTACTTAGTTAGAAAAAGGGATATTCATATCTCAGTCTAAATATGTGAAAGAGCTATCAAAGAAGTTTGGTATGGATGATTCAAATCTTGTTGGTACTCCCATGGAAACTGGATGAAAATTAACACAAAATGATGATTCTCCTAAGGAAATCAAATAAGGTATAGATCAATGATTGGTGGATTTCTTTATTTAGCATAGACCATACCAGACATTATGAATGTTTTGTGTATGGTTGCTAGATTTTAGGCTACTCCAAAAGAGTCTCATGTGACTATTGTAAAGAGAATCTTCAGATATTTGAAAGGAAAAATTAACTTTGGACCTTGGTATCCAAAGGATGATGATATCACTTTGAGTGCATATACTAATGTGGATTGGGGTGGAGATGTAAATGACAGAAAATGTACTAGTGGTGGTGCTTTCCTCCTAGGGAAGAAGCTGGTGTCTTGGTTGAGAAAAAAGAAAAATTCTATTTCTCTATCTACTGATGTGTATTGGGGTGGAGATGTAAATGATAGAAAAAGTACTAGTGGTGGTGCTTTCCTCCTAGGGAAGAAGCTGGTGTCTTGGTTGAGAAAAAAGAAAAATTCTATTTCTCTATCTACTGTTGAAGCAAAATATAATGCTACTACCAATAATTGTACACAAGTGTTGTGGATGAAATAGATGCTAAAAGATATTAGATTAGTATATGATGAACCTATTGCCATATACTATGACAAATCAAGTGTAATAAACATTTCCAAGAATTTGGTGCTACACTCTAAAACCAAGCATATATCAATTAAGTTTCACTTTTTGAGGGAGAATGTAAGTGAGAAAGAAGTGAGACTAGAATATGTGCCTACCAAAGAGAAAATTTTAGATATTTTCACTAAGCCATTTCCAAAACATACTTTTGAGTATCTCAGAGGGATGCTAGGGGTTATTACCCCTTCTGATATGAACTAAGGATGCATTAATTTACATCAATTTGTGCATTTTGTGATCATATCTTGATCCAAATTGATGTTTATGTGGCTGCTACTCATGGGGAGTAGTTAGATGTGAAAATATGTGGTTCAGATCTTGTATGTGGGATGATAATTCTTATCTTTTCCATTGATGTCAAATGGGGATAAGAGTAATATGAAAAAATATTGCTTATCTGGGGAGAAGAGCCCTATGGAAGAAGTTCTTGAGAAGAGTTGAGTCAGAATCTAAGGAGCAGTAAATGATGATTGGAAGTTAGATTGATGGTGTTTTTCACATCATGTGTTTCCATCAATTCCAAAGGTGGATATTGTTGGATGTTTTGGATGTGTTGCTGATATGTGTTTGTCATTGATGTCAACACTATTAGCATTTGGTGTATCAAAAGTTGTATATGTCAAGGATATTGAGAAAATTGTTAGAAGAAGTGTTTCAAGTTCCCAATGGAACTATGAAGGTCATGAAGGTGTCTTTTTCTATATGTTGAAGATTTGTTCTTGTGGATTAAAGGGTTTTCTTTTGAGTGTATCTAGATGATCTACAAAAAAAATTTAGAGGTCAATGTGAATATTTGATTGCACTATGAACAGTTGTGTTCTAACATTATTTCTATGGGTTATGTCAATTTTCCTGATTGAAATTTATGTGTTTCTAGTAATCTTTGTTGTTGTAGATGCTTCTCTATTATTTCTTGTTGATTTTGGATGCTTCTAGATCATGCTCTATCTTTGTGGTATGTCCACATTGATCAGTGTGCTCGTGGTCAAATATTTTTCTCTTTATGTTTGGTTCTTTATGTTCCTAGCTAACATGATGACGATGTTGTGTTGTGGATCTTCAAGGTGAAATTAATTAAAGTCTTTTTGTGTTGGAGTTGTTAATTTGGGTCTCCACTATGTTGTGGGTGACCTTGGTGGATTCGCATTAAAAATTTATTTGTAAACTTGGGCCAACATTGTAAACATGTTTCATTTTGTTGGCCGACTATGTTGTTAGTGTAATCTCATGTTGTGGATCATATATAAGATAAATTGTTTCATTGCTATAGTGTGTGCTTCATGTGCCTTGAATTCTCATATGTGTATATGTGTAAATATCATTTTTAAAGTAGAGTGTGAAGAAGATTGAGTGAAGTGTGAAGAAGGTTAAGAGAAAAGCGAAGATGGTTTTTCTATGCTTAATTGAAATTATAATCGGGCTTGTGTAGAAGCTAATTTCTCAGTTAACATTTTGGATGGTTTTAATCCAAACTCCTTTTGGATAGTGAGTCCTCTATTTTATTTGAGCAGTGAGCTCTAGGTAGCTTTCCTGAATGCGTATGCATTCCCATTCATACTTCTTTATACTTTTAGTAGGGAATAATATTGTGGACTAACATCCACCATGGTTTTTTCCCTAACAAGGTTTCCCACATAAAAAATCTTAGTGTTCTCTGTCTCTCTAATGTGCTAATTGTTTATATTTAATTTCTTATTCATTAGATCTAAGATTAAGTTAAGTAAAGTTTAAAATGTTCATTATTTCTTGACAACCAATTCACCCCCCTCTCAGTTGTTTATCCTTGTTTTGCCAACAAAAATCTGATAATAGCTTCCTTTGGAAACTATACAGTTCCACTTTTGAGAATTAAAGCACAAAACAATGCAATAAGGATGAAATAATATTATAACCTTTGAAGGGTAAGTGCAAGAATTTGGGTCGAAACATTGTTTAAAAAGTGAGTATTTTTATTGGTTTTCAGAATTTGTCATTGTTTGACTAAAAATTTGAAGCACTTACATGTTGAAACTTAATAGAGTCAAGTAATATGAAATTTAATATTTTGAATATGGTTTTCAAATTTTTAATTTCTATCATTAGACCCATATGGCACAAATTATTTTTTAATGCATATTTATAGAAACCACTTTCAAAAGTCACTTTCTGGGATCATACAATGCAGGTGTATGGACACCATAATCTAACCTAAAGAAAAATATTTTTCTAATTAATTTTGTAGAAATATGTGTAATATACTAAAGATTGATGAGGATATTTTTTCTAATTTTCAATAAATATATATTTAGTATTTTTTTATTGGCCTAAATTGTTGTTTTTAAAAACTGCCATGCATGACCACCATAATTTGACCTAAATTAATGATTTTTTGATTTTTGATTTTATAAGAAAATATTTTTATTGGTGTCATAATTGGAGATGTTAAGTAATGTAGGGTTTATGGTGCCATATTTTCTCTATAAGAAAAAGATGTAATCTTCAATGTAATTAGAGATGGAATCCCCATGGTAAGGCTATGAACCTTTACTAGTATTGTAACTAGTTGTTTTACTTATAATACAATGGTTCAATACTTTGCAGTGTGGATTTTTTTACTCAAAATGGTTCTAATTGTGTATATTCATGCTCTTTCTCTTATGCTTACTCTTCTATTTTTTAAATCTTAATTTACATGCAATTATGTTATTGAAAACTTGTTAGATCTAAAAATTGTATAATCTTTCCTCTAAGGATTAATGAGATGGAAATTAAACTGTGATCATTTCTACTTTAAGAAATACTTGTATGTTCTTGTATTATGAGGTAGAAAAATATAGTAGAGGTGCATATTGGTTCTCAAATGTCTTTCTGAGATTGGCATCTCCCCTTCATTTGGTATCAAATTTGATATCCATGATTTTTCATGTGCATGTATGTGAGTTTCATGTAATTTCATGTGAGTTTCATGTACTTGCATGAGCTTGCATGTTACTATTATGTGCTTGTATGTTAATGCATGTGAAGATTCATGGTGTTTAATGTTCTGGATATTTCTTCTTTTGTGATTCCTTATCATGGATAGCTTAAATGAATGTGTATTGAAGAAATTCGTTGACTATTAATACTTGTATGAGTGGAAGATATGTAGTTATCTTATTTTCATGAGATAATATGAACTATGAAGGATGTAGAAGATGGAATGTTTTGGAGTTGATCTTGCGATGTCATTTAATATAAAATTGATATAGAGCTCCTATTTGAAATTTTGTGATAACCCTCATGCATGGTGGTCATATTTCATTTTGTGGTTATGTGAAGAAAAGTATTTTTATTAATTGTTTGAGATGGGTTCCTTAGTTATATGGAGAAACTTGTGTTCTTATGACTATGGTTTTATGTGCCTATGTTGGGTGCTTGGTTTTAGCCTTAGAATTGGAAGGTATTGTTTCAATAACCACAAATGCATGTAGGCTATGGATTTGATCATTGGATGATGTAAAAGATTTTGGAATAGCTTACGTCCTCTATATGCTTGTATGTAATGGTGGTTGTCAAGTTGGCCTATAAATAAGCTTGGAGTTATTGAACCTCTTCTTCCTTTGGGTAGTTGTACTCGAATGGCTTAGGTTAATGATTGGTTAGATCTAAAGGTTTTTGGGAATTTTTATTAAAAATATATGTTGATGCTATAAAGGAGGAGATTCACTACTCTTAAGAATCAATAGAAATAGATTTCACAAGGGGAAAATAGCCCTTAGTTACCTCAAAGTACAAAGCTCAAGTTACATGGTAGTAAATAAAGAATAATTGAATAACTTGATTAAATGAAATGCTAAGCTCTGAAGGAAAAGAATGATAAAATTTCTTAATAAAAGAAATTGATTATAAAATTACAAGCTATAGATTATAGAAATAGAAACCTTAAAAATCACAAATTTATCCTCAATCATGGATGACAACACATTGTGGGGATGTTTATGCCACTCACTTTCATCCCTATCAAAATAGAGAATAGAAACCTAAAATGTACAATGCCCAAATCTCCAAGTTCGTAGATCTACATATAGAACACTGAGGGAAAAAAATTAGGGTTGTTTGAAGGCTTGCCTCAGTCAAACCCTTCTTTTGGTTTTCCACTTCCACGAATAGGAGGATAGATATAGATAGACAAAATTACATGAAATTTAGAAGACATGTGATAGAAACAAATTTGGTTATGAAGGAGAGTCCTTATCATGAATGTAATAGACAAGACAAGTAGATAAGATAGCATTACCAATAGTTTGTGCTTCCCCTCTTGGCTTGATAGATGTGATATTATTGCTCACAAGAGAGCCTTAAAAATTGTTGTGATAGAAATCTAGTAGATCTTCACTACAAAGAGGAAGAGAGAAAAGATGTAGAAGAGAGAATAGAAGGAGAGAGAAAGATCAAACAAGAGAGAGTTATAATGAATGCGAACGAGAGTGAAAAGAGGATATTTTTTAGGTTGCATGGGTGGGAAGAGTTGTTACATTCATATTTCTATAAAAATGATGTGTTTCATAGGCAAAGGATGTGAAATATTTTCATTTGAATCTCAAAAAAAATTGGGATGCTACCACATCATGCAAATGTTTGTGTGTAATGCAACTGTCTTGCTCAAAATGTGGCAAGAATGTGACATCTAGGCTACTAATGCTTCATCATTGGTCACTATGAAGTTGAAATTTTAAAACTATGACTCAAGTTTTTGCTACTTGTAAATAGACATTATATTTGTTTTACATAGAATTCAATTCTTCTCATATACAACACAAATATTTTAACTTCAAATCAAATAATTTTAAAAATTATTTTATGTAGATAAAAATAGTAAATTAAATAATATATGTTCTATTGCATCCCCTTATGTTTAAAAGATATTCATAACAAAAATATTTATAAAAGATACAAAGCCCAATAATATAAATGGTTAAAAAAATATAATAAATATGGTTTAGGTTAATTGTCATGATAGTATAAGCTAATACATTAAACAAGTAGTAAAATTATAAATAAGAAAAGAAGATATGAAATTAATTGATAATTTGATATATTGTTGTCTAATATAAATATTAATTATTATGCTAGAGCTTCTAAATAGACATTATATTTATTTTTACTTAAAAATTTAATTCTAATTATTCTCCTATTGCCTAACAATAAAAATTATTCTATTTTTGTTGTTCCCCTATTAAGTCCCAAAAATATGCTTTAAACTTTCATTAGGTTGACAAAAAGGGCACTTCTGGGTGGAGTTTCAAAATTGCTAGCCTATACTTTATATTTCCAAATTTGATCACTCAAATTATTACACTTGTCATAAAATCTACATTTCCATTTTTTATATTGGAAGGAAGTTGTTTTGGGGATTGGTCTTCAAAAAAAATTGCTGGATAATTCTATAAGATAAAGTATTTTGCTTAACATTTGAGAAAGTAGATTTTCATCTATGTTCTCTAATCATATTGCTCTTTAGGATGTAGAAATGGTAAATCTTTATGCTAACATCATTTTTTAGTTTATCCTTTTGTGATTTCAACTAAATGGTGGTACTAAGGAAGAGGAAAAGCAAAGGAAGCACTTGGAGAATATTTAACATCAATTCTTATAGTTCCATGAAGGGCATATGTGTTTCTCCACACAATTTCAAAGTTTATTTAAATTTAGAATATACGTGTTTCCCTCTTTATTTTGCCTCTATATTATTGTATATGTTAGATGATAAAAGTCCTCTTTCTAAGAAAGTTTGTTGTAATAGTTACTTATGCTATATGTTGGGAAGAATTATGTATGTTTGTAAGGCTTATGTAAAAAAAATTATTTATATTATGCTCTTGTAACTATTATTGCTATTGATCTTTTCCTCTTCTCTAAACAGTTCCTTTTGAACTACATTATTCTTTTACATTTTAGATTATTTTAATAAAAAATAAATAAAAACTATTGCCCTAATTTCCATCCTACACAGTCCACTTAATAAATTGTGAACATATCATATTATTTCCAATACAAACAAAGAAAACATAATTGCTAGCATGTAATCCCTAGGGAAGAGGGACTAGTAGTTGTGCAAGGTCCAACTGTTGTTATAGAACTTGTGCCTATACTACTCAATATTATCACATATTTATATTATATATTGTAAATAAATAGTCCACATGTAAATAGAAAAATAACAAAATGATGGTGAAAATGGACCCATACTTCAACACATGAGAACTTATGAATGTTATATAAAAAAATATAAATACATTCATGAAGAAGTGAAATAAGTATAATTGTTTCTTGAATAAAATATCATTACTATCTACTATAAGTGTTTCATTTATAAAATAAAATGCTCATTTAATTAAAAAAACATTCGTTCACACAATTTTGTTATCATAGTGAAAATATATTGTTCTTATGTGTACAAATATTGGGGTAGAAATGCACAACCATTGGAGTATTTCATATTAATAGTTTGTCCTATCACAATTATAAAAGGTTGGCACAATAAATACCATCTATTTTCCCATTAAATGTGAAGGATTTTCAAAAAGTTTTAGTGTTCAGCTATTGATTCATTTTTGTTTAATATTACATATTTAAAATAATTGTGTTGCTTTTATAACAACAAATAGTTTTTTTGTTCAAACATTGGTCTATTTTTGTTGAACATAAAAGCCAGAGATGACAAATATTTATGGTTACCTATAGGTATTTGGTTCATTTAGGTTGCATATAAGTTTTATCTTAAATAAAAATATGATATTCTACAAGAAAGAAATGTTATTTTTTGTTCAACTACTAGAGATACCATGAATAACTTTTGGTCAAATCTTTAAAAAGTCAAAATTTAGATACTTCTCAATAGATGTTCCTATGTGGAGAGTTGAATGATGAGTCATACCTCCAAACCATAATTATAGATAGATAAGAGGCCAGTTCACATTTAAAAAAAAAAAAGAGAAGGTCCTACAGTATTTTAGTCAATTGCTACATGTTGAAAAAGTTAGGTTGCATGAATAATACCTAAAGAGGATCTCATGCTACAGAATAAATAGCTTTGATGATTTAAATATAAAAAGAGATAAATTGTAGCTTGTGATTTCTATATTACACATGTCAATATGGTGATGAAACAACTCAAGGTTCTAGAGAGAGACTAATGAGAATGCTTTGAATAGTTGAATGAATTTTTATGGGATTGAAGTAAAAAAGTATAGGGAATTAATAGGAACTAACCTTTCTTTTAGATTGGGAATTTATAAGCTATATTTCTGGATAGGGAATTTGTTAGCAGGTTTGTACTAAATTTAAAAGATAAGATTTAGAAATTTGGATATGAAATTTTGGATGCAACTAATATTATAATGAAACACATCTATGTACACAAAAAAATGCATAAATACATACATAACATGATGAGATGGCATAGTGAGGGGCCCACCAAACAAATAATAAAAGTGATGAAACCAAAAAATAGAAGGAAACATCACAATGAGGAAAGTGATGAAATAACGATGACAGTAGCTCATTTATCCTGATTCTTGGAATAACGGTGATGTTTTCTTTCCTTCCGTGAGAAGTTATCCATTCACCATGGGTGAGAAGGGGAGCTAACATGATTAAGACATGTTTTTTAAATTGTAACAAGTATTATTATTTTGAAAACACTCTGTGTTGTGGGTTTTCTCGTTCTACGGGCTGAAAGTGAAAGTTTGGAGAGCAAGGGGGCACATTTGTAGGTGGGGGATATGGCCAACCAAATTAAAAGGTGAGTGTTTTTCAATCGATTGGGTTGTTACTTGTAAAGGGTTTAAAAACATTATGTGTGTTGTTATTTTAAAAGGTTTTTAAAACACTATGTGGGTTGCAAGTTTCATAAAACTCATTGTTTTGCAACTTGGAATTTTAGAAAAAGGTATGAGTTTCTTGATGAGATTTTGTTATTGATACCATAGGAATGTAATGAAATACACTATTTTATAAACACTCAGTGTTTTCCAACAACCATTGACACTCTATGTTATTGGTTGTTTCACTCTATAGGTTGAAAGCGAAAGGTTGGAGAGAGGAGTTTCAGGTGGGGGAGATGAAAAAAATAACATAAGTGAGGTTAGGTATTTGTAACAATTTGGGTTGTTACTTCTAAAGGGTTTTAAAACATTATGTGGGTTGTTTCTTGTAAAGGGTTTTCAAGAATTAAGTGGGTTGTAGGTTTCGTAAAGCCTAGAGTTTTGCAACCTTGAATTTTTAAAAGTAGAATGAATGTCTTCAAAATATTTTGTTATTTAGACCATATGAATGCAATTAAATGAACTGTTTTGTAAACACCAATTTTTTTCCAAAAACCATTAACACTATGTGTTGTTGGCTTTTCATTCTACAAGTTGAAAGTGAAAGGTTGGAGAGTAGGGGGTAGTGCCATAGAAAAAGGACCCTTTGCTTGAAATGGAATTAATTCATGATAATTGGACATAATGAGATCTTAATCTAGTGTTGTGAGACATTCTATGCATCCACACTAGGTCTTGGACCCTTGCAAATTGAATAGCATGCTTTAACGATGTCTTGTAAAGGTGTTGTAAAGTGTTGTAAGATGCTTTCATGCTTTTCTAAGAGTTAATTAACCTATTTAAATCCTTAATGAAACATTATAAAATGTGTTTAATAACATTATTAAATCAATCTAGAAGGTTTCTAAAATAAACTTAATGTTAAATTAGTGTTGTAATGTGTCTTGCACATTCACATTGATTTTTATGCCTTCCTAGCCTATGTGGACCTCATTTCAATGTCGTAAAGTGTACTTAATCATACTTTCACATTGATTTCTATGTCCCAAGCCTTATTTTTCATTTACATCATCAGTAATAGTTCCATATTAATCCATATTATGCATCCTGAGGCTTAAATTGATCAAACACCTGATCAAGTTGCATTTTAGACCTTATTTCATTATTCCTTAGCATCTGATCTGTCAAAATAAGCCTTGTGGGACCTATTCATCATGCATGGTGAATTAGTCCCATCCAGGTGGGACCCATTCTCCATTTGTGGTGAATGAGTCCCATTTGGCCCAATTTTGACCTTTAAGCAGAAAAAAAGTGAAATTTGAGTTTAATTTTACTTCATGTCAGCCTATGATGAGGTATTAATGGGTTACTAAGGCACATGTGTGTATAAATATATGTTCTCCTCATTTCACATCTCTTATCTCTCATCATTCATTGATCCACAAATCTTTCATCTCAAGTCATGCAACTTAGGGTTTTATCATTGCAAGATATCAATAAATCTTCAAAAGACATTCAAGGGCTAAATCTTCATGCTATTCTATAGAATTTCAAGATCAAAGATAATGTCAAGGTAATCTATTCCATCATTTCATTTTTCATTACTTTCTTTCATCATTTTGGTTTAATTACCTAAACGGGGTTTGACGAAGGCAAACCCCCATGCCCTAACATTCAACATCTCTTCTTCTTGTTTTGCATGTTTGCAAATTTAGGTCCTTTGGAAGCTTGGAAATCATTGAAGATCAAGTTGAAATTTTTTTAAAGTCCTCTCTTCATTCAACAAGTCAAAGAATCAACAAAAAGACACTTTCATACCTAAATCTGACAGTTTCAGAAGCAAACACCTGTAGGAAGTAGAAGTGCAAATCTAACTCCAAAAAATCAACTCTTGAATTTTATGATTCCTATAGGTGGAATAATTCACCACCCATGGTGAATGAGTCCCATCTATAGGCCTAAAAAGTGGTTTTGTCAAAATTTAGCTCCCAATTGTAAGGAACCTTTTTCTAGGACTTTTCATCAGAAGTAGGACTAATTCTCCATGCATGGTGAATTAGTTCCAATGGCCATTAATAGTGACTTTTGGAACATTCCAAAACCTTCCAGTAATAGTAATCTAGCTCTAGGTGCACTCTATTCAGTTTCATCAATTTCTATTTTCATTTGTTTAGGTTTCTAGTTCACATTTGCAATCAACATTGTGTTTTCCAATATCTTGCATTAATTTAGTTTACATTCATTTATTTGCATTTGTAAGCATTCAAACACATCTACACACACTTCACATCAATATCACATCCATCCGTAAATTAATCTTGACTGAAACATTGTACATTTTGGTCCATCTTTCCCCTTTTAGGTGAGAAACCCTAAGAGAGCAAGGAAGGATTTGGGTCCCAAAATCCTTCATTTCATTTTGGTGAACCTGCTATTTGAATCACCTCTTTTCTGATTTTGGAGTCCCTTAGTCATTCTAGAGTTGCTTGCATTGCATTTTCCATTAGTTAGCTTGCATTCTAGAATCTCATTTTTGCATGTGTAAAAGTGCATAGTAGGTTTCCTTTTTGCATCTTCAATCATTGAAACATTATGAATTTTTGCATTTTCACTTAGGTCTCCATGATAGCACTAAGAATTAATGAAAATCAGTCACAAATTTCTGAAAATTTTGAATAAATTCCATACTAGGACTCATTCACCACCTTGGACGAACCAATCCCTTCTAACCCCTAAAGCAACCTTTTATAGAGCTAAAAACCCTATTTTTATGATTTTTTTTGGTGCCATTTCATACCTATATCAATTAGTTGCATTTATGTAGCATTCACTTCATAAAATATAGCATTAATCAGCTCATTTCATGCATGGTTTCATTTTCAAGTTTTCATTCTCATCTTGTTACATCTCATAATCAGTCCATTGTCACCTTTGAAATTTGAATCATTATTCTTCATTTGAATTTTTTCTTTGGAATTGTTACATTTCAAGATTGTAGATTAATAATTCCATCATGTTTTCATTACAAAATTCTATACTTCTCAGCTTGCATGTTCTCTTTTTAGATATTATTGCATGTTGCAAGTGAATTTTGTTAAACGCATATGAATATGAGGTCCTTTCCTCTCTCTTTTTGTTCATCATAGATCCCTCTCCTAGTTCCCCTTTTGTGGATGAGGTTGGCTTAGTGAAAGAAACCTTGGATACTCATAACACTTACATTTGTTCTCCTATTATCTCTCACACTTGTGAAGCAGATATTTTAGTGCTAGAAGAACCAATTGATGAGAGTTGTGACAATTTGAGTTGTTTCTCTCCTCTTGCCTCTCCTATTAGACAAAAAATTACTACCACAGAGGACATCACACTAAGTAATCATGATTATTACAAAACACAACATGATAATGAGACCATAAATTCATCTCCCAACTCCTCCCCTATTGTGAGATTTTTTTTGTGAGTAATCATGGCGATCACATTATTTGTGAGGAGGATATGTTGACATTAGATACTCAGATCTTTAAGACCTATGATAATCCTCTTTATTTTTCTTCCCCTATTTTTGAAGAAATTATTGGAAAAATGGAGGTAATCAAAGATAATCATGAGAATCTTCTTGCTCCCTTTCCTAATGTTTCCCCCATCCAAGAACACATACTTAATCAAAAGGATCCAATCATGGAAAAACAAGCATGTGATTGCTTTTCTTCTCTTGATGCCTCTCCCACTTTTGATGAAGCTACTTTGCACATTTCAACCTTAGATGAACATATTACAAGCTCTCCTACTAGGGTAGATCATATGGAACAAGAGAATGAGACATTACAAACACCGAATGATTGCATAACATATTCCCCTAGTCTCCTCATTACCAATAATATAACACATTCAACCATTAATAACTCCCTTGGTTGTTATGAAGTTATTTTGGATGAATTAAACCTTAATTTCCATGACCATGTGGTTTGTTTTTCTCCTAATAACTCTCCTTCTAGGGAGGATATTATGACCCAAGACAAAGATAATGAAGACTCTCACTTGTTACGAGATGTTAACAATATTCAACCTCACTATACCCTTTACCCACCCTTGCATAAACTTCATCCTTCCAACAAATCTTGCTCCATAATTTACCCACCTTCGCATTTTCTTCATCCTTCCAATAAACCTCACTACACCTTCTGCCCACCTCAAACTAATGTGTCACAAAAAATGAGTTATAATACTCTTTCTCATACATATAATACTCAAAATAATCCACAAAAACTGCAACCAACATCACACTCCTTTCCTTTAACCAATCTACCTAGCGCTCCTCGTTACATCCCAAACAAAGGAGTATGATCTTGTTGAACAATTAAAGAATATTCATGCAAAGATTTCCCTTTGGTATTTACTTCAAAACTCACCAAATTACAACAACATTCTTCAAATAGCCTTAAAACAAATCACAATTCCTCCTGGTACCACTCTCAATGATCTGGCAACTCTCATCCACAAAAAGAATCTTGACATTACCTTCCATCAACATGAGCTCCCTCCTTTGGAGTTTCATAAACAACATGATTCCTTTATGATAATTTCTCGATTCAATCACACATGTATCAAATTCACTCTCATAGATAATGGTCGTGCCCTTAATGTGTGTGGTGTGGGTATCCTTGATCAATTACATGTTGATAGGTCATAAATAATACTTGATTCTTTCTCTATTCGAGGATTTGATAATACAACAAAGCAACCACTCGATGTAATCACTTTTCCTATTATGGTTGGGGTGGTTACTTTGCAAACTTTTATTCATGTCATGTCTTATTATCTTTCATACAATCTTCTTTTAGGTAGACCATGGATTCATGAGATGAATGCAGTTAAATGAACATGCATTTTCCCTCTCTTTGAAAAATGTTGAGATCATTTGCACTTATCCTTTCTTGGTGACATTGAGCATGATGTTCCCTAAGATGAGACATTGTATGAAATAGGAAAAATCCCTTTGAAAAATCCTTACATTATTTTGCATTAACAATGTCTACAAGTATCAAAATCATTTCATTTTATTTTGTGGTGCCTTGCTAATGTTATCAATGGATATAACTTTAATATGGTTGAGCGGGAAGCCCACCTTGCAGCATGACTTTTCCCCATAGCCACCTTTGTGTTTGTGAGTGCATACCAACTAGTGTATGTTTCTTTCCTTTTGGGATTTCTCACCCAATGGATGACTTTAAGTTTCATGGCCTCAAAGTGAGTATGTTGTGCCCTTCTCACCCCAAAGATGACCTAAAGTTATATGGCCCCAAAGTGACTACATTTGTCTTTCTTTCTCGTTCTTTCCATTGCATGATTTTGTATCTTGGGGGACTTACTTAGGATCTTCAATCCTGGGGGCTTGCACAACCTCCTTTGATCTTTGTCATTCTCTTTCATCTACATATTTACACTTGGATCTCTCTTGAATGTCTACTTTAGTGTGAGTTTCAAGCAAGTCCATTCTCTCACTAAAGTGGAGGCTAAATGTGCCATAGAAAAAATGACCCTTTGCTTGACATGGGATTAATTCATGATAAAATTGACATAATGAGGTCTTAATCTAGTGTTGTGAAACATTTTATGCATCCACACTAGGTCTTGGACCCTTGCAAATTAAATAACATGCTTTTAATGATGTCTTGTAAAGGTGTTGTAAAGTGTTGTAAGAGGGCATGTGCAGGATCATGGTATGCCAAACAGGCCCTTAAGTGGCAAAAAATTCAGAAAAATCAATGTTAGGCAACTTGACGTAAATATTTGAATAAGTTATCTATATTATTTCAAAAATATGTAAGAATAGAATTTGTAGAAAATTGAATTTAGTTTCTAAAATACTAGGTTTATTTAAAATAAATAAAATCTATTTGGTGAAAATTTGAAATTTCAATGGTGGTACTTAAATTTCAAGGAAAAATAAGAAGTAGGTGTCATCTCCACCCCTAACCATAATAAAATGATAATATTTTTTCTAAGATTTTATATATAAGTAGAGGACTCATGTCGGATGTGATGCATATTTTTTTGTAATTTTTTCCAAGTAAATAATTAATTATGATTTTTTATTACAACTTTTAGAAAATATAAAAACTCGTCTGTCTGACCACCTTAACTTTGTCAAAAATTCATGAAATTTAATTTTTCTTTTTTTAATCCGATAGTATGTAAAGCATAGAATGTGACGCATGTTTTGGATTCAAAAAATATGATACCATTTGAAAGTTATAGATGTTTTTCAATCAGCCTATCGATCAGGACTTTAGTCGTAATTCTAATAGAAAATAAATAATAATTATTTATTAAATTCAAATTAAATCATAATTTATATTTTTGGAAAGCTTAGAATCTCCTCTAAAAACCCTTTTCGTTTCATTAATTTTGGGTGAAAAAAAAGTCGTCAGCCACATACCCTACAAATATTGCCACTTTTTGGCATACCATGATCCTGCACATACCCAAGATGCTTTCATGCTTTTCTCAAACTTAATTAACCTATTTATCCTTAATACAAGATTATAAAATGTGTTTAATAAAATTATTACATCAATCTATAAGGTTTCTAAAATAAAGTTAATGCTAAATTAGTGTTGTAATGTGTCTTGCTCATTCAAATTGATTTTTGTGACTTCCTAGGCTATGTGGACCTCATTTTAGTGTTGTAAAGTGTACTTAATCACACTTTCACATTGAATTATATGTCCCAAGCCCTATTTTATATTTACATCATCAATAATAGTCCCATAATAATCCATATTGTGCATCCCAAGGCTTAAATTGATCAAATACTCGATAGGGTTGCATTTTAGACCTTATTTGTTTATTCCTTGGCATCTGAGCTATCAAAATAAGCCTTGTGGGACCCATTCACCATGCATGTAAAATCAGTCCCATCTAGGTGGGATCCATTCACCATGTGTGCTGAATGAGTCCTAGTTGGCCCAATTTTGACCTTTGAGTAGAAAAGAAAGTGAAATTTGAGTTTAATTTTGCTTCATGTTAGCCTGTGATGAGGTATTAATGGGTTTCTAAAGCACATGTGTGTATAAATATGTGTTCTTCACCTCATTTAACATCTCTTATCCATATATTATCTCTCATCACTCATTCATCCACAAATCTTTCATCTCAAGTAAAGCAACTTAGGGTTTTGTCATTGCAAGATATCAAGAAAGTTTCAAAAGACATTCAAGGGATGAATCTTCATGTTGTCTTCTATAATTTCAAGAAAAAACATCATTAAAAGGTAATATATTCCATAATTGTATTTTTCATTACTTTGTTTCATCATTTTGTTTTAATTACCTAAACGGGTTTTAACTAAGGAAAACCCACATGCCCTAACATTCAACATATCTTCTTCTTGTCTTGTTTGTTTGCAGATTTAGGTCCTTAAGAAGCTTGGAAATCATTGAAGATAAAGTTGATTTTTTTTTAAATTCCTCTCTTCATTCAACAAGTCAAAGAATAATAAAAAAGACACTTTCATACCTGAATCTGACAGTTTCAAAAGTGGACACCTGTAGGAAGTAGAAGTATAGATATAACTCCATAGTTCTAATCAACTCCTAAATTTTTTGATTCTTGTAGGTGGAATAATTCACCACCAATAGAAAATGAGTCCCATCTATAGGCCTAGAAAGTGGTTTTGTCAGAATTTAGCTCTCAGTAGTTAGAAACCTATTTCTAGGACTTTTCATCTAGCAAGAATAATTCACCATGCATGGTGAATCAGTCCTAGTGGCCATTAATAGTGACTTTTCAAACATTCCAAAACCTTCCAGCAATAGTAATCTACCTCGAGGTGTACTCTATTTAGTTTCATCAATTTTTGTTTTCATTTGTTTAGGTTTCTAGTTCACATTTGCAATCAACACTATGTTTTCCAACATCTTGCATTAATTAGTTTACATTCATTTATTTGCATTTCTAAGTATTCAGACACATCTACACATAGTTCACATCAATATCCCATCCATCCTTACATTAATCTTGATTGAAACATTGTGCATTTTGGTCCATCTTTCCCCTTTTAGGTGAACAACCCTAAGGGAGCAAGGAAGTATTTGGGTGCCAAAATCCTTCATTTTAGGGGTAGATTTATCTGAAGTGAGGTGAGGGGTTTCTAAATATTTGGGTTTTTAGTTGTAAAGGGTTTTAAAACATTGTGTGGGTTGTTTTTTGTAAAGGGTTTTCAAACATTAAGTGTGTTGTTCTTTGTAAAGGGATTTCAAACATTAAGTGGGTTATTGTTTATAAGGGGTTTTCAAACATTGTGGGTTATAGGTTTCATAAAACCTAATGTTTTACATCATAGAATTTTACAAAATAGCATGAATTTCTTGAAAATATTTTGTTATTTAGACCATAGGAATGTAATTAAAGGCATCATTTTAGAAACACCCAATGTTTTCCAACAACCATTAACACTGTGTTTTTAATTAATTTCAACAAGTTTATTCATTATTATCGATAATGGAAAGAAATTTGTGTTCTTTCTATTTGCAATGTACACCTACATATACGAGATTAAAAACCACAAGGGCTTTGATATGTTGTAATGTGGGTTACAATTTTATAAACACACAGTGTTTTCCATTATATTGCATTACACATCTTTCAAACTAAAAGCACTACTTCACATTGCATAACTAATAAGTAGATGCTGATAGATGACAAAATTTAAACTACAATATAGGTTTTTTATAAAGTCAACATAAGTAGTTATGTAGTTACTTCACATTGTATAACTAATAAGTAGGATTTGTTGCCAATTGCATTTTCTTGGCATGGTATTCCATGAGACGACATTTATTTCTACCTTTTCTATGCTACCACATTTCATATATTTTTCTACCAAAGCATTTTATCAAATAGTTCACTACATATCAACCATAGAGAGATCTCCATTTAAAGCACTAACCATTATAAGAGAGAGAATCCCTAAAATGTTCACAATAAATTTAGGTAAGATTTAAAATTCCTACTACAATATTTGCTTATCAAAAGCATGCATTTATACCAAACCATCCTCTATCACCCTCTCCAACTCAAAATTCTAATGATTCTTTTAGTTTCCCTAATCTCAACATCAAGGAACTATCAATTTGACCTTCGGGGATTAGTAATTATTTTATTTATAATATTAGTGTAGCTTGAGAGTGGTTACCTCACAAATTTGTAATGTTATCACACCATTTGATCATCAATAAAATTCAAGTAAACATTTCTCAAAACTATACAAGTTTTAAGGAAAATATAGTAACCATTACATAAATATAAAATAGCATAAAAAAAAATCAATAGCCAAGTTTATTGACATCACCAAAAATAAAGATTTCATCATGAAGGATCTTTCAATAGAAACCCTAAATAGAACTTTATCTAAATGAGTAAAGGCATATATTTTCCACTTTGTTGCATGAACTAAAATTCTCAACAAAAGGACATACCCAATTTGATAGAAGAATACAAACACTAACCCATTGAATGTAACAAAGATAATCCCAAAGAAAACACATTGAAATTGTGAAAAAATCAATTTTTTATAGGTGGAAACACTTTCTATTACTAATGTGAAAACTAATTAGACTATGTGAAGATAGAGAACAAAATTGGCAAAAAATTAAAAAATATAGAACAATTAAAGTTTTGAGATTGTCAGAGGTAAACATATTGAATTATATATCCAAATTCAACCATGTTTATCCCACATTTTATTTTATATGTTTTAGGTGTAATTTATAGAGCACTCTTCAGAGAAATATGGATCATACGATAAGTGAAATCCTTGAAGATGGGTCTAGAATATAGATCAAAAGCATCAAAACTCAAATCATGATAAAATAGAAATAAACCTAGATAAATTATTAAAAATAGATAATAATATTACTTATCCATGAAGACGTAAAAATGAAACTACAATCTCATTAACATTAATAATAAGTTTTGTAGTTGAATCCTTGAGTACAAAAGTAAAACCTAAAACAAATAAATGTTAACGAAACTAGGAACAAGATTGAACCTTCGAAGACCTAATTAAATATTATTCAAATCTTAATGGAGATGAAGAGGATTCATTGTAGAAGATAAATAATTTATCTTTTTTCACTTCCAATTATTTGCGCCACCATCAACCATCAATGTGATCTACAAGTTATGGCAATCAAAAAAGTATCCCTATTTCTTGGTTGTTTGGGCCCTCCTTGTTAACTAAGCTTAAAGGTGCCCTGATTAAGTTTGTAGTGTGTTTATGTTCACATTCACATTATTTCTTGGGCTCTTGTGAACTAATGAACTTAAATGGTACCTTTCTAAAGTGTTGTGAAGTGTTCTAACATACATTCACACTTTTCTAACATTTTATTAATTAATTGAACCCAATAAGCCTCTTTTAAACTTTAATCATGCCTTATTTAAGGTGTTGTAAAGTGTTGTAACACACTTTCACTCTATCCTAGGGTTTTAATAAATAATTGGGCTTCTTTATGCATTAGTTGGCCTTATTCTACATACAAAGCCTCATTTAATGCATATTTGAGGATAATCTTGACACAAATCAACATCCAATCATAATTCAGGTGTTTTCAAGTTGTGTGGCTTATATTTAGTGATATGGGACTCATTCGCCACCTTGGGCATATGAATCCCACCTAGGTTTTTGGGTCCCAAACCTGGTTTCACACCTTTCTAAGTAGTTTTAAAAATGGTCCTATAAATTATGCCTAATGGGACTCATTGGTCACCTTGGGTGAATGAGTCATGTGTGGCCCAAAATTAAAATTAATTCAAATTTTTGGAAAAAATTAATCCTCCTAGATCTGATGTTGGCTTGTAGTGTTGTAATTTCAAGAATTCTTTCATAATTAATGTGGTAACAAAAATTGTACTCCCTTCTCAACACGGAGATAGTACAATTCCTTTCCTAATTTGGAGCTATTTTGGTACCCTTGCATTAATTACCCTTTAAATCATCATTTTAGGCCCCTTAGACCCATTATTTTAGATCTTGAGGCTTATTTCAGTTAAAAACCTGACAAAATCATTTAAAACATTAAAAATCCAAAAAACCCACCTCAAAAATCTAGGGTGGGACTCATTCTCCACCTTTGGTGAATCAATCCCCCTAGGTGGGACCCATTCACCACCTTGGGTGAATGAGTCCCATTCGGGGTCTTTTTAAGTTTTATGTGGTTCAATTACCTTTTTAATTCAAATTTTTGGTTGAGGTTGGCCTTTGACATCTAAATAATGATAAATTAGGTGGTAATGCCTATATAAGCAAGTTTGCAAGTCATTTTTTTGATCTAAGCAATAATTTTCAAGACACAAGCATGAATAATCTTTAAGTATTCTTTCACAAGAGAATTCAAGTTTCAAAAGCAAGAAAATTTGAATTCTTCAAGTAGTATTATTATGTTTTTTAAGGTCTTCAATCTCACTTCTTTCATGATCTAGCATTTTTAAGGGTTGATCATGGTTGTCTATGGTGAATCATGATGGATTCTAGGTTGGGGAGATGCAACTAGCCATGAAGCCAAGCCTAATGACTTATTTCCTAAGTGATTTCATCCGCCATTGTCACTTTACATTTAGCCTAAGGAAGGTACAAGCATCATTAGTCCTCTTTTGGGTGATTAGAGATCTCTCAAAGTGAGTCATCCATTGTCATGCATTTCATTCATGTATCTCATTCTTACACATTAGAATAGGATTGCATTATGTTTTAGATTTCCTAGTCTTAGACACACCTAAGGCTAGGAATTATGTTCACATTTACATTCAAGTTCCCTTATTTCCATCAAGGTTTAATTACCAAACTATGGATTTGAACTAGGAAAACCCCCCATAGTAAAATCAGGTCTATATATTTTTTTGTAGGTATTTTCCCATATTTGGATCTGGAAATTAGTTTAGAAGGGAAGGGTAGAAACTAGAGCATAGATATAAACTTGAAATTCCTAGAAAATTAGAACACGACTGATTTTCCAAAAGTGGAAAATGAGTCCCACTACAAGTGTTTTCTAGAACTGTTTGTAGATTCAAATACCCTTTTCCCCAAAACTAGTTATTGTACAGAAATCAAGATATGGGACTGATTTTCCAAGATTGGAAAATGAGTCCCAATAGGTCAAAAAGTCAAATTTTCTAGTATTCCAGAGCTTCAATCAACCATCTCCATATTTCTAGGTGCACAAAGTCCTTTCTGTAGCTTTATGCTTTGTTTCATTTGCAAATTTAGGTCATTTAGTGGAGCTCTACATTAAATTAGGGTTTTTCATTCATCTTACATTTCAACTTGCTTTGCATTTGTCTTTCCAAGTCCTAACTTAGTGGTGAACCCCTTACTAGTTTAAAATCAGCCCCTAGGACAACCCTATTGCAATATCTCTTTCTCTTTTGCATTGAGATCTCTAGGGTTATCCTTGAATGGAATAATTGGAAAGTGGGTGTGCTCTATGTCCTAAGCCATATGAGATAACTCCACCATTTTCATAGGTTCCAATTAAGTATAAATACAAGGTTCTTTCACTCATTTCACCCAAGAATTCATGTATTCATGTATATAGCAAGTTTGAGTTCACAAGAGCTTTCAAGTGTCTATAGGAGCATTAAAGAGTAGATTATCAAGAATTCTAGAGCATTATTTAAGCAGCAAGCATCATGTCAAAGACATCATGCATCGTGCTTTTTTTTAGCTAATAATTGTGATATAGTATTTTATGATTCAAGCTAGCAATTCATTCAGGATCTGCATCTATTGGAGCCATCTCACACATGTTTGGAACATCTTATTGATAGGATTTGGTGAGTTGCAACATCATAATTTTTTCATTCATCATTCTTCATTCCTATTTCATTCTATTTCAATATTTAATTACAAAAATGGGGTTTGACCAAGGAAAAAACCTATCCACTAACAAAACATCATTTTTTGCTCTTTTTAGTGTGTGGTTTGCAGCTTTATATTGTAGATACATTAAAGAGAAATTTTGGAAAGATTGATCAAAGTGTTCAAAGTTGTCACAATTGTCACCTTACATTGGAGATAGTTGGAGAACTTCAAGAAGTTGTAAATCAAGGTTTCAGATCTAGAAATAAATTGGGAAGCACAAAGCAGACATTGAAGAAAAGATTTAGGCTTTGAAGATTCAGAAAACCCTAACTAGACCAATTCGCCATTTTTGGCATATGAGTCCTAGTTTACGTCAAAATTTAGATTTTTATAGATTTAGATACCCATTTTCCAGATTCTTGTTTTTGTAGACAAACCCAGATCTGTGACTAATTCACCCATCCTCGCGTATGAGTCCCAGTCAACACTAAAGTCAAAATTTCTAGCATTTTAAAGCTCCATCCAATCATCTCCCAATTTCTAAGTGCACACATTTCATCTTGCAACTTTTTGTTTTGATTTACATACTTTTCTAGGTCATTTAGTGAAACTTTTGCATCACATTAGGGTTAAGCTTTTCATCTTGCATTGCATTTGTATTTCCAAGGCCTAGCTTTGTGGTGAACCCCTTATTAGTTGACAATCATCCCCTAGGACAACCTTATTGCAAGATCTCTTTCTCCTACACATTGAGATCTCTAGGGTTATCCTTGAGTGAAATAATTTGAAAGTGGGTATGCTTTATGTTCTATGCCATACAAAAACATCCTTTCCCAACTCATTTTTTTCCATTGCTTCATTTTGGTGAACATGCATTTATAACATCATAATTCTGATTTGAATTGCATTATCATCCTAGATCTTTCTTGCATTAACATTGCATTAGAGTTTGAATTAGTTAATTGGCATTCTAGGGTTTTCAAATTTTGGATTAGTGAAAGTTCATATAGCTTGAATTTTTTCATCTTAAATCATTCAAAATATGTGTTTGCGCCTATTTTATAGATCACACAACCTAAACAACATAAAAATTAATTGAAATTTTCAAAAAAAATTGAAAAAGTCCTCATTGGGACTCATACACCACTTTGGGTGAATCAGTTTGTGTGCAGATTTTGCATTGCATTTTTCAAAATTTAAATCTCTATTTATGAGCTTATGTTTATTTTTTATAGCCTTATATTTTAGTTTACAAATTTTATGTTATATTCATTTCATTTTTCTTAACTTATATTGCATTTTCATTCACCTTGCATTTGTTGGTGTGAATAATTGTCTTGTACCTAGCTTATTCATTCACTGGTAATTAGGAGACATATTCACATGGTTAAGTTTACTTAGGATAAAAGATTCCTTCTAGAAGTATTAGTTGGCTTATCTAGAACTTATCTTATCTAGCTAGGATGCATCATTTCCTAGGTGATTAGGTTGTTGGTTGTCTCATGTCATAGGATCATGACATTTGTCAACATCATATTCATTCATATCTCTCAACCTTGCCCATATAAGAAAGGTATCTCATGTACATTTGTAATCAAGCAATCAATCAATCTTGCATTGTGAAGCAAGCTTTCTTGCCATTCTCTCTCTTGTGGAAGATTTTTTGGTTGCAACTGATCTTGGGGGTGTTGAGGAGTCACCTTTTACTCCTACATGGTATCAGATCTCTCCAGGTGTTGCAAATTCCTTCCCAAATCTAAGGGTGATATTTTGGCTTGAAGAATTTTGCTGGGTGCAGATTGGGGTTTCAATAACCTCACAGTTGAGTTCAGAATCTTCTGCAGACAATTTTGACTGTAAATTCATCCATATTGGGTAAAGTTGTTTTTGAATCAATTTTTTTTTGCTGGGACAACCTCCCAAGGGGTACAATTTTCATAATTTCACAAAAAAATATTTTCTATGAAATATTTTTTGTGATTTGTTGATAATTTTGGGGCAAAATTTTCTAATTGAGTAAATACTTTTGTAAAATTTCGGATATTGTATTGGGAAAATTATTTCTAATAGTCTAGGGAAAAATATTTGTATTTGAATTTGGTATATATTTTGCAAAATATTTGTATCCGCAGACTGTCTTTGTACACCATCAACTATCAAATTGCAGTCTTGGTCGGCGTTGTGCTGAGTACAAGTTTGTGGTACACTGACAAGCCACTATCCAGACCATCAGATCCGCATGTCCTGGTCATCACAGTTTTGTGCCCTCCTACATTGGATCCGTCACTGGTAGCTAGCACCAATCGGCATCAACTTAGATCAGTGCCACATCACTGCAGTGTTTAGGGTCCTTCCACAGGTACCAGTCACACTTCATAGGCCTACGCCCTTCCTTGTCCATGGGTACATTAGCTATCAAGCTTGTGCATCAATTCCCTTGGAGTCTTCATTCGCGGTTGTTAGAGTCTTTGGAGGGTACGAAGTCTAGACAGGAGCATTCATTGGCATCTACACCAGATTGGTTTATGGTGATTTGAGATCTAACCGATGGTCTATTGCTTCGTGGTATCATTGTTCGTGGTACAAAGCACGTAATTTGCAGTGTCCAGCATGGGTACCTTCTCTGTAGGTAGTTACATCACACCCTTTTGTCAGTGTATAGGTGTCATCAGTCATGGCTCTGTCAGACATCTTTGTCCTCTCTGCACAATACACTGGCATTTGTCACCTCCCTGTACATTGGCTGCTACCATCTCATCACTGGGTAACATCACTTCTATCAGCATTCACTAAGCTCTCAGCTGTCAAATATCCCTCATCTGATCTGGCCGTGAAGGGTACGCCTTCCTATAATACTCCGCAGTTAGTATCGACTTCTATATTATTTTGCTTTGTAGCTTTTGTAAAAGCCGACAATAATTTGATTAGCCCACGATTTTTTTTTACAATATTTACGATGTTAGTCATATGGATGACCTTGTTCTAGTGCCTAGGTGCCCAAAAATTTCTCCTACTTAGTCTGCTAGCGCAGTGATTTTGCCCCCATAGTGCCTTTTATAGGCCTTTTTTTCATTTTTTCATAATTTTCGCATACGGAGGAAAAAATTTTCAAACGAAATATTAACAAAAAGCTAGAAGTCTGAATTTTTTAGTGGTACAAATATTTTGCAGAAATTTTGTAGTTTTGTGCCTCTTTTTCTAGGTTGAAGCCCGATCATCATTTTTTTCTTCCAAGCTCATATCTTTGTGCTCTGATCTCTGATTTTCTCCAAATTTGCGGCATCAAAAAGGTATTCGAGAGCACTTCAGATCTAATCATACACTTTTTGCAGATTTGATTCCATATTTTCATATTTTTAGTTTGTTGCTGATTTGATAGTTTGGGTTACATTGTTGTAAATTTGCAAAAAAATGTGTAAATCTGTTAGGACAAAAGGGGTTGATTTCTTGGGAAAATTACTTGATCTTCTCTTGTAATATCTCATTGTATCATGGATTTGAGAAAATTTGTACTTCTAACTCCATATAACTATCATGACTGGAAATATCAAATGGAGTTGTTATTGTTAAAATCGAAGTTGCAACGAATCACATTTGGTCAAGATCCAGAACCTGTAGGAGCAAAAGAGAAAAGAAAATGGCTTGATAGAAGGGATGAAGCTCTTGGTACTTTGAAGTTTTCCATTTCTCCAGATATTAGATATCATTTTGCATCTTGCACTCATCCTAATGAAGCTTGGAATACTTTAGAGAGTCTCTTTGGTAAGCCAGTTAAGATGAGGAAATTTAAGTTGGAGAATGAACTCATGGGTCTTAATGCTTCAGATTTTGATAATGTCCAAGACTTTTTCTCTAAGCTCAATTCTCTTAGATTGCAGTTATCTAATTGTGGGGTCACTAAAGAGGATGAACACTTGATACTTTCTATTCTTGCTAAGCTTGGTCCTAATTATTTATTTTTTGTTTCTACCTTCTATGCTACAATGGATGCTCTTGCCAATGCATACAAAATTCCTTCTCTTGATGAATTTTCAGCTCAACTCACAAGGGAACAAGCAAAGTTGGCACACATGGGCACATTGAAGTTTTCTAGATCTCATGCTCTTGTTGCAAAGGATACAAAGGATTCAAATGGCATAGGTAAGAAGCAGAACAAGGCACCCAAGTCTAATGAGAAAGGTAAAGATTCTCCTTCACATAGCACTCCTGAGTCCACATCCTCTTCTAAAGAGGAATCATCTAAAAAGAAGTCAAAATGTGCATATTGTAAAAGATTAGGACATGATGAGCATAGATGTTATAATAAAAAGATTGATGAACTGACACACCTTCTTCAAAAGAATAACATTAAGCTGCCCTCATCAGTGTCTACTACTTCTTCTTCTGTATCTCAATCGGCAGCTCCATCATCATCATCTCAATCACATGACACAGGATCTACTTCTATGCTACACAAGATGAAAGGAGAAGCTCTCTTAGCCTCTACAAGTCTTGCATCTCATAGATGGCTTCTTGATTCAAGGGAATCTCATCATATGGAATCTTCTATGGATATGTTCTCTTCTTTTGAGCCTTGTAATTCACTCATATATTGATGGGTAACAATACATATATGAGGGTAAGTGGGAATGGTTCTATTGATATGGGGGAAGGTAGCTTTAATGATGTACTTTGTGTTCCTTCCTTGTCCACTAATCTCCTTTCTATTTACCAAATTACTCATGGGGGTCAAGGTAAAATAGTTGAGTTCACTCCAAATAGGGTGTACATAAGGGACTTGGAGACTAGGGATATTGTTGCTATTGGGATGGTTGATCATGCATCTTGTGTATATTCCTTTTCTCATTTTTCTTCAGAAGATGATAATGTTCCTTTGACTGCATCACACACTCCATTGAGTGTGAACCATGATAGTGAGGAGAAGTTTGGTCATCTACACCTTGGTATTCTTGAGACCAATGCTGAGCTTCCTACTCATCCACCTCCTGCTCCTTTAGCCATTGATGCTTCTATTCAGCAGGATGATCATAGTTTTTTAGATCTTGCTTCGTGGGATGAGTATTTTACAGGGATTTATAACTTGTTCATGGAGTCTCGTACTACAGATTTGGAGGAAACACTTGAGGGGATTTCTCTCCTCTTTGATGTCAGTTTTAGTATAACTGTTATCTCATCTACTTTGTCTTTGGAGATTGACATTCATGAGTCTCCTCCATCACTTGATTTGTCATGTTTATTTGTTCAGTTTGACAATGATTCTGTTGTGGCTCATTCAAGCTTGGAGTATCTTTATTAGCTTTCTGAGGCATACATGTTGAGCATTCGTCCTTCCTCCTTTCAGTTGGACATGGAGTGGCTTCTACATCAGATTATGGATTTGTTTCTTCCTAAGGGAAGATGTGTTGCTTGCACACATTGGGTCATATTTTGGTTTTAGGCATTCTTCATCAGCATTGGATCCTCTTCATCATGGGGGGGATATCTTATCTCTCTACTTCCCTCTTATGGGGGGGTATTTGATTGTATATACATGATGCATGTTGTCCTTGGGGGGTATCATTGAGTCCTCCATACATCATGTTTGTTTTATTTTGTTTTCTCTCTTTTGGAGAGGAGTTTTTGTCCCACAGGGTTTTCTCCTTTTCTCCACTTGTGAGAGATTGCATCATTTGCATTGTAAATGGGTACCTAACGTGGCCTCGTAGTCGGGACCCATAGTCATAGTCTTTGCATAGTTTGCATAATAATCTTCTCCCTAAGTTGAACTTAAGATGGGATGTTGGTGTGAATAATTGTCTTGTACCTAGCTTATTCATTCACTAGTAATTAGGGGACATATTCACATGGTTAAGTTTACTTAGGATAAAAGATTCCTTCTAGAAGTCTTAGCTTGCTTATCTATAACTTATCTTATCTAGCTAGCATGCATCATTTCCTAGGTGATTAGGTTCTTTATTGTCTCATGTCATAGGATCATGACATTTGTCAACATCATATTCATTCCTATCTCTCAACCTTTCCCACATAAGCAAGGTATCTTGGTGTAGGAGCACCTAGGCTGACCTTCATTTTGGTTTGCACAATTTTGTCTTGTACCTAATCTTGGCCAAATTAGGATTTCCTTTTGTTTGTTTTGATCTTAGTAGATATTTCATTTTTCTATGTGATGATTTAATCATCAGGATTAATGTCATCATAGTCATTATATTGATAAATGTAGTTTTAGCTTTAGACAACTCAGGTTTGTAAGTAGGATGTAAAATGTGTTTTAAACACATAGTCATTGATTAAAAGATGCTAATGGTCAGTTAAGGGAGTTTTTGATTTACGTTTAAGGAGGTTGAGGTCCTATGTTTAAGGTTAAAGGCAAAGTTGGAAGTTTGAATGATGAACTTGTTTGGTTGCATGCATTGGGAATTCCTTGAAATGAGGGAAATGCTCGATCCACTACCCTTGAACTGTGGAAATGGCATCAAAGTGGTTGTAAGGGCTTGTAGATAGTTAGAAGATCATGGTAATAAATATTTTGGTTAGAAATTGAAAACAGTTCGGTGTGCTCTATAATTTTCTGTGTTTTCCTGAAAACCTTGTGTGTTTTCAGAACAGTGTTGTCTTAAGTGTTAATGCATAGATTTGGCATCGAATCAGAGTTTATTTAACATTTTATAGTCTCTTTTCCCTATAAATATTTCATGGAATAAGATCCCGCTCATTGTAGTTGAGCTTTAGATTGCAAACAATAGTTAAAAACTGTCTTTTTCTATATCTGTCGTGCATTTTGAGAAACAGGGAACTTGTTGGCACTGTGCACATGGATATAACATTGTATTTGTGTTTGTTAGATATTCAAGAGCAAGTTTCATTGATTATTCAAATTTTTTAGTGTGGATTTATTGTCTCAAGTTCATAGTTTAAAGTTATAGTGTGTTTCTCAGAAATTCCACTATGTTTTGCAACAACATTACCAAAGGTGTTGAATACACATATCTAGCACTGTATTCATGTTGTTAAAATAGATTTGACTCATTTTTCATTGTGTGTATTAGTTGAGTAGAAAAGAGGTCTTGATTTGCATCCTTAGGTTAGCATTTAGAGGGTTTATTAACACAATTTTAAAAACAGTCAGTTCATAAATGGTTCCCCCATGAAATCTGCCATGGAGTTTTCCTGTGGTTGATGGAAATGATAGGGGAGCCATATTTTTTAAATATTTAATCATAGGAAGCTTTGAGAACCAAACAAGAATTTATATCACCAAACCCTAGGAAAGTTTCAGTCACCCGATTAGGAGTTTGGAATTGAAAAGCTGAGAGCTCGAGCAAGGATAGAAGGTTGAACATCAAGCAAGATGGACCAATTTGTGTGTAGAAAGCATGGAGACAACATCTTAAACTCCCCTGCAACCACTTCTAGCATGATGAAGAAGATGGTACTTAGATCTTTCTAAGTCCAAGGAAGAGCCATTGATTACAAAAGGTGTAGAATCTTCAAGGGTAAAGTACAAGGTTGAAGCTCTCTTTGAAGAGTTGGAGCAAGAATAGAGCAGTCTTTTAAGCTCAAAAAGGAACCCTTGGTAGCAGGGTCCAGGTAGGAGATAGTGGAAAGTTTCCTAGGAGGCAGTACAAGCAACCCTTGGAATTTCATTACACCATATTGGTATCAGAGCTTAGAGTTTGATTCAAGGCTTGTGATTAATGAGCCAATCCACTGAGTCTATTGGAGAGAATCCACCAGAGGAAGAAGCCATGGTGACAAATGCAGAGCTAGCAAAGAAGGTATAAGAGCAAGAGGAAGATAACCGGTTGCTCAGAGAAAGGATATCTCAGATGGAGAAACTCCTAGATCAAGTCCAAGAAACAACAGATACTGTGAAGGACAAGATAAAACAGAAGGAAGAGCAGGAAGCAAGGGAAAGAGTAGAGGATTTGGAGGAGGAAGCTCCAAAGCCTGATCCTGTTCTTGTAGAGGAACCATTCTTGAAGGCATTGCACGCCTTGAGTGGTAAAGCATTGGATGGTGTGCCACTTTTTAGTGGAAAATGGACCCCGATTCAGTTGTGGATTGGATTGAGAGCATTGAGAATCACTTTGAGTGTGATGGCATAATAGAAGCCCAAAAGGTAAAGGTGGCCAAGTCAAGGTTGAGAGGAGCAGCTCTCACATGGTGGAAGTTTGTGCAATCTGAAAGAGAGAAAGAAGGCAAAGGTCCCATAGTTTCATGGAGAGGAATGGTGACCAAGATAAGGCAGACTTATCTCCCTGATGATTATGAAGTCCAGTTGCACAGGAGAAGACACAATCTAAGGCAAAAGGATATGGATATCCAAACATATACAGAGGAGTTTCAAAAATTGTGCCTTAGATCAAAAGTGGTGGAATATGAGAGTATCAGGTTAGCAAGGTATCTAAATGGACTCAAGTGGTCTATTCAAGAAGATATGAGCTTAGTAAACTTCAAAATAGTCTGCCAATGTTATCAAATGGCTTTGAAAATAGAAGAGAAAGACAAAAAGAAACAAGAAAAAAATCCCAAAAGCAGAGGTAAAGCGAAAGACAGCAGAGGACAAAGAGGAAGTTATAGTGGAAGAAGCTGAGAATCAAGAGCCAAAGGAGAAGTCAGATTTTCTGAACAGCAAGAAGGAAGTTCCAGTAGAGGTGGTAGAGGAAGAGGTTTCAGCTCCAGAGGAAGAAGTGGTGGACAAGGAAGAGGCAGTTACTTCACCAACATGAAATGCTATCATTGCAACCAATTGGGACACCCAGCCTATAGATGTCCAGAGAAAGGAAACACTTCACATGGAGGAGACAAGAGAACCAATCTGATTCAAGATGAAATAGCTGCAGCAAATAAACAATAAGAAGTACCCTTGAACTCAGAAGAAGGTGAGAATATCATGATGAGGAGGACTTTAATGAAAGAACCGTTCAAAGAAGAGCCAAGCCAAAGAAGGTCCTTGTTTAGGATAAAATGCAAGATGATGGGGAAAGTGTGCAAGGTCATTATAGACTCAGGTTCAACTGACAATATTGTGTCAAAGGAGGCAGTCAGCAAACTAAAATTGACAAGGATAGCTCACAGTAACCCTTACAAGGTTACATGGCTCCATAAGGGTCAGCATGTCTTGGTGAATGAACAAGCATGGGTGGAGTTTTCAATTCCTAAATACAAAGACAAGGTATTGTGTGATGTATTACCTATGGATGCATGCCATTTGCTCCTAGGTAGGCCATGGAAATTTCACCGTCAAGCTATGCATGATGGAGCTAAGAATTCATATACATTCAAGAAGGACAATGTAACCTACAAGATACAATCTTTGTTGGAAGATACTGAGGTGCAGACAGCAGGTTCTTAGCTGCTAATAGCTGGTGAAAAAGAGTTCTTAAAGGCCTTGGAAGAAGGAGAAGGAGTTGGCTATGTAGTAATGATCAAGCCAAGAGAGGTAAGCAAAGAGAAGGTAGCTGAAAAGCAAGAGTTACCCAAGGAGATTCAAGACTTGTTGCAAACCTATGAGAGTATTGTAAGTAGTGGTCAACTAGAAACTTTACCTCCTAAAAGAGCCATAAGTCATAGGATAGACTTGATACTAGAAGCTACCCTTCCAAACAAAGCAGCTTATAAAATGACACCGCAACAGAATGAGGAGATAGCCAGGTAGATTCAAGAACTTCTTGACCAAGGTCTTCTTAGGAAAAGCATTAGTCCTTGTGCAGTACCCAATATCTTAGCACCTAAGAAAGCAGGAGAATGGAGGCTTTGCACCGATTCCATGGAAATAAACAAGATAACCATCAGGTATAGGTTTCCTATCCCTAGGATTGAAAATCTCATGGATTGCCTAGGTGAAGCTAGGTACTACACCAAGATAGATTTGAAGAGTGGTTACCACCAAATTAGAATACATGAGGGTGATGAGTGGAAAACAGCCTTCAAAACCAATGAGGGTCTTTATGAGTTGCTAGTAATGCCATTTGGATTGTCTAATGCCCCCTCCACATTCATGAGACTCATGAATGAAATCCTCAAGGACTACATTGGCAAGTTTGTAGTAGTGTATCTTGATGATATACTAATCTATAACAGAACTAGAGAAGAGCACCTCCAACATATTGAGTTGATTTTAAAGAAGCTGTAGGAGGAGAAGCTGATGATCAATCTAGAAAAGTGCGAGTTCATCAAAACAAAGCTGGTGTACCTTGGTTTTGTGCTATAACATGGTAACTTGAAAATGGATAGCAACAAGGTAGAATCCATTCTTAATTGGCCTACTCCCAAGACAGCAACAGAAGTAAGAAGCTTCCATGGTCTTGCTCAGTATTATAGGAAATTCATCAAACAGTTTAGTGCAATTTGTGCTTCTATGTTGGATACCATTAAAGGAGGCATGAAAACCAAGTTTGTGTGGAATGAGAAAGCTAACAAGAGTTTTGAGTTGCTTAAGGAAAAGATAGCTACCCAACCTATTTTGGTGTTGCCAAGTTTTGAGAAACTATTTACCATTGAATGTGATGCAAGTAATGTAGCAATTGGAGCTGTTCTTAGCCAAGAGGGCAAACCGGTGGCTTTTCATTCAGAGAAGCTAAGTGAAGCCAAGAAGAAATACTCTTCTTATGACCTTGAGATGTATGCATTGGTCCAAGCACTAAGGAAATGGAGGCACTATTTGCTTCCCAAAGAATTCCTTGTGTACTCAGACAATCACGCACTCAGTTTCCTGAATTCACAAGAGAAGTTCAGTCACAGGCACATGAAGTGGGTGGAGTACTTGCAAGCTTACACCTTCAACATCAAGCACAAGAAAGGAGCTCTCAACAAAGTTGCTAATGCATTGAGCAGGAGAGTTCTTACCATTCAAGAAATTTAGTTGAAGAGCATGGGTATAGATCACTTCAAAGATCTATATGAAGATGATGAAGACTTTGCAGAAATTTATAAGGTATGTCTTGAGTTTAAGAACCATTTCCATACCAAGCATGCTGAATATACCTTGCAAAGTGATTTATTGTTTAAAGGGAATCAGCTTTGTGTTCCTAGAGGTTCAATTAGGGAGAACTTGATACAAGAAAAACATAATGGTGCATTGAGTGGTCATTTTGGGATCACTAAAACTCAGGAACTAGTTCAAAGGTTTTAATTTTGGCTAAAGATGAACCTATATGTCAGAAAATATGTAGAGAGTTGTGTGGTGTGTCAAAAGGGAAAAGGCACTTCTTCAAATGCAGGCCTATACCAGCCACTGCCTATCCCTTCTAGGCCATGGGAATGCTTGAGCATGGACTTTGTAGTTGGCTTACCCAAGACAAAGCAAGGTATGGATAGTGTGTATGTTGTTGTAGAGAGATTCAGCAAGATGGCTCACTTTGTACCTTGCAAAACAACCAATGATGCCGGTCAAATAGCCTCACTTTTCTTCAAAGAAATAGTCAGAATTCATGGCTTACCAATCAGCATTGTCTCCGACAGGGATACCAAGTTTATGAGTCATTTTTGGAAGACTCTTTGGCAGAGAATGGGCACTAATCTATCCTTTGGATCTGCATACCATCCCCAAACTGATGGTTAGACTAAAGTGGTTAATAGAAACACTTGGAAACCTTTTAAGATGCTTGAACAAGGAGTATGGTCAATAATGGGATCGGATTATTGGGCAGGCTGAATATGCATATAATGATACTGTTAATAGATCAATAGGGAAGAGTCCCTTTGAGATTGTCTATGGACTGCACCCTAGAGGTGTTTATGAGCTAAGAGAGTTGAAGGATTGAGTCAAGGGAAGTGGCTATGAAGATGATTTTGCTTATGCAATGTAGGAAATTCATGAGATAGTCAGAAAAACCTTCACAAAGAATACCATGAAACATAAAACCAAAGTGGATGAGCATAGGAGAGAGGTTCAGTTTAATGTTGGTGACCTAGTGATGGTGCATTTGAACAAGGCTAGATTGCAGAAGGGAGTTCCTCATAAGCTACAAGTGAAGAGGATAGGTCCCTGTCCTATCTTGGAGAAGTATGGAAATAATGCATTCAAAGTACAATTGCCAGATGACAGTGGACTATCCCCTATTTTTAATGTTGTAGACCTTGTACACTACAAAGGACCACCAGTAAACTTGGATCAGACCTTCCATGAAGTCATTCAAGATGTTGAAGAACTTAAACTGCCCTCCACTATAGTCAAGCAAGCTAATAAGGTATTGGATACTAGAGTTTACAAGGAAACCAGGACAAAGGAATATAAGGAACATCTGATCCAAAGACAAGGACAATCTGAAGTGGATGCAATCTGGATTAATGAGGTAGAGTTCAAGAAGTTGGGAATTGATACCAACTTGCTCAATCCAAGGATGGATTGAATTTTCTATTTTGGGGAGGATGGTGCAAGAGCACCTAGGCTGACCTTCATTTTGGTTTGCACAATTTTGGCTTGTACCAGATCTTGGTCAAATCAAGATTTCATTGTGTTTGTTTTGATCTTAGTATATCTTGCATTTGTGTGTGTGATGAGTTAATCATTAGGATTAATGTCATCATAGTCATTATGTTGATAAATGTAGTTACTTTTAGCTTTAGACAGCTCAGGTTTGTAAGTAGGATGTAAAATGTGTTTTAAACACATAGTCATTGATTAAAAGAAGCTAATGGTTGGTTAAGGGAGTTGTTGATTCGAGTATAAGGAGGTTGAGGTCCTATGTTTAAGGTTAAAGGCAGAGTTGGAAGTTTGCATGATGAACTTGTTTGCTTGCATGCATTGGGAATTCCTTGAAATGAGGGAAATCCTCGATCCACTGCCCTTGAACCATGGAAATGGCATCAAAGTGGTTGTAAGGGCTTGTAGACAGTTAGAAGATCATTGTAATAAATATTTTGGTTGGAAATTGGAAACAGTTGTGTGTGCTATGTAATTTTCTGTGATTTCCTGAAAACCTTGTGTGCTTTCAGAACAGTGTTGTCTTAAGTGTTAATGCATAGATTTGGCATCGAATCAGAGTTTACTTAACATTTTATAGTCTCTTATCCTTGTAAATAGTTCATGGAATAAGATCCCACGCATTGTAGTTGAGCTTTAGATTGCAAACAATAGTTAAAAACTGCCCTTTTCTGTATTTGCTGCGCATTTTGAGAAACAGGGAACTTGTTGGCATTGTGCACATGGATATAACACTATATTTGTGTTTTTTAGATAGTCCAGAGCAATTTTCATTGGTTATTCAAATTTTTTAGTGTGTATTTATTGTTTCAAGTTCATAGTTTAAAGTTATAGTGTGTTTCTCAGAAATTCCACCGTGTTTTGCAACAGCGTTACCAAAGGCATTGATTACACATATCTAGCACTGTATTCATGTTGTTAAAATAGATTTGACTCATTTTTCATTTTGTGTATTATTTGAGTAGAGAAGAGGTCTTGATTTGCATCCTTAGGTTAGCATTTAGAGGGTTTATTAACACAGTTTTAAAAATAGTCAGTTCATAAATGGCTCTCCCATGAAATTTTTTGTGGAGTTTTCCTATGGTTGATGGAAATGATAGGGGAGCCATGATTTTGTAAATATTTAATCATAGGAAGCTTTGAGAACCAAACAAGAAGTTATATCACCAAACCCTAGGCGAGTTTCAGTCACCCGGTTAGGAGTTTTGAATTGAAAAGTTGAGAACTCGAGCAGGGATAGAAGGTTGAACATCAAGCAAGATGGACCAATTTGTGTGTAGAAAGCATGGAGATAGCATCTTCAACTCCCCTACAATCAGTTCTAGCATGATGAAGAATATGGTACTTAGATCTTTCTAAGTCTAAGGAAGAGCCATTGATTACAAAAGGTGTACAATCTTCAAGGGTAAAGTACAAGGTTGAAGTTCTATGAGAAGATTTGGAGCAGGACTAGAGCAGTCTTTTAAGCTCAAAAATGAACCCTTGGTAGTAGGTTCCAGGTAGGAGACAGTGGAAAGTTTCCTAGGGGGCAGTAAAAGCAACCCTTGGAATTTCATTACACCATATCTCATGTACATTTGTAATCAAGCAATCAATCAATCTTGCATTGTAAAGCAAGCTTTCTTGCCATTCTCTCTCTTTTGGAAGAGGTTTTGGTCGCAACTCATCTTGGGGGTGTTGAGGAGTAACCATTTACTCCTACAACATTAAGTACCCATTTCATGAGTATTTGGAATCCTATTGCTAATACGATAGTGAGACAAAGTTTGAGACTCATGTCATTCTGTGATAGCACAATCATGGAGCTTGGGTTGTCTATCTATTTCACTCCTAGTATTGACACTAGCACACTAGGTATGGACCATACCCTTAACAACTCTTTGACTTCAAGTAGTGTGATGCATGTTGAAACAAAGACAAGTAATATTCAACAAGAAAACATAATCCAAATTCATGGAGACTTAGAAAACCTACAAAATCAAGTGCAAAATGACAACATTTCAACTACTACCATCCCTACTATAGATAACATTCACTTCATGCTTGAAAGTGAAGATGGACTTGACCTTTTGAAAAACATAGTTCAAATCTTTGGAAAACATCTCACCTCCAACACTAGTTATGATTTACCTACAAGCAATATCACAAGCCAAGGAGGAATTAAAATTCCTCCTCTCACAACAATTGCCTCAATTCCTACCTATACAAATCCTCAATTCATAACAAAAATCCAACCTAATAGTAATTTTATTCCTTCCTTGGGTATTTCTGCGTGCATTCCTATTACCTTTGTGGCATTGCACGCCATGTATCGTACTACCTTACCACCTATAAGCAATCCATTCACTTGTCCCTCAAACACATACACCTCTTAACCTTTATCACCTCCATCTCATAACACAAGCAGTGACCCTCTCATAAATGAAATCTTCCAAACTATTTCATCCCTTTAAAAAAAAAATTCAACCATCAACCTATGACAATTTTTTCGGAACCTAGAGACCTACTCTTGCACTTTTTGACTTTTTCACCTAAAGGAGAGAGATCTAGGTCGAAAATGATTATGTAACACTCAAATTATGATTTATGTAATGTGATATGATGTGAATAAACTTAAATAAATGCAATACACTAATATGAATGACTAAAAATGAATGCAAAGTGTAATTACAATTATGTTGAAAACACAAATGTGTAATGCAACAATGAACTAGAAATGAATGCATAACTTAATAGAAATGAATGCAACTAAAAGTGTGCACCTAGAATATGGATGGAGACTATAAATTGCTTCTGAAGTGTTGATAATGCTGAAATTTAGGCTTGGTGGGACTAATTCTCCATTCTGGGTGAATTAGTCCTAGTTCTACCAAACTTTACCAGAGCTTGTTTTTGACAAAAGGGTACTCAAAAATGTAAAATCCAAAAATTGACCTTGGGGTGGGACTCATTTTCCACGCATGGTGAATGAGTCCACTTTTTAAGTTTTGAATTTTCAAAGGTGGATTCTAAAGCTTCTGATTTTCAGTTTAATGCCCTACAGGTGTCTGCTTCCAAAACTCTAATTTATGGTTCTAAAAATGGATTTTTGTTGATATTTTGGCTTGATGAATGAGGAGAAGATTTTAGCAACCTTGCAACTTGACCTTCAATGATTTACAAGCTTCCAAAGGACCTAAATCTGCATACAAACAAAAGAAGAAGGAGAAATTGTTGATTGTTAGAGGATGGGGGTTTGCCTTGGTCAAATCCCATTTAGGTAATTAAACCAAAATGATGAAATAATGGAATGAAACATGCAACAATGGAGATGATTATCTTACAATGATGATTGATCTTGTAAGTTTGCAATAATACATGTAAAATCAACCCTTGAATGCTTTAGAAAGCTAACTTGAAGACATTTAATGGAGAAACCCTAAGTTGCTTGACTTGGATGAGAAGATAGAAGATGAATTAATGATGAGATGTTAGATGTAAAATGAGGATAAAAACACTTATTTATAGACAATTGTGCCTTAGTATCCTGACTATACCTCATCACAGGCTGACATGTAGAAAAATTGAACTTAAAACTGAATTTTTCTCACTCAAACCCCAAAAGTGACTCAAAATGGGACTCATTCACTACCCATGGTGAATGGGTCCCACCTAGATGGGATTAATTCACTACTAATGGTGAATGGGTTGCATAGGGGTAATTTTTGCCAGATGGAATGCCAAGAAATAAGAAAATTAGGCTTATATGATGACTATGTTGGTTATTTGATCAAATTATGCCTCAGGAGGCACAATATGGGTTGATAAAGGACTATTAATGATGACATAAATGTTGAATAGGGCTTGGGACACATAAATCAACGTGAAAGTGTTGTTAAATACACTTTACAACACTAAAATTAGGTCCACATAGCCTAGAAGGGCACAAAAACCAATGTGAACGTGTAAATCCCACTACAACACTAGTTTCTCATTAAGTTTACATTAAGAAACTTCTAGATTAATGTACTAATTCTATTAAACACATTTTATAATATTGAATTAGGAAGAAATAAGTTAATTAAGTCTAGGAAAGCGTGAAAATATCTTACAACACCTTTACAAGATGTCATTAAAAGAATGTTACTCAATTTGCAAGGGTCCAAGACCTAGTGTCTGTTGGAATTCTCAAATTTTCCAAATTTGAGATATGCATTTCGAAATTTTTCCTCTGCATGTTTGGAAGTGCACCTGATGAACTTGCCTGAATGACTTACTTTGGAGGGTCATATTTTGAAGCCCATTAATTTCCAAGAAAAATCCCTTTGTAGACACACTCATGTGTCCTATGTGAACGTGCATGTCAATTATCAGCTTCTCACGATGAGTTTTGTTAGTGTTTCAGAAAGTGAAGCTGGAGGGTTTTGTCACTATTCTGTAGTTTGCAAATATTAAGTTTTGTTAAGTAGCCTCCTATTTGAGGTTGGAGTTTGCAACTAGTTTATTGTCATGCCAAAATGATTATTGTTCTATATTCACCATACCATGATGAGCCCACATGTCAGTTTTTAGGGCCTCATGAATTGATTTGCTATTTTTAGCATATCATAACCAAATGCAATTTCTCCTATTTTGCATGTGCATTGCTGATAACATTTTGCGGTGGTGAACTTTGGCACCTCATATCTTTTGATCAAAGATGATTGAAGCTAAATCCTTTTACAAAAATGTTCACTGCATCCAAATGAACTAATGTGTCTATTAGCAGCCTCTCAGAAGTTGATTTGATATTTTTTCAATGAGGTGATTTCATTAGTTTTAATTGGTTCAGAATAGCTATTGCAGAAAGTCTAAGTAAGCAACTTTGATAGCGAATACATTTTGCGACGTGATTCTTTTCTCTAAACCATTTGTTGTGTTCAACTCTTTGGACAAATAGCTACATTTCTGCAAGTTTTTATGACTTCAAGAGGTCATTTGCTTAGTTTTCAAAGCTGTTTTCTGAGCTAACTTGTCTAGTTTTCACTATTTTACACAAGAGTCTGAAAGTGAGTTTCAATGAAAACCCAATTCGTGTTTCCATTCCTGAAGTATTTAGAGGATGTGACAGGATCAATTTGGGCATAATGTTATTTGAAACCAAATTTTTTTTTAGCTCGACCCACATGGGGACTTGGCATGCCTTGCTCAATTGTGAGATTGTAGGGGTTGTAATATTGCATTCACATCAAATGAAGTGTTTTGAAAAGTGTAGTTACATAAATATCTTATGTTATACTCATGAAAATTGTGTTGTCAAATGGATGGTGATATTAGACTATGGTAACTTTGTTTCAAGGATTGCAATTTTTGTAGACATGGATTAAATATCCATTCATGTGATAGAGAATTGGTGCACTAGAGCAATTGAAGAGGCCAAGTTGTATCAAAATTTGATTACAACCATTACCTGTAGAATATACTATGGCATTATTGAAATGGATAGCATTTTTTTACAAATGATTGCCACATTAATATCTTTTCCCAATTGATTATGGGAGCCTTAATACACATTATTGTGGTAACAAATATAGAGGATCCTACAATGTATCATAGCCTTTAGTACAATGCAAATTATATCCTCAAGGAATTTCCATCAAGGAGGTGCACACAAAATGAATTTGTGGAGGAAGCTCTAGAAAGTTCCAAATCAGATGTCGAGTTTTTGTACTGGAATGTCACTTTCAAATTGGAAAGGGATAGTGAGTGTTACTCACTCCAACTAAGGATAGAGTGTAGCTTGCAGTGATGCTATATCAAAATTTTTTTAATGTGAGAAAACAATAACAACAACCACTGGAGACATCATCAAACACCATAAGTGCGCTACAAATAATGATTGTGTGTTTCAAGGACTTTAAGAATTTTCAAAAAAAACAAATAGTGGGATCTAATTCCAAATGAAGCACCAACAACAGGATAATACTGAATGCTTGTGCAAAGCATAAAGGATTGTTGAAAATTCTTTAGAAGGTTTTTGTAAATGCAAACTGGTAGTTGTAAAACTTGGAGAAGAGGATTCAAAGGCATGCGCTCAACATGAGATTGTTGGAAGCTTTAGAAACCTTCAACCAAATGTATGGATGAAGAGAATGCAGCCAACACCCCTTTTGCACCATATTTACGAAGTGCATTTGTTAAGAAGTCACCAAAAAATTTCATGAAAAATGATTGGGCATGGCTGGAAATCATTATGGAGATCCATCAAAGTATAACAAATAGATTGCACTGTGTTATAGTGGCCACGCACCAAAGGAAGCCACTATACTTGATGTTTGGAGGCAGCCACACATACTAAATGGAATGCCAACATCACACCAGAAACTATCACTAGATGCACAGGCAGTGCACCCCAAAAAGAAAATGTTGAAAACATTTTAGAAACTTGTATGCAAATCCATCACAACATTTGGAAAAGGGGAAATGCTTATTACAAGGAGGCACCATTAATAATAGAAGCAGACACACTGAGCATGGACAAAAATGCAATGAATCCAAGTAAATGTAATCTCATGGAATGTTGAATGCAGGGAATGGTGGATAGAGGAAACAACGCCAGATAACAAAGGGTATGCGTCCATCAAGGAACATGACGCACCAAGTAAAGAAGAGATTAAGGTATATAAAATAGATATATCAAAGAGTCTTCAGAAATTTTGAAGCGAATGTAACCAACTAGCTTAAGGGCATGTACATCCAACAAAATGTAGCCTATTGAGATAAGATGCTACACATAGGATGTGGAAAAAATGCGTTTTTTGAATAGATTTTGAAACTTTTATAGGGAAGGTAAGGAAGCCATTGATGTAAATGATTTAAAGATTGAGGAAGCATGCATCAAGTGAGGGCCGCACATTTTAAATGGAGTCTACAGATGTCTATATGCAGACATAAATGGTAATGGGGGACGCCGCAAATGCAGGACATGCACAAAGTTTATTTTTTTGAAGGGCTTAAGAGACTTTCAAGTTAAATGTAGGGGCATATTTGAGGCCACACACATGAAGTATGATGGCAAAAATGTCATTTTTTTGTGCTTGGAACCAACACTGAGAGAGAATGACTGCCATGAAGGAGAAACCCATGGAACAAAGCTCGAGCAAGTGATGAAGAGTTAGGGAAAAAAAGAACTTGAAACAAGATGCAAATTCAAAATCAAGGGAGGAGATTGAAGATCACAACCCAATCTCATCCTCACCATCCCCTGCTATTTCACAATCAGAAGTTGCCCACTCTTTAAAATCCATGAGATTGAGAGTTGCTCCAATGTGGCATGTGGATCCCAGGAGGAAGAGTAAAGGCGCAATAATATTTTGTCCATGAATTCATTAAAGAATATCTTCATTCATTTTTTTAAAAGGAAAAAACATTTGCAAGTAAGTGTTGCTCGCATAGGTTTTGGGAATAAATGTGGTAGGCTTGGGGAATAAATTTTTCATTTTCTCGATGATAAGTTTTAAAATGAAGGGTTTCACTTTGGAGAAGGTGATATGTGTGTAAAATAAAATAAGGGTGAAACAGGCCGAAGTTAATCTGATGGTAGAGAATGAAGGTCAAAATCCATTGAAATCTCCACCACTACCTGCCAAATCATGATCCAAACATGCACACTCTTTATTTATCATGAAATAACAAGATCTCACCACATGGCACCGGTGGGCCATGTTGAAAGGAATTCTTAAGGATAATTTTGGTGGTGGGTATGGTGTCATCAATAAATAAAAAGTTAAAGCACTTAGAATTAAAATGTTCTTGAGAAAGATAGTGGGAGGTGGGGCCTTGGCATAGTGAACAACATGGAATTTTTAATTACTCGATAAATTGCTTTGATTCTTCATTTTAAATAGTAAATACATTAAAATATATCAGGTTGAGTTCAAATTATTGTGAAAATGAAAGAAAAAGTGGTTGGCCTATAGCATTTCAAATAGTAAAGCATTTAAAAAATTGAAATATTGCCTAATGCAAAGTGAGGTAAAGTAAATTTTCTAATAGGCCTGGTGGAATTTTGTTTTAAATGATGGGTAAAGTTTATTTTTCCCTTGGGATAATTTTGTTCTTAAAAGGAAGGGTGTGCATTTTTATTAAAAGTGGCAAACGGTGTAAAATGTAAGGTGGAAGATAAGGGGTCATGGGTAAATTTTATTTTGCGGGTAAAATACAGCCAACATAAAACAATTTTTTATATCTGACTTTGGTTGCAACATGTGAAAGAATGAAAGTAAAATGGTATGCATTAGTGAAGTAAATAAAATGGCATGAGGAGAATAATTTGAGAAAGTGAATAAATATTCACTTAAGTTTTATTTGCTTGAAATACACCATTTCCTGAGACACATTTTCTTCAGCTGTAAAGAAGAATGGACAATGATAAAAGGAAAAGGGATATCCTTTTATTAAGGGTGAATCCAAATTGCATGTGATATATTCTCTGTTGGAGAATAAAATATAAAGGTGAGACATTCTCTTTGCTGGGAATAAAAATAAAAAGTAAAAGCATGGGGATATGTTGTAAAGTGAATTTAATATTCACTTTATAAATAAAGATTATTTGGTGCAGCTCCAGTTTATAAAAGAGCATAAATGAATATTTTCGTGAGAAAAGGAATTTTTCACACAACAGTAAAATGGTGAGAATTCCATCACATGGAAGAATTTTTTGTTTCTTCACAATAGACAAAAAAGGAAAATGAAGAGGCAAATGAATTTGGAAGAGAGATGAGAGATGCTTTGAGAAATTTTTTTGATCAACGGGGGAGAATTTTCCAAATTGTATCTATGGATTAGATTGATCTTAGAGCTACTTATGTTTCTCTTTTATTCTCTTTTTCTCTCATTGTAAAAAAAGAAGGTTGGGATTCCAATTTCTGAAAGCTCTGCAAGTCAAGCAGAAGCTCTGGGTAGAATTGTATAGTTGGGAGAAATGTAATTGAGTCATTAAATCTAAAAGTGTATGTTCCAAATTATGCTCTCATGTTTATATTTTAGTTGATAATTTTCTCCATTTCTGAGATGTATTACTCTTTTGGATTCCATAATAAGATTATTTGAGTCTTTTCATGCATATTTGCTACATTAGAGTGATATATTTTCTTTTCTTCTATCCTAAGAATAATGTAATTGCTTTAATGAAGCAAAAGTTCCATTTATTATTTCCTTTTGTTCAAAGGATAGTGTAATTGCTTCAACACATGTAACAAGAGTACTATGTTTCAGGTGGATTTATAAGAAGAGATATCAGATAAAACTTCAGTGGTTTGGTTGTCATAATGTGATAACATTTACAAGGATCTTCATAACATTTTCAACACTGTAGGATTAATGTTGGTTATATGATTCCATAGCCCATTTTCTGGTACTGGTCAAGTGTTATATTTCTATTGTTTTCAGCTTGGTCCCAAATCTTCAAAATTAAAAATCATCTTAAATCCCTAGGTGTTGTAGTTATCTCATGCTCCAAACAGTTGATATTACTGGTGAACAACTAATTATACTTAGTATTATCCTATTATATTGAGCTATTAAATGAGATTATCTATTGTTGTTAATTTTGTTTATGATAATAGTGCAAAGATTGTAAAAGCATTAAGGGATCACCCTCCCGAGTCTTGCAGAGCCCGAAGTGTAGGAGGATTTTTAAAGTCCTTGTCAGCTGGTCCAAGTCCTTTGAACTACCTTTGATTGGAATTGGCAATTCCATATGTAGATTAGAAGATAAACCTAGTTATAGTAAAACAAAACCAACAGTGTGGATGCATAAAACACCTCACAACACTAGATTAGGGCCTCATTAAGTCCATTTTAATCCCATGTCAATCAAAGGGTCCATTTTTCTACGATACACAACCAAAATCAAAATTTCCCACCTACATATTATGTCAAAAGTAGCCCATTGTCCTTGGAGATATTGCGAACATCGATGCCACAAGGTGTAGAGGTGCCTGAATTTGAGAAATATGGGGGAAAGGGAGATTCTTCTAACCATGTTAATTCTTATACCACCTTATGCAGTGGCTTTGTCCTTGATGATAAACTCTTGGATAAACTTTTCCCTAGGTCCTTGAAGGATACTGTCTTGGAATGGTTTTATACATTACCAAACAATTCAATTTGTTCATTCAATGAACTTGTTGAGGAAGTTATCAACCATTTCAAAATGCATATAACTCCTCAGATGAGCTTGGGAAATTTGATGAGATGCAAGGAAAAACAAGAAGAAAAGATTACTAATTTTATCTCACACTACCAATCACTTTATTCCCAAATCAATGTCAAGGTCCCTAATCCTCACCTTCAAAAGATGTTCATATAAAATTGGTAAAGTAAGATATAAGATAATATTAACATGATGAAATTTCCATCCTCCATGCACTTGTGTACTTCCCTCCATGATTATAAAAATTTGGTTATTAGTCAAGATACAAAATCCACCTCTAGCCTTAATGAGAAATCTAAGCCCACAAACTAATATAATTCCCAAACCTTTAGAAAAAATAATAAAGGTTTCCTTCAATTCAACCCCCCTCAACAAGAAAATCATAATGTCAATAACCAAGTAGCTAATGTGAAATTCATGATACCCTTCAACTATGGGGACCTAAAAATATCCACTCCCTTACCCAACACCCTTCACAATGCAATGTCACAACTCCTAGAATAGAAAATGATTAGCTTTCCTCCAATTAAAACACCTGATACTAATAAAACATTTCCCACAAGCTATAGACCTAATTCCTACTGCCATTATCACCAAAAAATGGACACGATACAAAAAATTGCAAGCATATTAAACATCTTGTGCAAGATCTCATTGATTTCATTCATCTTTCCATTGGAGGTGTTAGTGATCAAGGAAATAATTTTGTTTCCCTTCCTAACAAAAACTTGCAAATTTTTACCAACCCTATGCCCAATCATAACATTTCATTTGTCAAAGCTAGAAAAACTATAAAGAATGATGTGATGAATGTTGATATGGATGATGATAAAAATGATTCTATTAAACACATAATCATATAGATAATGATCCAATGGATGATATGGTAGGAGTGATAGATGTCATTCCTCGTAAGAGTCAAACTAAGAAGCCTCTTTAGATTTATTTATTCTCACAAGATATACTTAAACATGCACCTGATGGTCCTTTTTACATATCCGGCTGAATCTATGAAAAGCCCACTAATGGGATACTAATAGATCCCATCTATAGAGAGAATGTCATGACCGAAGAATTATTACTTCCACATGAGCTATATCAAGATATATATGATAAATCAAAAGCATGGATCAAGACACATAATGGTTTTTCTTTCCTTATGATGGGATCAATCACTCTTCCTTTACAAATAGGACTGAAAACATTAGAAATCTCATTCTCCATCATCTCGCAGTTGAAATAATTTTGTGTGAAGCTAGGCTATCCATGGCTTTGCTCCATGAATTCTATCCCTTCGTTTGTGAATAACTACTTAAATTTTTCATTTTACAATGAAATTTTCATCATCCATCATAGTGGATTTAATCCCTTATCTTCCCCTAGAAACTTTTCCTTAGATTTCTTTTGGCTTGAGCCTATATTACCTATCAAAAGTTGAAGGCAAAGAAAATAGTAGAATTATCCTTTTTAAACATTCATCAACCTACAATCGAGCCTACCATCCTTGACGAAACTATGATTTGGCCTAAAGAAATCCCAAAAAACCAAGACCAACCTAAGAAATAACCTTCACCTACTTCCTACAAAAGACCAAGAAATAACAAAAACAATCCTATCATGCAGGTATGTGTAGGATCATGGTGCGCCAAAAAGTGGCAATATTATGAGGGTATGTGGCTGTCGACTTTTTTTCACCCAAAATTAATGAAACGAAAAGGGTTTTTAGAGGAGATTCTCATCTTTCCAAAAATATAAATTATGATTTAATTTGAATTTAATAAATAATTATTATTCATTTTCTATTAGAATTATGACTAAAGTCCTGATTGATAGGCTGATTGAAGAACATCTATAACTTTCAAACGGTATCATATTTTTTGAATCTAAAAAATTCTTCACATTCTATGCTTCACATAATATAGGATTAAGAAAAGAAAAATTAAATTTCATGAAGTTTTAACCAAGTTAAGGTGGTCAGACAAACGAGTTTTTATATTTTCTAAAAGTTGTAATAAAAAATTCATAATTAATTATTTACTTGGAAAAAATTACTAAAAATATGCATCACATCCAAGATGAGTCCTCTACTTATATATAAAATATTACAAAAAAATATTATCATTTTATTATGGTTAGGGTGGTTAGACAGACACCTACTTCTTATTTTTTCCCTGAAATTTAAGTACTACTGCATTGAAATTTCAAATTTTCTCCAAATAGATTTTATTTATTTTTAAATAAACCTAGTATTTTAGAAACTACATTAAATTTTATACAAATTCTATTCTTACATATTTTTGAAATAATATATATAACTTATTCAAATATTTAGGTCAAGTTGCCTAACACTAATTTTTCTGAATTTTTTGCCACTTAAGGGCCTGTTTTTTGCACGATGATCCTACACATACCCATGCCTCCTAGAATAAAACAAGTTTAGAAAGTGAAAGAGAAAGTGGTTGAACAACCTCATGTGGTTCCTTCCATTCCTCCCCTTAGGGATGAAAAGAAACCTATGGTTGACCAACCCACTCCTACATAGGCACAACTTGAAAACAAAAATAAAATAAATAGAGTTGCTAAAGATCATAGGCATAGACTTTGTGCCCTTTCTTGTAGGTTACATGAATAAATAAACAAAGAAAATAAAAATCCAAACTTTACTGAAGCAATGAATGAAAACCTCCCCCTTAATCAAAACAAAAAGATCCTATAATGCAATCACAAAAAGATCTGAACCCTTTCTTAGACATTATCATTCAACCTCTTGTTGTAATTAATTTGGATGAGGATGAGGAGATTACTAAAATTGAAAAGGAAGTGCATAACGATTTGAATACATTGTTTTCCTCTTCTATGAGCTTAAAAGAAACTTCTCCTGAGAAGAGTGTTGAACCTGGTGATGGCACTTGCCATTGTCCCTTTCGCTAGTTTTTTTCCTTTGGTATATAATGAACATGATTGGGATGTAGCCGACCAACTTTAGATTGACTCGCACGGGCCTTACTAGTTTCTTTTCGTTGTTTCTTTTTTTATGATTACATGTGTGTAATATGCTCCCCCGTGATGTCCTATTTGATGTTCTCTCCCTTTTTTGTGACATTCCTCTATTTGTATCTTTATTCTTCTATATGTTGTAAACCTTTTATCTTTTAATTATTCTTGTACTTTCCTTTTGGGGATGATGTAAGGCATTGAGATATTCATGTCTCTTCCATGTTGACCCAAAAGCTTTTCATTTATCTTTATTTATCTCATGTTTTCCCTTTTTGGGATGACACAAGGCATCGAGGAACTCATGTATCTTCCATGTTGACTGAAAAGACTATTTTATTTTATTTTCTTCTCTTTGTTTCATTCTTCTAGTTCTATGAGTATTTAGGGAATTATGAAAGTTTCAAGCTCTCTAAAAATATTATAGAAAGAACATACTAACCCCAAATCCATAGATCCCTTATGTGTTTGTATTTTCATTTTTGAGGGAAACCCCTCTCTCTTCCTATTCTTTTTGCATGACATATATTTATTTGGAAACATATGACTTGGCATAGGGCTTTCCATGTTAGCTCTCATGTCTTATTTATTGTTAGAATTTATAATTTTATAGTTTAAAATGATTTCTCACAACATGGTGTTTTAAAATTTCTTTAAAATGGGGGCATACATTGGCATTATTCCTTTTCATTTTTCCTTTTCATGTTTCATGGCATAGTCTTCTTACTTTATGCGATTTTTTTTTTGCTTTATGGATGACATTGGGTGTGATATCCTTCAAGAGTGTGATCTCTCTTAGCATGTTATATTATTCTCAGTGGTTTGATGTGACACACTACATCCCCTATGTTGTGAATCTTCCATTCTTTGATTGTTCCTCTCTTGGAGACATTAGGGATAATGTTCCCTAAGCTAAAGAACTCACATGAAATAAACAAGAATCCTTTGAATGTTCTTTACATTTTGCATTTTCATTTTTTAGTTATATGGCCATCTTGCATAATACAACTTGCATTCCTCTAGAGCCATCTTGTTTATTAATGAGCTCCAAGCATATGAAGTTTTGCTAGCCTCATGAAGCTTGAAGGTCATATTTGTGTGGCACCTTATCAAAGTTATCAAGAGGTATAACTTTGGTATGGTTTGATGGGAAGTGAAATGAGGGCATGACTTTCCCTTAGCCACTCACATGTTTGTGTGAGCACATACCGGCCATTTTTTTATGTGTCTCATCTTTTTGTAGTACTCACTCAATGGATAGCCTAAATTTTTGTTTCCTTAGAGTGAACATGCATTGTTAGAAAAATAGCTTAGATCTGATCCACATCATGATGGAAAAATGGTCGAAGCTTCATCTACCCTTTTCTTTTTATTTTTGTTTCATTTTATTTGTCTTTGAAAGTGCATTCTTGTAATTTCATGCATCTCTTATATCATTTTCTTGAGTGTTCTTTTTTGCCTATGTTGCTTTGCCATGGGATCTTCATCCTGGGGGCTTGATGACCCCTCTTGATCATTGTCATCCTATCTTATTGACATTGGAACACTTGGACCCATATTTATGTGTGTTTGTCTACTTTAGTGTGAGGTTGAAGAAAGTTCATCCTCTAACTAAAGTGGGGGCTAAATGTGGCAGCAAAAAATGTATCCCTTTTTCTTCCTTGTTTAGGCCCTCCTTGCTAACTAAGCATAATGGTGCCTTGATTTAGTGTTGTAATGTGTTTAACACATTCACATTAGGTCTCAGGCCCTTGTGAACTAATGAACTTAAAATGGTACCTTTCTAAAGTGTTGTGATGTGTTGTAACACACTTTCACACTTTTCTAAGGTTTTATTGATTAACTAAACCTAATAAACCTCTTTTAAACCTTAATCATTCCTTATTTAAGGTGTTGTAAAGTATTGTAACAAACTTTCCTAGGGTTTTCATGAATAATTAGGCTTCTTTATCCTTTAATTGGCCTTATTTTGCATCCACAAGCCCAATTTAATGCATCTTTTCAAGGATAATCCTAACACAAATCAACATCCAATAATAATTCAAGTGTTTTCAGGTTGTGTGGGCTAGATTTAGTGATCCAGGACTCATTTTCCACCTTCAACGTACATGAGTCCCACCTAGGCTTTTGAGTCTTGAACCTAGTTTCACACATTTCTAAGAATTTTTAAAAATGGTCCCATAGATCATCCCTAATGGGACTCATTTGCCACCTTGGGTTAATGAGTCCCATGTGGCCCAAAATTAAAATTAATTCAATTTTTTGTGGGATTTTATCCTCCTATACTTGATGTCAGCTTGCAGTGTTGTAATTTCATGGATTCTTCTATAATTAAGTATAAATACAAGGTTATTTCACACATTTTCCCCCCAAGCATTCATGTATTCATGCAAACAGAAAGTTTTAGTTAACTAGAGCATTCAAGTGTTTACAACAACATTCAAGAGCATATTATCAAGCATTCTAGAGCATTATTTAAGCATCAAGCATGATGTTTTTTTTAGCTAACAATTGTGATGTATTATTTTATGATTCAAGCTAGCAATTCATTCAAGATCTATTATATTCTAGAAAGAGTAAAGATCTACATCCATTGGAGCCATCTCACACATATTTGTAGCATCTTATTGATAGGCTTTGGTGAGTTGCAAAATCATATTTTTTTTATTCATCATTCTCCATTCTCATTTAATTCTATTTCAAGGTTTGATTACCCAAAAGGGGTTTGACAAAGGAAAACCTCTATCCACTAACAAAACAACATGTTTCCCACTATTTAGTGTGTGATTTGTAGGTTTATATTTAAGATACATTGAAGAGAAACTTTGGAAAAAGTTATCAAATTGTTTAAAGTTGTCAAAGTTGTCACCTTGCATTGGATATACTTGGAGAACTTCTATAAGTTGGAAATCAAGGACTCAGATCCAGAAATCAATTGGGAAGCACAAAGAAGACCTTGAAGACTAAATTCATACATTGAAGCTTTAGAAAACCATAATTGGACTGATTTTATAGTTCTAGCATATGAGTCAAGTATTTTACGTCAAAATTCAAAATGTTTAGAAATTTAGATACCTATTTTCCAGATTTCTATTCCTGGATAGAAACCTAGATCTAGGACTGATTCACCCAACCTAGCATCTAAGTTCCAATAAACATTAAATTTAGGATTTCAAGAATTTTAGAGCTCCAACGAGTCATCTCCTAGTTTCCATGTCCATACATTTCATCTTGCATCTTTCTTATTTTTTCTACATAGTTTTCTAGGTCATTTAGTGAAAATTTTCATCACATTAGGGTTCAACATTTCATCTTGCATTGCATTTGTATTTTCAACCCCTAGGATAGCCCTATTGCAAGATCTCTTTCTCCTTTGCATTGAGATCTCTAGGGTTATCCTTGAGTAAAATAAGTGGAAAGTGGGTATACTCTATGTCCTAAGCCATATGAAAGCATCCTTCCCCTACCCATTTTTTTGTTGTTGCTTCACAATCATTAGCACCAAATTGATGTGATGTTTCTTTGACCTGGCATTGAATATAATGCTGGTACTAGGACCTATGTTATATAGAGTGAATTGCTAAGGGCTTCATAATTAATTTTGATGTTAAATCCAACCAAATTTTCCATAATTTCACCTCAATTAGTATTCACTCCTAGAGAATAAATCACCCCCTCATGCAAGATTGATAAACCAAGTAGAAAAACTTCTAAATTTCACATTTGGTGAAGTAGTTCCCTTCATAAATGATATGATCTTCTTCAACAAATTTGTTGATAGTCGTAGCATAGTTATTTGTTTGCTCCTAAACTACAATCAAGTTTTGATTCCTCTATATAGATTTTTTCAATAGCAACTATTTCCTTTAGTAAAGGTGGGAAATTTAGACAAAGAAGCTCCACATGAAAATATAAAACAAACAAACATTAGAGGAAAGACTAGGATTAGTAGCACTACACACCACATTCTGGGTGATGGTCTATGGTCAATGGTCTATGACTATAATAAGAGTTGTTAACTTATTGTAAATGAATCTTTCTATCTACACACATAATAAGACACAGTTACCGACCTTGTATTGGTGTGGGTGAAGATTTTGACCATGGCACTGCTTGTATTTGGTGTTTTCTAAAATATGTAATGGGCTTCTTCTTTAATGGATTGAATCTACTCAATGAATTTTTCTTCTTTCTCATGTACTTTCTAAGATGAGTTATATGCTATTATTTATTGTACAAGTTAATACACATCAACAAGTTCAAAAACAAATGAAACAAGATGTGTCAAACAAACTAAAAAACTTTCTTTCCATGTGCAGTGATATCTCAAGGTCTACACTATAATATGACATCCCACCATTTTCATCCACCACTTTTGTTTGGACATGATTCCAAGGATGAAAAAATATTGTTGTGGTTAGAATTGCATCTAGTACAAACCACATTGCATAACTAATAAATAGGAGCAACTACTAATTGAATTTTTTTGTCATGGGATTCCATGAGACCACATTTGTTTGAGGCATTTTTTCAAGAAAATCACTACCTTTTCTATGCTACCACATTTTCCATACGTTTTCCAAAGTATTTTATCAAAGAGTTCACTTCCTTGCTGCTATGGTTAAAAGCCTAAAATAGGTTCTTTCGAACAAGCTATCGATGCTTGGAAAAAATATATGAAAGCATAATACTAAGCAACAATATAGACAAGGTAGTGAAATTTAAAAAAAAAATGCTTCAAAGAAATGTGGTCTCAAGGTGATTGGAATTCCATGACAAGCTGTAGACAAGGAAATGAATTATTTCTATGTATTATTGCTCATCTATGGCTTTCCACTATGTTTTTGTAGACATTTATTCACCTCCCACTATGTTTTACAACTTGCAATCATATTTTGCATGTATATGGTTCTTGGAAAACATTGGGAGTTTACTATCAAAGCATAATAATAAATATGGATTGTCATGGAATTCCAACACCATGGTGATTGGAATGCCATGACAAGCCATAGAAAAGGAAATAAACTATTTCTATGTAATGTTTTCTATTTCTTGTCTATGACTTGTCATGGAATTCCAAGACAATGGTGTTGGAATGCCATGACAATCCATATTTACTATGTTTTCATAGATTTTTTCCAGGCATTCATAGCTTGTTCAAAAGAACCTATTTTAGGTTTTTATACATAGCAGCAAGGCATTGAACTAATTCATAAAATGCTTTAGTAGAAATGTATGAAAAATGTGGTAGCATAGAAAAGGTAGTGAACTTTTTGATAAAATTCCTCAAAGAAATTTGGTCTCATGGTGATGGAATGCCATGAAAATCCATATTGCTACCTTGCTACTATAAGGATTTTTGTGGAATTCCATCACCATGAGGCCATGCTTCTTTTAGGTATTTTTTCAAATAGGTCATTGCCTTTCTTCTATGGCTAAAACCCTAAAATAGGTGCTTTTGAACAAGCTACAGATTCTTGGAAAGAATATATCAAAGCATAAAAATAAGTGTGGATATAAATTTCTTTGAGATCCCTTCAGGTTATTCTTATTTTGCTAAGTCCATCCCATGCTGCATATATTCCCAACCCCTTTTTGAAAAGATTTTCCTACTACCACCATGTGTCTGCCAGGCGCTCTCTATAGGGATTTCTTCCTTCACTCCTCTTCTAGTGCCTGCCATGCTTCCACGTGTCCACATTGTGAGCACTTGAAGACTGCTTCCTATCACTCCCCTACCAGGCCCTGTCTGAGTGCCACATAGCATTGGTCTACAAACACATTTTGGAAAACCCCACAGCCAGTGCCAGTAGTGGAGACTACCTCCACATGTCTTCACCATAGGGGATTTTCATTGCAAAAAGGAGGAATGAACAACAAGACCTAACCTATCACCACATGTCCTAATTGACTTCATGATTGAGTGACACATGTTTGCATAGGATTGTATTGTTTCTTCACTAGGATAACTACTATCATTCATAGGGGATGCATCTAGCTTAAGGGAGACTACATTCCATGGCTCGAATAATTTCTATTGCAATGGAAGTCAAAAATAATTACTCTAGTCATCATCACTCATGATGAAGGAATCTTTTCTATTATTGGCCTACTAGGCGATGGAATTTTTATCTATATGTATTGATTCTTCCTTAAAAAAAAAGAGTATGAAAGATATAGGAAAAACTGTGAAAGAAACCAAGCCTTTTTGTACTATTTTATATTATTGTATGAGACTCAAAAACTATTCCATTGTTCAACCTTTCTATTTTCTTAATCTATTTTGCAAAACATTATACTGTGCCATTATTGTACTAGGTTATTTATTTCTAGAACTTCTATGATTTCAATACAAGTTTGCTAATTTAGACCATGTATTTGAATCTTCTTTTTAGTAGATGTGTATGGGAATTATTTTATGTTATTGGATAAAATATTTAGTTTTTCATCTTTGATTTCTATTAATCTTGGACTTAGCAAATTGTTGAACGGGCCCTTAAATTGCATCCCAAAGATATATTTACCATGCCTAAATCTACATCTTGGCACATTGCCTTAGTTAAATCTTTATTTTTTATATTTACTTCCTTTCCCCATTCAAAAACCTGAAATATAGAAGAAGTCAGCTTCTTTAAAAACCTAGAGGTCACTTAGTTTAGTGCAATTGATCTCCCCATTAATTGTGTTTCTCATAAGGTTGTTACCTTGTCAATTCTTAGCATCAATAATTTTGTTTTCTAGCACACCCGGTGGGACTGCTTAAATGTACCTAAACCTAAAGTGGGTGTATGATCCATCATCCTATTACTAGATCCTAGACAATAGATAACCTTCATTTCTTAGTGCCACCACTAGGAATAGTACAAACTAGAACCCATATAGTGAATGTTTCGCTCCCTCCACTAGGCATGTTGCCAATTGAAAATAGAAATTATGTGGTATGGGATGTTAGAAGTCCCCTTGTAGCACCATTAGCACCCATCATTTGGGCCCCTATGTCGATCTCTACTTTAAAAGCTCTACCTAAATTTACAAGGGATGGCTCAAGAACACCATCCAAGCATCTGCAAGATGTGCTAGATTTTTGTCTGGTGCATGGAGTTACCAACCAAAATATAGCACTAAGGTTTCTCTTTAGGGGTAAAGCATTGGATTGGTATTGCAGTTTGCAAGCTAAGACTATTGGTACTTAGGATCAACTTAGAGACCCTTTATATGAAATATTCTTGAATGATGCAGACAGGTCTTCAAAATATCATTAGCTATCACTTATAAAGTGGGCCCCATATGAGGCCATGACTAACTTCAACACCTAGTTCCATATAGCTTGGAAGAGAATTTAGACTGCTATCCACCCACCCAAACAATTGGAATTTATTTTCTACTTGAAATCCATTAACACCGACATCACGAAGATGATCCAATCCCTTGGCGGAACCACTCTACCAGATGCATACAACGTCACTATCAAGATGAAGAAAAATTTGATAGATGCTGAGAAGTTGCCAGTAGAATAAGTCCAAGTGGTCCATCATTCCTAGGTCAGTGTTTCAATTACAATAGGTATGGTAATAAGTCAAATGAATGCACAAATATGTCAAACAACTTTTTCAATAGAGATGTTAGATGTTATACATGTAGATTTGGTGATATGGCTAACCAGTGCAAATCAAGAGAAAATCAATGGAACAATCGGTCTGGACAAAGAAATGTTGTGTGCTATAACTGTAACTAATTCAGTCACATTGCAAGATTTCATAGAAGTAGAAAGGGTCAAATAAATCAAGGGAAAAACATGCAGAAGCATGAAAAGGGAGAAGGAAAAGTTACTATAGATGAGATTAGGAAGAAAATGAAGAAGATATGGGTGAAGAAGAGTCCCTATGAAGCAGGAAATGATTCCACACCAGAACCTAATTCTGGTAATTCCCCTAGGAATTATTTTAAGGCCTATGTCCTAGGGGGAGTCCTTAAGAAAATCTTTTAACCCCCTTGTCGATAGTTCATATCAGAATGTGGAAAACTATAATAATTGCATTAGTGATGTGCAGATGCTTTGAAATGTCTTGTGGAGAGAATTTATGCAAACTTGAAGGTCCGTAGAAGAATTTTATTTCACAGTCTATGAAAATAGGGTATTCGAAAGACCTAGGGTAAAAGAATTTATTTCAATGAAAAGGTTAGGTGCAAAAATGATAAAAGGTCATGTTTATCTCTTATTTTTCACTTTGCAGTTTGAGAAGAAGAATTTTGGAGAGATCTAAATACAAATTTTGTGAACATGGGAAAAAATTCAAGTTTAAAAGTGATTCGGCAATCAAACCTTAATCTGCAAAAAGGTATTTATCCAAAAACTTATGAATTTGAAAATTCTAGAAATGGCTGCTCTATTGGTTGTTGACATTAAGGATAGGCCCCATCCAAAATTCAAATGGCACCGATTCAAATCCATCGAAAAAAAAACCTTTAGGTGCATTCTCTTCTATTGCATATGCCATTTTGCATATCGAATATATTAGGGTATACATTCATGCAAATGTTGAAGAATTAGGAAGCTCCTAGTTGTTGAATTTATACACCAATCACATTGTGGGACAAGATTTCTATGTTATATCAAGACATTGGAGGAGAATAAAATGACATAGATTGTGAAGATTCTCGTGTTCGAAGAAAATGAATGAATTCAGTATATGTTGAGTTGAGTGCATGTCAAATTTATGTGGTTAAGTCAACCTTTCAAGATTACAAAGGAATCCATAAGGAATGTTACTAGTTTAAATTCATTCAATAGGTTTCCCACATTGAAAGTTGTGAAGAATCAAATAGTCATAGATGCAATCGGTTCAGTGTTCAACATTGAAGTGGATGTTATATTTTCTTCTATGATAATTGGGTATAAGATCAATCACTCTAGTTGGGTCAACTCTATATTTGGTACAACAATCTATGTAGCATATTAGATGGTCAAGGAAAATGCATATTATGACATGTGTGAATTACTCCAGAGCTAGTTAATGGATAATCTTGGAAAAATCAAGAAGGATAAAAAGAATTCATTCAAGTATGGTAACTTGTTTTGTTTATTCTTCTATTTCATGAATGAACTTTTGGGAGTTGGAAAAGTGCATTGGCAAGGTGATAAACCTATAGTTGTTTAGATCAAAGATATCTTGTATGGAATTTGTGATAGTAAAGCTAAAAAAACTGCTATTTGGTGTTATTTCAAGAACTTTTAGAATGAGATGAAAGCCATGGAAAGGATTCCTTCTTCTATTGTGGATAAGTACAAGGACACAATTTGCTTCATGGTTGATATTGATCAATGTTTGATGAAAGTTGTTGATCCAAGAATAGTGTGGATAATTCCAATGGGTTATGAGGTTGAGGAACACATTTTGGAGCTATATGCTCAAAACTTGCTATGTAAACCTCAGGATCCAATAGAAGAAAGGTTCAATACCTTTAAGGAAAAGGATATGCAAGTGCATGATCAATTAAAAAATCCTATGACAATCTAGAGAGTGAGAAATGAAGTTGAATCTTTTGCAAAAAGCATGGATATATCAATTGAATTTGTCAGAGAAGCTAGAAGGAAAAGAGACCAAGTTGACATAGGAGAGCCAACTAGAACTAAGTCTGCTAGTTCGACAACATCCACAAGGAGATTTGATCTCTCATCTGGTCCTAAAAAGAAGCCAAGTCCTATGAGAACTCAAGTCAAAACATTCAGTAGAGAAGGAAAGAGGAAGAAGGACAAGAGCACCAGAGTCTATGTTGTTGTCTCTAAAGATGAAGAAACTAAATTTGTCGAGGAGGTAAGAGAAATTATGCATAAGGGCTCAAAGGAAACAAAAGTCCCTAAGGAGAAGCCCTGTGGTGAACAGAAAGAAAAGAAAAAGATAAAAAATGACAAACTAGGTATGTCTATAGAATAAGTGGAAAAATCCTTGATTAAGCATGGTAATCTTAGACCACTTTGTGAATAGTATGACACCTTTGATAGTGCTAGTCAAAGAATTCTTGAGGAAGGCACAATAAATTAACTGAATAATTTCAATATGACTCTCATTGAAATAATGTTTGAGTTACCTAAAGCTCTATATGAAGTTTTAGAAATGAGGAGAGTTAATGCAAGAACTAAAGAAGAGCAAATGAGAGAATGGATACTTGTTGATTTGTGTCTGGTGATTTCTATACAAGAGACAATAAATATTCTCAATGAAGCTAAAAGGGATTTTAAGAGAAAAACAAGGGTGAACAAGCTCATGATTGGTCAGACTAAAGAATTTTCAAAGGATACTAAGAAAATTCTTAAGGAAATTCTATTGAAGAATAGATACAATGTTGTTTCTGAAGAAGGGCATGTTGAAGTTGCTCCATCTGGTCAAGTAAATGAAGAAGATACATTTCAGGATACTCTAAATCCTCTAGATATACATGATGTTGAAATTCCTATGGAGACTGAAGCTCCTAAAGTTGTGTTGGTTGATGAAGTTGAGATTCCTAAAGCCCAAGAAGAATCAATGACTGGAGAAAAGAAGGTTGAAGCAGAAGTTCATGTGGAAGCAAGAGACACTGCAAAGGCAATGGAGTTTTTGGAAGAGCAACAAGAGGAATTTGATTCTAATATAATTAAAGGTCATATCAACTTGGCTACTTTCTCTCCCATTGAGAAACTAAAAGTTGCATCATTCGCTCAAGCTAAGGGAAGGGAAGAGATTCTAAAATCTCATATTGAAGATAGTGAACTGTTAAATCTTGCATCTAGTATTCTGGAGAAGATTATGCCTTCTTATGTCAAGGACTCATCTAATTCTCCATCCAGTTAATTGTAGAAACTTGTGAATTTTGTAAGTACTCACTTTGAGTCACTTGAGAAGTCAGCTATGGATAAGCTTCAAAATGAGTTTGATTCTAATAGGTTTGGTAGGTTGAAGGGAATGATTACTAATGATAAATCTATATTAGCTACCTTTCTAAAGAACATTCAAGGTGTTTTTTCTGAAGGTGGAAACATTTATAAGTCATGCTTATCATTGTATAAGTTCACTGAAGAAACTGAAGGAATGTGAGAAACAGTTAGCAAATATCTCTCAAGCATTTGATCCTCTAATCATTTTTGTTAGAAAGCAAGAAGGTAAAGTCATATTCATGCTTGAAAAGATTACAAGTCTAAAGCATGAAGAAGGAAAAAATATTGAAAGGGTTTGTGAGCTTAAAGGACTAGTTGGTCCTAAGATGGAGACAATGCTTAGTGCATTGAAGGAAGCGCAAGATGCTATGGTGGTCAATGATCTGGAAAACCTTGAGTTAGTAGAGATGCAATCTTATATGTTTTGTGGCCACATGACTATCTTGGGACACTAGTTTGTCCTTGTTGAAGAATAATTCTGCAGATATATTCAAGTTTATGTAAGTTGTAGAAGCAAGTTTGTACATATGTTGTTTGTTCATAGCATTTTTTTAAATTTTTGGTATGTAGATTCCTTCCTTTTCCATTGATGTCAAAGGGGGAGACTTGGACAATGAAAAATGCATTAATCATCTCAAAGGGAGTTTTTTTTAAGTTTTGAAGGTTGGCAGTGTAATTCATGTTGGTACTAATCTGACACTTAGTCATTTTTCACTAAGTGTTGCCATCAATGCCACAAGGGGAGATTGTTGGAAAGAGACACTACACATGTCATCTAGTGTTGACATTGATTGCAACCCTAGTTTGTAATTCAATCTGCGTGTTAGCATTTTCTCATACTGGAAGTTAGATTGAAGCTATGTAATTATCTGTCAAGTTAGAATAGACCATCTGATAGAATTGTGTTCATCAATTGATATACAATTTTTTGTTATAATTTTGAGTTGTGGATCTTAGGGAAGGTTGTTAAATGTATGATCTATGTTTTCCTTGAATCATAGAGCCTCATATTGATTGTTGTACAAGTTAGAAGATGGTTGATTAATTTTATGTTTCTTAGTGCAAAAGGCTGACTAAGTGAACGTAGCATGTTGTGGATCTTTGAGAAGAAATTTTTTAAGCTTTTTTTGTGTTTGAGCATGTTTATTTGGGTCCTTACTATGTTGTGGCCAACTTTGGTTGGCGCGCATTGAAAATTATTTGTGGATTGAGCTGACGGTTTGTAAATATTTTATGTTTTATTGAAGTAAACGTGTGGTTGATTAAATCCTTAGTTATAGATATATATAAGCAATCATTTATATCATTTTGATGTGTATGAAGCGTGTTGATGTGCAATGCAAAAATTAGAGAGATTATAAAGTGATTATGCATAGTTTCACTTGTGCATAAAAGGATGTGTGATGCAAATTAAAGTAGGCATAGCAAAAGAGAAGAATTAGATAGGTCTTGGAAAGTGATTAATGAGACTAATCAAAACTTTAATGAGTTGTTAGTCGATGTTATTTTTTCAGTTCAAATCTTTTGGATGTAACCCAAATAATTTTTTAAGACAGTGAGTCTTCTTTTGTATTTGAGCTGTGAGCTCTAGGCAGTGTGCCTAAATACATGTTTATTCCCCTTTTGTAAACACTCTTTGAGTATACTCAAATCATATTATGGATTGACCTCCACCATTCTTTTTCCCCTAATAGGTTTTCCACATAAAAAGTCCTTGTGTTATGGTGTTGTGGTTGTTTGTTTTATGTTCATGCATCCCTCTTTTGGTTAAATGTTATAAATTCTTTAAAGATCAAATTAATAAAGCTAAAAATTGTAGAACATTGATTCATGCCCCCTCTCAGTGTTCCTTGATTCCAACATAAATGAGCAAACCTATATTGAAATCATAGAAGTTCTGCAAATAAATAACTCATTATAATAATGGAACAGTATAAATGTTTTGTCAAATAGCTTAAGAAAACAGAAAGGACAAACAATGGTATAGTTTATGAGTTTCATAAAATAATCTAAAACAATACAAAAGGCTTGGTGTCTTTCATAGTTTTTCTTGTATCTTCTGAACTCATTTTTCCAAGGAAGAAGTAGTACATATAGAAAAAAATTCCACCACCTGGCGAGCCAATAACAGAAAAGATTTCATCATCATGAGTGATGATGCCCACAGCAATGATTTCCCATGGTCATTGCAACAAAAAAGATTTGGGCTATGGAATGTAGTTTCCCTCAAGCCAGATGAATCCCCTATAAATGATGGAAGTGGTCCTAGTGGAGAAATAGTGGAATCCTATGCATACATGTGTCACTTAATCATGAAGTCAATTAGGACATGTGGCTATAGGTCATGCCTATTGTTCATTCCTCCTTTTTGCGATAAAAATCCCCCAAGGTGAAGACATGTGGAGGGAGTCTCCACTACCAGTGCTAAATGTGGAGGTCACCAATAACTATTTGCAAACCTATGCTATGTGGAATTTGGATGGGCCCTAATAGGGAAGCAATAGGAAGTAGTCTTCAAGTGCCCATGGTGTTGACATGTGGAAGCATGGCGGGGGCTGAAAGAGGATCAGAGCAAGAAATCCTTATGGAGAGCACCTGACAAACACATGGTAGTAGTGAGTAAATCGTTTCAAAAATGGGGTTGGGAATATATGGAGCATGGGAAAAACTTAGAAAAATAAGAATAACCCAAAGGGATCTTGAGGAAATTTATATCCAAAGCTTCTTGTGACTACCAAGGGCATTTTTCCTATGGAATGAGGAAACCAAAAATTTTTGGTTCACAAAGCAGAGCCTTGTCCATTAGGCAATGCCATCAAAGCTTGGAGAGAGAGATCTATAAGGGCAGCTAGTTGGCCTCAAATGGTGTCGATATGTCATGTAGATTCTCTTGTGCTTCATGTAGATCAATCACTTCTTTGTATGGTAGTGTTAAGGATATACTAGCCCTAGAATCGAGTTGGAAGAGTAGTTGTGTTATCTTATGAGTGATGCCCCCAATATCCTCTGTCATAGGGGTTTGGCTAAAGCTTTGAAAAGAAAATGTATCATGTTGCTTCTCTTCAATCTTTGTTGCAATATGCTACGTTGTGGCCACCAAGTCATCAAAAATAAACAGGGAGGGTAAGTCCATTTGAGTTACCTGGGAGAATTTCATGCACATGTTGTTCATAGTTTGACCCAGTGTGGTAGTGTACTCGCTAGCATGGAGGATAGTTGTGTGGTAGTTGATGAACTCATTTGCTATTTTGGTAGCAGATTTCTAGTCCCTGATCCTAGCACTCACTAAGTCCTCATCTAACACAGTGTATAGCTTATCTAAAAAAAATCCACCTTAGGAACCTTCTCCGTGATGAATTGTGGGAACTACTTAGTAGTTCCACAAACTTCCCTACCTAAATTTGTTATTTTCACCATGAATTGAAGTGTCAGCTGAAGAGTTAGGTAGAAGGCCTTCACCTTTTCCTAGTATGAGACATATAGTTATCAGGCTACTTGAAGGAGGTCTAAGTGGGCAGCAGAGGATTGAGGAATATTCTTCAAAAAACTAATATCTGCATCCCTTGAACTAGAATCCTATGTTATTTTTGCAATCCATTTGTCCACAACGGAAAGGTGTTCCTGCAGTTTTCTCAATTTAGCAAGCAAGTTCTCCTCGACTCGGATTTTTTTTGTTGATTTCCTTTCAAGGGAAAGCTTCATCTCCTGGACTTCCTTTTTCAATTGAGCCTATTGGCCCTTAAAGTCTATTTCCTTTTGTTGTATCCTTTTCTCTAATTGAGCACTTTGATGCTGAAACTCCTCATTCATTTCTTTCATCTCCTCATTTGCTTGAGCCAACTAATCTTCTAATTCTTCATTTTTCTACTATAGCTTAGGGACCATATTAGAATCTTGGGCTTGGGACTTTACAAGTTCTTCCTAGATTTTGTCCTACTTTTCTTTTTATTTTTATGAAAAGCACACAATTTCTACATCCCTGGCCTTCTCCATCACTAGTAGGAATTTAATTCTCTCCTTGACAATTTTCATCTCCTCTTCCTTCTTCTTTAGCTGGTGACTATACTTGATGAAGTTGGTGGTCACCACTTTTTATTTCTTCTCCATGAGCTCAACTTTGTCCTAGGGTAGGGCTATGCTTAGATTGAGTCCCATAGCATAGAGGTGTAACCATCAGGTTGCATCTCTCCCTGTGGTTTGATGATGGTTGGATACAGGGTTGCAAAATACAATGATTGTTGAGCCTCCTTGAAAATAGTTTGTACCTTTGGCTCGGCCAACCTTTTAGCATCCTTTTCCCTTTGATTTTGGATCATGATAGCTTCTGCTTGTTTTATTTTATCACCCTCCAACAAAAATTCTGCTGAGGACTTAATAAGCTTGCCTACTAAATGTGGACCGAGAGGGAGAGGGAAAGGGAATGAGAGGGTAGTGGTTCTGGGAAATTTCTGCTTACAAGATTGATTGTTAGCGGGGAGAATTGGGGAATCTACAAAGGCCTAGTCTATGAACCAATGGAATGACTCATTATGTGTGGTGGTGATAATAGAGTCATGGCAGATTCCATCTGCTAGGCGGGTTGGGTCAAGGAAGACACAGTAGTATCAAGAAGGGGATCAATGGTGGCTATGGAGGAAAAGGTGAACTGATTGTGGATGTGGATTGGGCTTTGGCGAAAGGTGGAAAGGTCCACAGAGGAGTAAAGGTAAATGGTCTTGCATGGGAGAACTAGGAGAAACCTCCCACGACCATTGTTGTAGAAGCAGGAGGAACTAAACATTGTGGAGCAAGAGAAGGGGGAGTGAAAGATAGAGTGAAAGATACCTATGGTGTAGATGATTGTGATCTCTTTCTCATCATTGGAATCGTACTCATCATAGGCTCTTAGATTGTTGTGGGCTCTTGCAAACCCTCTCTAGGAGCTCCATCTGTGTGCTACTTTTAGGTTGGTGGTGAATCTTCCACCTCTAGGGCCTCCTACTATTGTTGTTGGGTTTTTCTCGTCCCTTTTGTCATCTAGGTGCATGTATGTGATGCTCCCAACCGCAATATATTCACCCACACATTTGAAGAAGCCTTGCTAGGTTGCTTCGTCACTTTTTCTTTCTTCTATGTTGGGACAGTCTATACTTCTTCTTCCTTCTCCTTTCCCTTCCCTGTATACTTTCTAGCCTCATCTGGGTCTACATCCTCATCACCACTTGTGTCAATGTCCTAATGCTCATTGTTCCATAACTTATCAAATTTGTGATCCTTCTCTACATCCTAATTAGGGGTATTGGGGTATTTGACCTCTTGGCGGTAAACCCATAAATCTCTAATCCTTTCCTCACTATAGTTAAAATTCCTTATTAAATCATTGTGAAGGGTGTCCCTAATTTGGTGCTTCTCATTATACTTCTATCCTCTGTAAGAATATAAGCCAGGTCTACCAATAGATCATCTTGTTGCTCCATTAGACTCCATTGCTTTTCCCAATAAGGCTGGGGGCTATGAGTTACCTTGATGAATGTGTTTCCTAATTCATTGAAGGGGTTATACTATCATTTTTCACAAGTCATCACTAACCCCGGATGAGCTAGCTTCACTTCAATCAATGTACATGTGTCTATTTTTTCACCATTACCACCCACTTGTAGGTTAATGCGAAGAATAAAAAACCTTTCTTTCCCTATCATCCACAAAAAATATTGTCAATAACTACCATCTATTGAAACACTTCAAGGGGAAATACCCTATCTATGATGCACTATGGGAGCTAGAATGGATCCTCGATAAAGCCACGCATGCAGATGAATATAAAATACCTCCCAAAGAACTAGTCACATTTACGAGTGAAACTCTACATCCAACCCATTTGGTCAACAGAAAGCTAATAGAGATTGCCATCCTTACTCAATTCTTCCAGAATCAGAGTCAAGAAAAATTCTAAAAATGCATAATAATCATGTGTTGTGGAAAGGATGGGAGTGCATATAGAAACTAGCTTTGTGAATCCCTTCTTAGTAAAAATAGATAACTACATCCTTTTATTTAGTAAAGTTAGGGTTTTGGTATAAAAACATGTGAGAAAGGAAAGAAGGAAACCTAAACTTATGTTGCATGTAGTATTCCTTGACTTGGCTCATCATATCACTATAGATGAATTATGTAAAGTAATACCAGAATAAGGACTATTTCCTATGCAATTGAAACCCTATACCTAGTTGAAACTCATGTACCCACTAATCCTCATCCATGCCACAAGCAAATGCCATCATAGAGAGTGCATCTTGCATATCTTGCTTAAAAGTGATGTGTGTGACTAGAATTTTTGGTGGCTTGTTGAAATCCTCCTAGGGCTTCTGTGTTTCCTAGTTGAAAAAGTCCATAGCTTTGTCTCTGCCTCTCCAAAAGTTGCACCCACTTTCCAGAGTGAATGAATCCATATTTTCCACTTTAGAGTGTTTTATAGGGATGCATAGCATGTTCCAAATAGCTTCTAAAGTAATGTTAACTCTCAACTCCCGGTCTTCAATGGTGTTGGTATATGGGCTGAAATGTTCAATTCCCTCATGAACGAGTTCTGGGTAGTAATACAGCTAGAGGGAACCATATACTATGGAATACCAATGAACCATAGCTTGTACACTAGTTTCGTCTTGCTAGTATCCACTTTCATTCTTTCACAAGCCCCTTCCCTAAGAGTCGTAGGGTTATCTACAAGGACATGATCATGAATGTTATCACATTCTTCTTTTATCTGGGACTGGTCCATATGAGCCTTTGACTTTTTTAGAACCCACGTATGAATCCACTTTGGCTTTTCTAGCATTCCAACAGATGTGTAAGAGATGTCATAAAAAATATTGATGACTGGTGTTTCTATCAAGGCATTGAACAAGCTTTGCATTGCCTTGATCTGTGCTTCCGTCTAAGAAATTTTAGCCATTTCAAGGTACTGTAAATTCCTACGATGTTCAATTTTTTTTGCAATTCACTTTGGCTCTATCTATGCTCAAAACTCTTTACTCTAGATAGTGTACTCAAGAAGCTTTTACAATTTTAGCCTTTTGCATGCAATACTTAGTGATTTCTTTCATGGAGTGGTAGACAATGGTTTCCTTTTAGCATTTAATTTGGCATGTATCCCCAACTCCTTTTCTCATGCGAAATGAATTTCCTGCTATTTTGAAAAGATAAGAATTCATAATGACAATTGATAATCATGTCCTATGGCATGATTTTCTTGGAAATTGACTCAGTGATTGAAGGAGGTTTAAGCTTTCACATGCTCTAGAAATTAATATCCAAAAATGAATAATTAAGCCAAAGATGCAGTAAGTACTTGAAAATATTTGCATTCATCCCTAGAATTTGAGAAGTGCCTGCGGTTTGACACATCAACACCTGACTGTATGGAAAATCACTTGGGAATGCCACCATTTTGTGCTCCATAATTACCTCTTATTAATTTTGTACAAAACAATTTGTACATGACATACACAATTGGGTGGGAAATTCAAGTTGGCCTTTGGTTGAATTTTTTAGTTGGTACTTGATTAGCATCATGCTTGGGTATATGCAGGATCATGATGGGTCAAAAAGTGGCAATATGATGGGTATGTGGCTAACGAATTTATTTTTTCCCAAAATTGATGAAGCAAAAGTGTTTTTAAAGGAGATTCTCAGCTTTCCACCAATATAAATTATACTTTACTTTGAATTTAATAAGTAATTATTATTCATTTTCTATTTGAATTACAACTAAAGTCTTGATTGATAGGCTAGTTGAAAAAAATCTATAGCTTTCAAAGGGTATCACATTTTTTGAATCCAAATCATGCATCACATTTTATGCTTCACATACTATAGGATTAAAAAAGGAAAAATTGAATTTCATGAAGTTTTGACCAAGTTAAGGTGGTTAGACATATGAGTTTTTTTTTTTTAAAGTTGTAATAAAAAAATAATAATTAATTACTTACTTGGAAACAAATTACAAAAGAATATGCATGCATCGAAGCATGAGTCCTCTACTTATATATAAAATCTTATAAAAAATATTATCATTTTATTGTGGTTAGGGTGGTTAGATAAACACCTACTTATTTTTTTCCTAAAATTTAAGTACTACTACATTGAAATTTCAAATTTTCATCAAATAGATTGTTTTTTTAAAACAAACCTAGTAGTTTAGAAACTACATTCAATTTTCTACAAATTCTAGTCTTACATATTTTTGAAATAATATAGATAACTTATTCAATTTTTATGTCAAGTTGCCTAACTCTGATTTTTCTATTTTTTTTGCCACTTAAGGGCTTGTTTTTTCCATGATGATCTTGCACATACCAGCTTATGACACATAGGTACCTCAAATACCCTAGCTATTTCTATAAATAGGCCCTTAGACAATGGAAAAATCATACTTAGCATTTGAGAAGAATTGGTATTAGGTAGTTAGGTTTAATTAGGTAGTTGAGTAGAGTTTGCATTTGACAGTTATGTAGAGCTTAACATCATGAATACTTCGATTAGGCTAGTTTGCAACAAGTCTTAGATGGATGTTCTAGGTGAAATTTTTGGTAGGTGCTTGAAAAGAATAAGCAAAAACAAGAATTCATTGGCTATCATAGCCATGAAGTGGTTGTTAGGCTGAGATTGTGTGGAATATGAAGATAAGTACATAGTCAATACCAATCTTTGTTCTCATTTTTTCACATCTCTACTTGATATCCAAGTTCCTAAGCCAATAATCCTATGCCTTACAATTGAAATAATTTTGAAGCACTACTTAGGAGAGCTTTGAGAGGTGGTGGCGAATGTTGTTTATGGTTTGGGCCTTCCAACAGTGAGTGACATTTGTAAGTATATTGAAGAAGATGCAGTAGTGCCATGGGTACTGTTCTTGAGTGGGTTCTACATCTTGTCACATGAAGAACATCGTCAAAGGGTGACTCAAGCTCGCCACTTCCTACTTCATTGCTACAATGTGGTGCTCTTTTATGGTGCTGACTAGTATACCAACTTGAGGAACTTGGTGTTCCCTCTGCCACTCTTCATTACTCTTGTTGATGTTGTTGCTATTGTTCATGGTCTTTCTACTCCTATTGATGTTTTTGATGAAGCTATCCTAGATGTTACTATTGATAATGATACTCCTACCTAAAATGCACTCCTCTTTCTCTATTTCAAAGAAAATATCTCTTAATCTATTTTTTGTATATATGCTTGAAAAAGGCCTTTACTATATATATATATATATATATATGAAGAAACTGCATACTATATATATATATACTTTAAAAGTATGGCCTTAGAGCCATTTTAAAAATGTATTTATCAAATTATATATAATAAATATACAACTTATATCAACCTCCTATCTCTTTTGCTTCTTGCAATTCTACATTTTGGGTTCTCTTTAATTTTTTGCACATATGGATTTCTTTCAATTTTCTGCACATGGGTTCATTTTCCTACTTCATGGGTTGTTGATGAGTTTGTGGAAATACCGGTTGACAAAACACGAAGGGAAAAATAATTGCACTACTTACATATTTACACTGGAAGAATAATAATGAAGATTTACTTAAAAAATTTGAGGTGGATTCCATTAACAAGAATTCTCAATGCTTCATTTTCCATTTTTTCTAATTCAAATGTGTTATGTTGCTTGCATTGAATTATTTTGAAAGGGCCTTTCCATAGACTATCAAAATTTTTATGTTGGGCAGGCTCCACAACCCTTTCATTGAATTTGAATAGTAGCTCTCCACATTTTAAACCTTGCTCCAAGGCTTTCTTGTCGAACCATCTTTTAACCACCTATTGGTGGTTATATATGGCTAGTAGGGCCCTTTCCTTTTTTTCCAGTACTTCCACCAACTTAGCTACCTGAACCTCCATGGCTACATTTTCTTCAACTTTTAGGGATTTGAGTAGTTGTAGCATAGGAATCTCAACGGAGATGGGCAATAGTGCTTCTTTTCCATACACTAACTCATATGGTGAAGTCTTGAGGACTTGATTGGGAGTTATGTAGTCTTCCTAGAGCACTTCTTGAAGGTTCTTATGACATTCTCTCTAATGTTCTAACCCATTTCTTTTAATGAGTTGAACTAAAAAAAAATTAGTCGACTCGGCCAAGCCATTCCCTTTTGGGTGGTAATTTGATGAAATTTTGAAGAATATGCCATGCACGAGTGTGAATTGACATACCTTAGATCGTAGAAAATCATTCAAATTTTTAGAGATGATGGTCTTTAGTGGGTTGAATCTTGTCACCATTTCTTTGAGGAAGTCCACAATCTTCGCATGTGTTGCATTCTTTAGGGGCATGGCCTCAATCCATCTAGTGAAGTAGTCTATGGCTATGAGGATCCATTTGTGTCCAACGCTGGAGGTGGGATTCATCAACCCAATGAAATCAAGGCCCCATTATGCTAATGGCTCATCAACCACTATTAGATTGAAACACATTGCATAATTTTTCCTTCTTCCTACTAAGAATTGGCATTGTTTGTATGATTTTACCAAGGAGTATGAGTTATTGAATAGTGTAGGCCAGAAGTATCTAACTCACATGATTTTGATGGTGATATTTTTCTCAAAGAAGTTTCCACCTATGTGACTATTGTGGAAAGTGTTAAGAATTCTATTTTCTTACTCTATGGTGACACACCACAGTAGAACGCCATTGAAGTTCCTTTTGAAAAGGACCACTTCAATAAGGGCATATCCATTGTTCTATAGTCAATAGAATATTTTCTTCTGAGAAGGAAGGCCCAATGCATACTTTCTAGTGTGCATGAATCTCACTCTATCTACTATTTAGCAACCTTCGAAGTCAGACTCATTTGTCAAAACCAACTCTAGTTGCTCCTCTTTAGTTTCCATTTCCTTGTCATGTGCCAAATATTCGCATAGTCCCCTTCCTTAGATGGTCTTTGAAGGCTTGACCTCAATGCCATATTTAAGGATCTTAGTGATCCAATTGGCCCTCTATTTGGTGATCTCACATTCCATGATATACTTGTACACACTAGACTGCATGACATAAAAAATTACCTTGTTGCAAGAGATGAGGTGTCAAAACTTCTTGAGTCCCTTAACAATGGAGAAATATTTCCTCTCAAAAAATTTCTAGTTCATCTTATAATATTTTAAGGTTTAGGAATGAAATACTATCAGATTTTCTCCATTTCCTTCATCATTGTTTTGAGTTAGCACAGTAGCAATGCTGGATTTTTTACTAAATACATACGTTATAAAGTCCTTCGATAGGTCTAGATTTACCAACATAGGAGCTGAAGAAATAGCATCCTTAACCTTTTCAAAGGCTTCTCTAGCTTCCTTTGTCCATTTGAATAATTGATCCTTTTTTAGCATCAAGGTGATAGTTCTAATTAACCCTACAAAATCATAAATGAATTTGCTTACAAAGTTAACATTCCCTAAACAAATGGACTCCTTTCTTGTTGACTGGTAGGGGATGTTCCCTAATTTATTTTATTTGTTCGAGATCGATTACAATTCCTTCTTTGGAGACTACATGTCCCAATAATTTTCCTTGTGGTACTCCAAAGACATATCTTTTTGGTTTCAAGGATACCCTAAACTCTTGACATTTTTTGAAAACCATTTCAGGTGATCAGAATGATCATCCTTATGCTTGGAGAATAGAGTAAGATCATCCAAATATATTAGGATAGTCTTATTGATCAATTATTTGAAAGAAATATCCATTGCTCAATTGAAAGTGGCTCTCACAGTTGAGAGGCCGAAAGGAATTTTTGCATATGCGAACATTCCCCACTTGGTAGTGAACATTTTTTTGTATTGGTATTCTTCTTTGAACCATATCTGGTTATACCCAGAGAAGTTTTCTAGCAAATAAAACATTTTTTTATCCTACCATTGTTTACAAGATTGACTCCATAGAAGGCAATGGGTAGTGGTCCTTTAGGGATGCTCTGTTCAGGCCCCAAAAGTTAACATAGGTGGATATATCCATTCTTCTTTCATATTGGGACTAGGTTGGATACACATGTCCTATGCTTGATCAAGAAAACAATCCGAGATTGAATTAGCTTTGTTAGCTCTTACGCCATTAGTGTCACAATCTTAGGATTCACTAGCCTCTACTTTTGGTAGACTAGTTTTACACCTTCCATCTACTCTATTATATGTTAGATGATGTTAGGATCATATCCCTTGAGGTCATCATATGACTAGGCCACTACTCCTTCATACTTTTCATAGAAGTTGATAAGCCTTTCTTTATCATGATGTGGGACATCCTTCTCAATTTTGAGCTTTCTTTCATCTTTGACCTGAAGGTCTGCATAGTAACTTTTGTCTGCTACAAAATTCCTCTTATCATTCCTCACATTGTCACAATCAAGTAGGTTTTTGAGAGTGACCAATCCCTTTGGAAGCTTGTTGGACTTCAACTAAATGATTTATATGTCATAGGCCTTGGTAATCTTTAGTTCAAGTTGGTTGGAAAACTCTCTTGACTACGAGATAAATGAGGCAATGTGTTCATCACTTTTGAATACTTTTCAGCTTTGATCATTGTCAAGAATAGCAGGTCAGACAATCACTCACATAGAGTGTTTGTTATGAATTAGGTCAGACACAGGGTCAAATTGAGATCCAATTTTAGCCATGCGACTCTCATCATCATTTTTTTTTCTCGGGGCACTTTCTAGATGTTGAAGGCTTTGAAACCCTCAATCAAGTCCTAGACTCGATGTCTATAGGATCACATGCGAACATTCTTTAAAAGAGAGATCCCTCAAACTTGATTTACGATCACCTCAGAGTCTCTGAACACCATTATTTTCTTAATTCCCATCTGTTATGCAAGGCTTAGACCTTGCAATAGGCCTTCATATTTAGCTTCATTATTCAAACAAGTGAACTAGAAGTGGAAGGACAAGAGTGTCTTTCCATTGTTTGGGGATATCAAACATATCTTGGCTCTTGTACCAACTTTACATCTAGCTCCATCAAGGCATAGTGTCTGTAACTCTGAGGCTTGACCTCACTTAGGTTTCTTCATGACCTTTGAGAGCACTTGATCTTGATCATAGATGACATAGGTCCCCAACCCGGTGGTATGATAGTTTCTTAAAGGATCAATGTCTATGTATTCACTCAAGAGGCACTCTTCTAGATCGGTCTGATCTTTGATCACTTTTTCATCCTCTAATAGCTCAATGCAATACATTTCCTCTTTGGTGGAAGAGGTATGGGAAGCTTCAAATTTGATCATGGCTTCATTAGCCACATGTTCTAAATGTAGAGGTATGGATATTATTTTCATTTTAGCTCCATGCTTGGTCCTGAGGATCAAATGTGACCAATCCAAAGAAATGTATCCACATCTCTTTGAAGTGAATTCCTAGGATAGGCAAAGGTTGAACATGGGGGAACATCTATAATCACAGTATCTTGTAAAATTATGATTCTAGGGTAGGAGAATAAAGTTAAGGGGAGGTCATTTATGACACCCATGATTTTGACTTTATTCCCATCAAGTTGCATAACCCCCCTTTTCAGAGGTTCATAGGTAAGTCCTAAGCCTTTAGCTATCTACTTAGGCATGACTATGGTACTAGCCCGAGAGTCAATCATGGAATTATGCAATAGTTTCTTCCCCACAATAAGAGTTACGAAAAAAAGGTTTTGGTTTCAGCTTATCTCTAACCTCAATAGAGGCCTCGTTTGTGCTATTTGTGAGAACTTTGGTAGGAGGTGATGGGTCAACATCCTTTCCCTTGAGTGATTGCTATGTTTGCTCAATGATTGGATCTTCCTAGAGAGCCTTCTATAACAATGTCTTCTACTCTAGAATAGCTAAGATATCCCAAAAGGACACATTAGTGGATGATTGTTTCTATTGTTCCACCATATTGAATGGTGGTGGATTTAAAGGATTCTACTCCTTTGCTCTGGTTATAACAATTTCCCTTCATGGTTGACATTGTTGTGCAATTATATAGGTATTAGGTGTTTGGTCAGAGGAACTTTTGGGCTGCAGGATGAATAGTTTTGGGATGACCGATTCACTTGTGAATCTCCTCTTAGAGTGAGTATTGTAATCAGATTGCACTTGTGGGCCTTTGGATGTAGAAGCATCATTTGCAAACACTTCCTCTTCTTCTTCCATCCATGAGAATAGTGTGTGATTTAGAGAAATATTTTTTTCTTACTCTAGGGACATCCCTTGCATTTGCATGGTTAGTACCATGCTTTGCATTTGCGGAGAGGCATATACATAACCTCCAAAATCTGATGTTGTACCTTGGATGTGCTATTCCAACACCTTTTGTTGTAGATTATCATGTGGGTAATTTCGGGGCATGCGTGTGTCACCACAAGGGAAGCACCAGGAATTGATGTCATCAACTAAATTTTTCTTCCCTTTTGTCAGCTCTCTACTCAAGCTTGTGTGAGCACCTTGCAACAAAGTGGGTACTACCACTAGTTGATTAGCTGTTTGAGCCTACAGATTTGTGTGCGAGCCTACTTGGAACTGGTTTTTTTGGTAAGAAGATTGTTTTCCTTGATAATCTTGGTAGGTTGGATTTAGAGGTGTAGAATGGTTTCACTTGATGGTAGTTATTTCATTGGCAATGGTCCTACATTGAGCAGACATATGACAAAATTTATTGTGAAAAAAACAATAATCATTGAATCTTTGAGCATTAGGTTGTCTTACCAGATACCTTCCAACTTTGTTCATTTTATTTCCTTGTCTAAATCTCTTTTGTCCAGATTTAGAGCTTTCTCCTTTCTCATATCTAAGACCTCACGTGTCACCTTCAGTCCTTTGACTTTTAATCAATTCATCAAGCTTGGTTGAGCTAATCTTGAACTTCTCCTTGAATTCATTTGTAACAACAAGTTCATCTCTGAGATGAACAATATACTTTTCAAGCTTTTCTTCATTATATCTAGATTGTTCCAATTCAAGCTCCAATTGATTGAATTCATTAGTAATTCGATTGCATTCAGATTCAATTTTTTCTTTCAAGGATTGAGTAAGCTTCTCTTCATTCTTCTTTATGTCTTCAATCTCCTTGGTCATCCTCAACACGATAGATTCCATCTCATGCTTCAGGACAACATTATCTCTGGTAAGATTTTCACATTTTTCTATATTTTCCTTCAAGGATTGACTCAAGTGTTCACCTTCCATGCCCTTAATTTCTTTCTGTTTAAACTGATCATTGAGTTCCTTTCTATTTTCCCTTGACTCATTGATTTTATCTTTCAATGATTGAATGAATTTCTCAACATTCATGAGGCTTCTATTCAGCTCCTAGAATTCATATTTGGACTTATCAAGATCATCTAGGGCCACCAAAAGTTGTTGTTAAAGATTGCTTGAATCCATTGAATCACTTTCTTGGATCTTCCCCAAGCTTTTAAACTTATTTTGAGGAACTAAGCTCTGATACCAATTGTTGGAATCAAGGAACACTAAGAGGGGGGGTGATCAGTGTTCTATAATTTTTAGCTTTAGTAGTCTAATCTTTAAAGGAATTATAACATTCAACCAAAAGAAGGATTCATGAACATAAAAAAAACAACCACAACACCATAACACAAGGATATTTTATGTGGAAACCCTATTACGGGAAAAACTAAAATGGAGGTCAATCCATAATATGATTTGAGTATACTCAATAAGTGTTTACAAAAGGGGAATGCACATGCATTCAGGCACACTACCTAAAGTTCACTGGTCAGATACAAAAGAAGACTCACTATCTTACAAAATTATTTGGATTACATCTATAAGATTTGAATTGAAAAAATCACATCTGCTAATGTCTGATTATAGTTCTGGTTAAGCTCATTAATCACTTTCTTGACCTTCTATTTGATTCTACTCTTTTGCTTTGTCTACTTTAAATTGCATCACAAATCCTTTTATGCACAAGTGAAACTATGCTTAATCTCTCTATAATCTCTCTAATTTCCACATCACACATCAACTCACTTTGTACACACATCAAAATGAGACAAATGATTTCTTATATACACCCACAACTAAGGATTTAATCAACCACATGTTGGATTCGATAAAACATAAAATATTTACAAACCATCAGCTCAATCCACAAATAATTTTGAATGCACACCAACCAATTTTGGCCACAACATAGTGAGGACCCAAATCAACATGCTTGAACACAAAAACACTTAAACAATTTCTTCTCCAAGTTCCACAAAATGCTACATTCACTTAGTCATAATTTTGAACTGATAAACAAAAAAATAATCAACCTGATCTTCTAACTTACACAACAATCAATATGAGGCTCTATGATTCAAGGAAAACATAGATCGTGCACATTTAACAACCTTCCCTGAGATCCACAATTCAAAATGATAATAGAAAATTGCATATGAATCAATGAACACAATTTTGTGGGATGCTTTGTTCTAACTTGACAAATAATTACTTAGCTTCAATTTGACTTCCGATATGAGAAAATGTTGACATACAGATCAAATCAAAGACTAGGGTTGCCATCAATGACAACACCAAATGACATGTATAGTGTCTCTTGCCAATAATTTAGACCATATCTTTAACTCTTCTTTTTAGTAGATGTGTATGGGAATTATTTTATTTTATTAGATATATTATTTGGGTTTTCATATTTGATTTATGTTATTCTGGGACTTAGCAGATTGCTAAACGATACCTTAAATCATATCCCAAAGATAGATTTACCATGCCTAAATCTACATCTTGGAAAATCACCATAGTTAGATCTTTATTTTTTATATAAGTTCTTCCTTTCCCCATTCCAAATCCCCAAATATAGACAAAAGTATCTTCTTTAAAAACCCAGAGGTCACTCAGTTTAGTGTAATTGGCCCCCCCATTAATTGAGTTTCCCATAAGGCTGTTACCTTGCCAATTCTTGGCATCAACAATAAGCAATAACTTAGACAAGGAAGTGAACTATTTGATGACATTCCTAAAAGAAATGTGGTCTCATGGTGATGGAATTCCATGACCATCCATATAACAACAAGGTAGCAATATGGATTATCATGGCATTCCATCACCATGAGACTACATTTCTTTTTATTTTATTTTGATGGTACTAAGATTCTTTAGTTACACCTTGAGCCTACATGAAAATATCTCACTCCTATAAGTAGATATTAAGCTTACATTAATATACCACTCCTAAAATAATTTATTAAGCCTACCTTGCTATGTCATTTTTCTAGAGTATCTTTCTTACACCATTTATACTCCTCTTTCCATATCCTTATTATATAATATAGAAAATATAAACAAAGGAAGCACTAGATCCAATCCAAAATCAACATCAAACCTCAATTGTGTCTAAGAAATAGAACATAATTCATGCATGAAATGAAATAAAGCACGTTGAAGATGGACTCTTGATATGGTATTTATCCTTAGAGTTTGATTGCATAACCTTGATATTGCCTTGATCTTGATCTTCATAAGATGTGGTGTGGATATTGATATGATAGATGAATGTATGTTTTTGGAAAATGATATGCAAGATTTATAAATATGAATGACCTAGGTTGATGCAAAGAAGAAAGGAATGAAACACATTGATTAGATGCAAAAAAACCATATAAATGGCTTATGAAATGTATTTTATATGGGAGGAAAGGATATGAAAGGCTAGATACAGAAATGAATGGAATGAAAAGGCTATGAAGTAATCATTTTTTTCATGATAAAGTGGAATGTATCCCCCTTTGTTAGTAGTTATACTTTGTGTAATCATACTCAAATGGGCTGAATCAATACACACAAACAAAAAAATAATAATAATCATGCCCCACTCCTCACTCTCCTTCATACACAACAAGGTGTAGAGATCGTCATGCTACCTTAGAATGTGAAAAGAAAATAAAAAATAAAAGATAAGGATAATGATCAAGACAAGAGACAAGACTTAAGATAAAGAAGAATCTCTCATGCATTAAAAATGATAATGATAAATATGCAAGATCATGATAATGAAAAATGCAAAGCTAATGCATATTATAGGGATCAATGAGGAAAAAGTCAACATGTTGAACAAGATAACAACAAAAATACCTTGTGCTAAGAGATATGATCAAGTTTTTTATTATTTGAAAGAGAAAGGTATGTGTCTAATTAGGAAAGATGTATCCATCAAGACACAATAGTTTGATTGTTTGGTTGATTGTTTTGATTGTGATAAAATACTAAAGATTTGGCTCAAGATATGTTAGATGTTAACTTGATTTAACAATAACCATTTGCTCATGATGTTCATTAAATCCTAATTTTTGGGAATTTTAAATATTTTATGCTTTGTTTAAATGTCTTGCTCATAAAAATGATAACACAATGATAAATAAAAATTTAAATGATAATAATAAACAAGATCTTATTCTATAGTCAATCTGAAAACCAAAGGAGATATGGATGGATATGGATCAATGATATGGTATGGAGATATAAGATATGGGTTAATTATAGGAAATCTAAGGATACACCGTAGATGGAGGATGAAGATAGATATATCAAAATATGGAATTGCTATGGGTGGAGGGAACCAATGACAATGAAACCCAAAATTTTTGGTCAAAGAGAAAGGATAAATAGAGGACCTATGGAGAACTCCATTGAACACATGTCAAAGTAATAACATGCCCCCATGATAAGAGGTATGACAAGGGATAAATATGACAAGTGATAATGCCATGATATGGATATGGAAGATAAATAAATATGAAAGGAAACATGATATGAAGGACAAGTGATATGGAGGATGGAAGACACACATGGTATAAAGTATGTATTAGATACTTGTTCTTATTATTTTTCCCCAATACTTTATGCAAGATCAAAGGAAGGTGGATGGATAAAGTGGATATAATGGAATATAAATGAAGGAATATAATGGCTAAGTGAAAATATAATAATGTATTGTACAAATATAAAAGTCTTACCCCCAAGTGTATAAGTGAGGGTAGATGGATGGATGTTAAATCTAGTTGATACGAATGGATATGAAATATCATGGAAATGGAAGTTCATGGAGATGGAAGATAATGAAGGTGTATGGATATGAATGGAGGAATCAAGTATCTCTTAGTCAAATATAGTACCCTATTGACTAAATGCTTCTTATAGACCATGGATAACATGTTCCCACTCAAAGATGTTGGTAGGAAAATTGGTAAAGATAATGGAATGGATAGGGGTGGGGAGAAGGGGGTTAAGGATTCATTCAAAGGATTGGATTAAAGGTAGGGAAGGAGGGATGTAGGTTGGATGGAAGTATGTAATGGAGTCATTATGATTGAATGTGGGAAATAACATCATTGCAACTCACCTTGAAGGGTGGTGAAAGTTGAAGGATTGAGATGTGGTAGTAGGGACCACAAACTTGGGCATGTAAGGACCCAAAACAAATTTGGAGGATGAGGAAAGACTTATGATTGGCTTATGAGATGGAATACACTTAAATGAAGGATTGGATGATCATGGAATAATGGAGTATTTTTCATTAGCAAGTTGAGATACTAAATTGGATTTTTCATTTGAATACATGGATTATTTTTCTTTCTTTGTAACCCACATTGCTTTGACTTTTGATTTTTTATTAATCAGCTTTTGGATTTTCTTGGAAATGTTTTTCTTTTGATTTTGGGGCATATTTTTATTTATTTTGGCATGTATTTTAGTGAGACGTGATTCATGTTTTTGTTGATTCTTTCATTTATGTATTTCTTGTTTGGTATCCCAGTTGCTTAGAGAGGTCATAGATGGATTATATGAAAATAGAGGATTTTCAATTGAAAGGTGTTGGAAGGAATTCAAGGGTATGTGCCTTTGTTTTTATTGAAAGGGAATAAAAAGATATGCATTAGGAATGTATGGGCCCACGCTAGGTTGATGGATAAGGTCCAAGAATAGATGGTAAATATGATGGAGGAGATGAACATATTCATCTAAATGGATGCCTTTTGGGTTTAAAATAGCTACCAACATCTTGAGAAGGAGGTATGTATCCAAGGCCATAATGATTTAGATGGTTTTTAATAGTAGGGTGTTCAAGTAAACCTTGTTCATGAAGTCCCAACCCTTTGCCTCGATAATTCATCATTTGAATAATCTTCTTACTAATGGGATACTTGTCACTTGTGAAGAAAGCATAAAGACCATCTTGAGGGGTGTTGGATGTAGAAGAAATGTGGTATTATAGGAGAAAACCAACTTTTATAAAGGTGGATGAACAAAGCTTATATGTTTGTAGTTAATGAATGGGATCTTGTCAAAGCTTAAGATTATCATGTGATGTGAGTGAAATGCTTATAACTTGGGGGTCTTGAGAGGTAATGGATGGAAGCTTTATTATTGTGATGTACTAAGATCATGCCATGGATGTGGTATGATAGGATCATGATATAGTGTGCATATGCTAGGATCATAAAATTGGTTAGGTATGGTAGGATTATGAGATGGTATAGGATCATGCAATAGAGTTTATGGACTAGTATTATGGTATGGAGTTGAGAGACTTGGATCATGAGATGATATGGGGTCATGAAATGGAATGGAATAATGGGATGGAATGGAATCATGAAAGGGAGTACTTTTATCTTGACATAAAGGGGGATCTATGATGTCATGCTTTAGATCAATGAGGTAAAGTGAGTGACATGGTTGAATTTGTATAGGTGCTATGAAGGTGGAAAAACATTAAATGGATGAGGTGGACAAACATGGGATGTATTGAGGTGGCTAAACATGGGATGGATAAGGTGGACATGGGTAGAAATAGAAGAATACAAATAACATTTCATGAAATAGGATTTTACATTAGTTCTTGTATTCCTTTGAGGGTGACCTTTTGTGTTCCTTGGAGGGTAAATTTTTGTTGTCTTTTGATGGTTTTGTTTTGTGATATTTTGATGTCCTTGTTTAACTTGATGATGGGTTGACTAGGATGTGAAGTGCATGAGATGTTGAACATGGATCAAATTTTGGTTTCCATTGTTAATGGAGGAAAAGGATAACATGGAGGGTGACATGATTTGGGTATAAGTTTTGATGGTGGATTGGATAGTGTTTAGGATCTCTAGGAATATACTTATGAGACACATGATCATGGATTTTATGTAATTGTTAAACTTGTTTGTAAGGATAAATTCAAAAATATCTTGAGGTCTGAGATGGAAGATGGATAATATGTTAGGCTCATCTTGGTACATGGTTTTAGGTAGTGTTATCACCCGAAATTGCACCCTGTTGAACCTAATGTTCAACACTTTAGTGTAACAAGGGAAGACCTCTAAATATGTGAGTTTCTTTTAAGTAGAGGTCTACCTCCAAAGAAGGCTAATTTCCTATGGTGTCACCTAAACTATTGATTTTGTAAAGGAAAAGGAAGAAGGAGTGCATAAAAATAAAACAAAACCCTATAGTGATACACCGAACTGATAAGAGCAACGTAATACTTGATTTACACTTGAAAATTGACAATGAACACAAAATTACCCATCAAAGTCTGTAAGCTTTGCATTAAGGTATCACAAATAGGTTTGATTCACACACTTTTTTAAGAGAGGAAAAGATTTTTTCACAAACTAGAATCCATATGTGACTATGTAAACACAGTTTGTGATTTGTATAATGATACTTTTGAAAAGGAAGGCATGAAAAAAAAGGATAAAGTTATAAAGGAATAGAAGAAATTCACAAAATAACTTGACCATTAACCTGAAATGCACAACACTTTGCAAGAACAAGACAATAACTTTGAATCAAAAGTGACCAAGATAAACTCTATATACTATGCTCCAAAATGAGTTACAGGAGTTTGTTAATATGAGAAAGGACTGCAAAATTCATAGAATTTAGAAAAGCATCAGGAGAACCCCTTTACAAAGGGGAAAAATATTCCATATATACTTAAAAAGTGTCGACCCCTAGGGCTTACAAAAATATCTGCCTTTAGAAAAATTTGCCCCTAGATCTTTTAATGAAGTTAATTTTGCATTTGATTGCATCCCCGTGTCCATGTTAGTGAAGAGTTGCTCCTAGGAGAAGCTTTTAGATCTTATGGAATACTTGCATTTACTTCTGGCCTCCATGTCTATCCTCAAACTTCCTTGAAGGGTTTCTTTGAATGCTTTAAAGCATTATAATTAATGTTGAGCCCCCTATGCCAGTAGATATTCCAGCTATTACTATGACTCATGACTTCTTCTTCCTTTCTGTCCAATTCCTGCTCCAAATATTTCTGCAAGTTGATCCCTTCTAGAAACAACATTAGATTGTCCCTATAGTTGGCCTCCATAGAGACAACAGTACTACCTTCAAACCAATTCATCACCCTTGATCATAGAGCAGATCCATGTTGCTTTCATTCAGTTGATCTTCCTCACAAGGATAGTTGTGACAGTCAAATTTCCCATGGTTCCCTCCAACTGGTTGAAAAGATGCCATGCAAGCTTCCTCGGGCGGTCAAAAGTTCTTCCTATAGAATCGCATGTTAGTGAGACACTAGTCGTGTCTCCCCGATGTGAATACAACTCATAGCAGCTATCGGCATAGCTCATAACCGTCGGCAAGAGTTCCTATTGAGGTTCAAAAGTCATACCGATATTTCCTTTGTTATCACCCAGACCATCGGCAAGAACATATCGCTTTCGGCAAGAGGTCTTGCTGAAAGCCCCTGATAGTAGATAGTACTTCAAATAGACCATCGACAAGACTTCATCAAGTTGGCAAGATGTTACAATGAACCCAACTTTTCTCCCCATTGACATCTCTTTTCGCCGAGACCTTCATGAGTCACCGAGACATCTGCTTGAGCTCCTACTTCTATGGCAAGCCCACCAGTCTTTGGGAAGACATCACACCAAACTCACAGCCTTTTGGTGATACATTCACTTCGTCGCTGAGACATCTCCCCGAGCTTAACATTATGTCAAGAGTTCCATTCTTTCAATGAGACTCTACTCGGTCACCGAGACGTCTCATTGAGATGACAATCTTTTGGCGAGCTCAGACCATTTCAGGGAGACTCACATGCATCAGTGAGAGATTATGCCAAAGGAAATCCTCCTCGATGATACTTTACACAGTTGGAGAGACATTACCCTGACTAAAATCATTGCCCCTGATGCCACCCTTCTAAAAAATTGTTAGCATGACCTCCCTCGAAGCAGAGAGATACTTGAAGACTGATGGTGACCCAAATGTCTTGGCGATGGGTGTATTAATCCAAGTAGAACACATTGCTAGTCGGCAAGAAAACAGGAGGGTCTTGCCGACTTTCTTCTTTGATGAGCTTTTTGTACCAAAACTGAGCGATGGATGCCTTCCAATAGACCTCCTCATGAAATATCCTCAGGTGCATTATCCAACCCTTGATGTAAATTCCCCATTTGGCCTTTATGAACACCTGAAACACAACTTGTCCTACCTGATGAGGCCGTAGGTGAAAATCATGCAACATTTTTGGCGACCTTTGCTAGATGTTTTCCTGCTAAACACAGAAGCCAGTAGCCTAGGTCTATCCATTTTGCATGGAGTCATTGGGAAAACTAAGGATTGGACTTGGAGCAGCCTTGCACATGGCTATAATACATTTGTAACTCAAGAAACAAATCACTTAGATAATTATGAAAACAGGAAACTATAGAAGTGAAACTATTTACTATGTTGGGACATCACTTAGGGAATTGAAAACTTGCAGCTAAACCTACCCTACACTAACCAGTAAGAAACTTGTCAAAAAAAACCATTCACTAGATGACTGAAATAACTGCCTTTTCTTCTCAATATGCAATAATTATCATGCATGATGGCAGTTAGAAGAGGACGATGCTCTGAGAAATATTTAATAAATAGTTGCAGCAATTTATGAAAAAAATATAGAGACTCACTACCCTCCTTAAACAGATCATATGTAAGGTTATTCAAAGGAAGATAAGTGAATTGAGCATACTCTTTTCTAACTTCCAATGCATTTTGGATACCATCTTCTATTGTGTCTTCATGTATAAGTGCATGATTGGTCCTTGGTGTTGTATTGGAATTCCTTTGAGCCAGGTATCTGATTGGACAACCTTTGTTAAGGATAAAGCTTGAACCCTCCTTTTTGATCTCTTGCTCGTGGGTGGCCTCTTTATCACTTTGCTGGCTAGAAAAGCCTAATCCTTGTGGCTGAATTAGTGAAGAGATATAAACCTTTTTAGTATGCTCATCTAACTAGATATAATCTTGTAAGATAGGTTCATGAGGTTCCTCTTGTATTTTCAACATTTCTACAAGTTGCTACTCAAGATCATCATAAATCTCAACCTCTTCGATTTCTTGGCTGTCCAATTTTGAACAAAAATGTTCAATAATACATGTGCACAACTCTTCAAAAAGCTCAACATTGGTTTCCTCACCCAGAACATGCTCAAAAACATCAAAACTCTCACCGTGGAGGATAGAATCAAGTTCAATTTTAGGATTTTCCTCCTAAATTAATCCCCCATTATCTTGCTAGTTGCCACCAATTAGTGTCTCACCAATGCTTTCTTGTTGTTCAATCATTTACTACTGTTGCTTTCTATATTCCTCCATAGCTAGATGTAACAAATTTGGAATTCTAATCTCCTCCATGGTGAATGATATTTAGTTAGTTTGATTAAGGGTCTACCCCTCTTTAGCTGCAACACTCTGCCCTTTGAAACTCCCCTCAAGCTGCCTCTTTTGAAACTCCTCCATTAGTTGGTGTTGATAATCTAAGTAAGCTTGAGTATTATGCACCTGAGTAGACAACAACTTCATTTTTCCTTCTTTAGTAGCTATTTCCTGTTTAAGGTATTACTCAAACTGGATTCTTTCTACCACTCTTTCTTGATCATAAAAGTAGACTTGTTCAACCATTTCCTGTTGTTGCATAATGGTACCTTTTTGCACCTTGATATCAACCAAAATCCTAGATAGGCATGCAAGCACCTTACTAATATCATTAATCATCATATTGTGAAGACCTTGACTTAGATCCCACAATGTATGGTCAATTTGTTGGAGTAGGTCCAATATGTTTTGGTATGGATGTTTTTGAGACTAATTATATAAATAATCATACTGGTTAACATCATAAACCTCCTCTTCGGGGTGATTTTGATCAAATATGGATTGAAACAAAGCCTGAATAGAAGTGGGAGGGTGGGAAACATGATGAAAATGCTGATTAGTTGTTGATGCAAGGGAAATTGTGTTGAAACCAACATTAGGGTTGGTTGAATGTAACTGATAAGGTGTAGGATCAACATACTCATGATGCGGAGGGTAATAGTAAGCATTTTCATGAATATTAGACATATTTTCATTGAAACAGCTGGAAACTTAGAACTACCAGATTCTTTTGAGACATACCAACACTTGTGCCTATGACAACAAAAGATTTGAGCTTGGAGTCACTAGGTGTTGTTCGAACTACCTCCAAAGGCTGAATGATACTAAGGTAAAAACCAAATTTCTTAGTATGTTCAATTTCTTATTAATGCATTGGATTTTTTGCTACTTCCCAAACTCAAAGTTGCTAGATATGCTTAAAAGTGACCTCTAAAAGGCTATTAGCTCACTGTCAGCATATCAAAAACAACAAGACTTAGGAGTTTTACTTCTGACTGAGTCGCACTGGGTGTGCCAAAATTGTTATCACCTGAAATTGCACCCCGTTGAACCTGATGTTCAACACCTCAGTGTAACAAGGGAAGACCTCTAAATATGTGGGTTTCTTGTAAGCAGAGGTCTACCTTCAGAGAAGGCCGACTTCCTATGGTGTCACCTAAACTACTAATTTTGTAAAGGAAAAGGGAGAAGGAGTGCATAAAAATAAAACTAAACCCTATGGTGATACACTGAACTGGTAAGAGCAATGTAATACTTGATTTACACTTGAAAATTGACAATGAACAAAAAATTACCCATCAAACTCTGTAGGCTTTGCATTAAGGTATCACAAATAGGTTTGATTCACACACTTTTTTAAGAGAGGAAAAGATTTTTCACAAACTAGAATCCATATGTGACTATGTAAACACAGTTTGTGATTTGTATAATGATACTTTTGCAAAGGCAGGCATGAAAACAAAGGATAAAGTTATAAAGGAATCGAAGAAATACACAAAATAACTTGATCATTAACCTGAAATGCACGACACTTTGCAACAACAAGATAGTAACTTTGAATAAAAAGTGACCAAGGTAAACTCTGTATACTATGCTCCAAAATGAGTTACAGGAGTTTGCTAATCTGAGAAAGGATTGCAAAAGTCATAGACTTTAGAAAATCATTAGGAGAACCCATTTACAAAGGGGAAAAATATGCCATATATACTTAAAAAGTGTCGACCCCTAGGGCTTACAAAAATATCTGACTTTAGAAAAATATTCGCCTAGATCTTTTAATGAAGTTAATTCTTCATTCAATTGCATCCCCGTGTCCATGTCAGTGAAGAGTCACTCCCAGGAGAAGCTTTTAGATCTTAAGGAATACTTGCATTTACTTCTGCCCTTTGTGTCTATCCTCAAACTTCCTTGAAGGGCTGATTTGAATGCTTTAAAGCATTCTCAATAATGTTGAACCCGCTGTGCCAATAGAGATTCTAGCTATTACTGTGACTCACGACTTGTTCTTCATTTTTGTCTGATTCCTACTCTAAATCCTTCTACAAGTTGATCCCTTCTGGAAACAGCATCATATTTTCCCTATAGTCGACCTCCATAGAGACAACATTACTGCCTTCGAACCGATTCATCACCCTTGATCACAGATAAAATCCATGTTGCTTTCATTTAGATGATCTTCCTCACAAGGATAGTTGCAACATTCAAACTTCCCATGGTTCCCTCCAACTAGTCAAAAAGATGCCATACAAGCTTCCTTGGGAAGTCAAAAGTTCTTCTTGTAGAATTGCATGTTAGTGAGAAACTAGCCATGTCTCCTTGATGTGAATACACCTCATAAGACCTATCGGCATAGCTCATAACCGCCAGCAAGAGTTCCTATCGAGCTTCAAAAGTCATACCGATATCACCTTTTTTGTCACTCAAACCATCAACAAGACCATATCGCTTTCAGCAAGAGGTCTTGTCGAAAGCACTTGACAGTAGATAGCACTTCAACGAAACCATCAACAAGACATCATCAAGTCGACAAGATGTTATAGCGAACCCAAATTTTCTCCTAGTTGACATCTCTTTTTGTCGAGATCTTTGTGAGTCGCCGAGACATCTCCCTGAGCTCCTACTTCTATGAAGAGACCAATAGCCTTCGGCGAGACATCATGCCAAACTCACACCATTTTAGCGACACATTCAGTTCATTGTTAAGACATCTCCTTCGAGCTTAACATTACACCAAGAGTTCCATTCTTTCGGTGAGACTCTGCTTGGTTGTTGAGACATCTCATCGAGATGACAATATTTTGGTTAGCTCAGACCATTTTTTGGAGACTCCCATGCATCAGTGAGAAATTATGCCGAAGACAATCCCCCTCAGTGATACTTTATGCAGTCGAAGAGACATTACCCTAACCGAAATCATTTATCACTTGAAATTGCACCCTGTTGAACCTGATGTTCAAAACCTTAGTGTAACATGGGAAGACCTCTAAAGATGTGGGTTTCTTGTAAGTAGAGGTCTACGTCCGGAGAAGGCCAACTTCCTATGGTGTCATCTAAACTACTGATTTTGTAAAGGAAAATGGAGAGGAATGCATAAAAATAAAACTAAACCCTATGGTGATACACAAAACTGATAAGAGAAATTGAATACTTGATTTACACTTGAAAATTGACAATGAAGACAAAATTACCCATCAAACTATGTAAGCTTTGCATTAAAGTATCACAAACAGGTTTGATTCACACACTATTTTAAGAGAGGAAAGATTTTTCATAGACTAGAATCCATATGTGACTATGTAAACACAATTTGTGATTTGTATAATGATAATTTTGCAAAGGAAGGCATGAAAACAAAGGATAAAGTTATAAAGGAATAGAAGAAATTCACAAAATAACTTGATCATTAACCTAAAACACACAACACTTAGATAGAAAAAGACAGTAACTTTGAATCAACAGTGACCAAGGTAAACTCTGTATACTATTCTCCAAAATGAGTTATAAGAGTTTGCTAATCTGAGCAAGGACTACGAAAGTCATATAATTTAGAAAAGCATTAGGACAACCCCTTTACAAAGGGGAAAAATATGCCATATATACTTAAAAAGTGTCAGTCCCTAGGGCTTACAAAAATATCTGCCTTTAGAAAAATCTACCCCTAGATCTTTTAATGAAGTTAATTATGCATTTGATTGCATCCCCATGTCCATGTCGGTGAAGAGTCACTCCCAGGAGAAGTTTTAGATCTTATGGAATAGTTGCATTTACTTCTAGGCTTTGTGTCTATCCTCAAACTTCCTTGAAGGGATGCTTTGAATGGTTTAAAGCATTATCATTAATGTTGAGCCCCCTATGCTAGTAGATATTCCAATTATTACTATGAGTCATGACTTCTTCCTTTCTGTCTAATTCCCACTCCAAATCTTTCTGCAAGTTGATCCCTTCTGGAAACAACATCAGATTTTCCTTGTAGTCATCCTCCATAGAGACAACAGTACTTCCTTTGAACCGATTCATCACCCTTGATCACAAAGCAGATCCATGTTGCTTTCATTTATTTGATCTTCCTCACAAGGATAGTCACAATAGTCAAACTACCCATGGTTCCTTCAAACTAGTCGAAAAGATGCCACTCAAGCTTCCTCGGGTGGTCAAAAGTTCTTCTTGTAGAATATCATGTCGGTGAGACACTAGCCATGTCTCCTTGATGTGAATACACCTCAGAGCAGCTATTAGCATAGCTCATAACCATCGGTAAGAGTTCCTATCGAGCTTCAAAAGTCATACCGATATCACCTTTGTTGTTACCCAAACCATCGACAAGACCATATCGCTTTCGGCAAGAGGTCTTTCCAAAAGCACTTGTCAGTAGATAGCACTTCAACCAGACCATCGACAAGACTTCATTAGGTCGGCAAGATGTTACAGTGAACCCAAATTTTCTCCTTGATGACATCTCTTTTCATCGAGACCTTTGTGAGTCACCGAGACATCTCCCCGAGCTCCTACTTCTATGGTGAGACCAGCAGCATTCGGCGAGACATCATGTTGAACTCACAGCCTTTTGGAAAGACATTCACTTCGTCACCAAGACATCTCCCCAAGCTTAAAATTACACCAAGAGTTCCATTCTTTTGGTGAGACTCTGCTCGGTCGTTGAGAAATATCATCGAGATGACAATCTTTTGGCGAGCTCAAACCATTTTGGGGAGACTCCCATGCATCAGTGAGACATTATGCTGAAGGAAATCCCCCTTGGCAATACGTTACGCAGTCAAAGAGACATTACCCTGACCGAAATCATTCCCCTCAATGCCACCATTGTGAAAAACTATCAGCATGACCTCCCTCCAAGTGGAGAAATACATGAAGACTCATGGCGACCCAAATGTCCTAGTGATGGGTGTATTAACCTAAGTAGAATGCACTGCTAGTCAACAAGATAACATGAGGGTCTTGCTAAATTTCTTCTCTAATGACCTTTTTTTAACAAAACTGAGTGAGGGATGCCTTCCAACAGAGCTCCTTGTGAAATATCCTTAGGTGCATGATCCAACCCTTGATGCAAATTCCCCATTTGGCCTTTATGAACACCTGAAACAAAATTTGTCTTGCCTGATGAGCCCATAGGTGAAAATCAGGCAACAGGTAGGTTTATGGATTTTCTTTCTTGGTTAATACTTAGGTATTGAATATGCATTCACACATAGAAGAGCATATACACCTCCAAGCATATATACATTATAATCAATTATAGTCTTTAATGGTATTTTTGGATGCTTCATAAATTCACAAACACAAACAATTTGTATGACGATGAAATGACTTACTACAATGAGAAATTTCTATTCTATAGGCTGTAAAAATGTATTGAAGTTCACCTTCATATTTTATAACAAACCTAATGAAGAGGAAAATGGACACCTTTTTAGGAAATCACACATTTCCACTCAACCATTCACTAATGTTGTAGGGATACTAAATAGATTGACTAACAACCTCACAAGGTGAGCCAATTCTCAATTAGGAGGGTCCTAGGATGAGGTTATTTAAATTTTAAGGGGTTCAATACCAAGCAAATGATTGGAAAAGAAAATGTTTGAAAACACATTATGATATGAAAAATGACCTATAACTAAAAATGCAAGCTAAATGAAAGATGCAAATGATGAAATTATGCAATAGGGAGATAGTATGTGTGCACCTAAAAATATGGAGATGTTGTGAGGATTCTCAACATGCAACGAAGCTATCAAAATATGTTGTGGATGACTAAATGTTGAGAATAGTATATTAGTCCCACTATTGTTTTTTAGGGAAAGTATAAAGTCTTTGGATGTCAGAACCAAATCTCAAAAAATCTCTAAAAAATTTAATCTTGGGAGGAATAAGATGCCTAAGATAGCGTATTAATATCATTCTAAATTTCTAGAATTTCTGAACAAGATCTTGAACTCTGAGGTCTCCACTAGCTTCCCTTCTGATATTAGGTTTTGCAACTTTTTTAACATGTTTGTTAGTGAATGGGGGTTTCACTTGGTCAAACCCCTTGTTGGTAATTAAAACTTTAAATGAAATAGAAATAATGAGGGAAATGGTCAATGAACAACATATAATGCTACAACTCACCAAACCATTGTAAATTCTAAAAACTTGTCTATAATGGCTGTAATGGATATTGATCTTGAATGCTTGAAAGATATTTCTTGAATTGCTTGCTTGAATCAAAACCCTACATCACAAATGTTAGCACAACAACATGCAAGATGCTTGAATCTGAAAAATGGTTGCAAATGCTTAATGAATCCACTCTTGAATGCTCTTGTGAGCTCAATTATGCTATGATAAAAGATCTCATAAAAGAATTGGATTGAAATGAATCAAGGAACCTTGTATTTATACTTATATATGCTTAATATCCTGAAATTATATCACATGAAGCTGACATATGAATTCATTAAATAAAGGAAGCTAAATTCTACTATAATTTGAAATTAAATCTCGAAATGACTCAAGGAGGACTAAGATTCCCTAGGTGGTGTCTTAGTCCCAAGTGCTAAAACTTGGGGCACAGACACCATGAAGGGGAAAAATCCAAAGATGCCAAAATTAGGGTCCCATGTGTCTTGGGGCACTAAGAAACCCTAGGTGGTGTTTTAGTCCCAAACCAAAGATCAAGGACGCATTGATGGAGTCATTAAATTATCATTTATGCATTGGAGAATGTCAAGATTAATCAGAAAAATATGTAACTTAGAGGGATTTTGGACACAAAATAGGACCAATTAAGCCATAAAGAAGCATAAATAAAGCAATTCAGGCCCAAACAAGTGTGAAAATGCAAGTGTATGCATTTTACTACACTAAATTTAGCCCCCACTTTAGTGAGATGATGAACTTGCTTCAAATCATAGTAAAGTAGCTAACCACGCAATCAAGAGGGGTTCAAATATATAAATGTTAGCAATATAGGATGACAATAGTCAAGAGGATGGCCAAGCGCCCAAGATGAAGATCTTATCCTAAAACCAACATAAGCACAAAGGAACACACTTTAAAATGATATATGAAGCCATAAAAATATCACAAACATACACCATCAAAGACAAGAAAAAGAAAAGGAAAAAGTACAATGGATGAAGCTTCAACTGGCCATCCAACGTGGTGGACCGGGTCTAGGTTGTTTGTCCAAAAAGAAGTTTACAAGTGGAACATGTTGTCCACTATGAAAATAAAATACATTCTCACAAGGGCTATTGGGAGCTAGCTATCCATTAAGTGATCCCCAAGGTACCATATTAAAGCCATACATCCATGACTTTAATAAGGTACAAAAATGCATGCTCACACGGGTTAGTGAAGCTAGTTGTTCACTAGGTGAGCCCCAAAAATTGCATATCAAAGCCATACCTCCATGACTTTAATAAGGCACAAAAATGCATGCTCATAAGGGCTAGTGAAGCTAGTTGTTCACTAGGTGAACCCCAAGAATTCCATATCAAACCCATACCTCCATGACTTTAATAAGGACAAAAGTAAAATGCAACAAGAAAGAGGGATGTTAAAAGGTATTTTTCTTAGTTCATACGAGGTATTACTCTTAGGGGACATCATTCCTAATGTCTCCAAGAGAGGACCAATCAAAGGATAATAGATTCACTATTTGGGGGTTGCAATGTGTTGCATCACCACTAAGGGAAATATAATATGCTAAGATAGATCACACTCTTGAGGGACATTACTCCCAATGCCACCACAAAGAGGAAAACACATGACATAATAATAAAATCACATCAAGCAATGTGAAAAAGGAAAAATTCAAATGAAATTAGTCCAAAGTAATGTCAATCTATGCCCCCACTTTAAATAAATTTCTAACACCATGTTGTGAGCAATTAATTTAAAATAGCAAAATGAAAATGCAATTAAGAAGGAAGACATGAGAGCTAGCTTGGAAAGCCCTATGCCAATACATATGTTTCCAAGTAAAGCTATGTCATGCAAGAGAAAAGGAAAAGAAAGGGGTCACCCCCAAAATGAAAACACCAAACACATAAGGGATCTATGGATTTTGGGTTAGTATGTTGTCTGCTACAATGATATTAGAGAGCTTGGAACTGTCATCATTCCCAAAATACATAGAACTAGAAGAATGACACAAAGAGAGTGAAAAAATAGAAAATCAAGAGCCTTTTGGGTCAACATGGAAGAGACATAGGGTTTCTTGACACCTTGTGTCATCCCCTAAAGGAAAACACAAGAAAAATGAAAGGAAAAGAAAAGTAATGAAAAAGCTTTAGATTCAATATGAAGGAGACATGAATGTATCAGCACCTTATGTCATCCCCAAAAGGAAAACACAAGAAGTGAAAATGAAATGAAAAGATACAAGGGTATGTGCAGGATCATGATGGGCCAAAAAGTGGCAATATTATGAGTATTTGTAGGGTATGTGGCTGATGACTTTTTTTAACCCAAAATTGATGAAACGAAAAGGGTTTTTAGAGGAGATTCTCAGCTTTCCACCAATATAAATTATTCTTTAATTTGAGTTTAATCAATAATTATTATTTATTTTCTATTAGAATTATGACTAAAGTCCTGATCGATAGGTTGATTCGAAAACATTTATAACTTTCAAATGGTATTACATTTTTTAAATCCAAAAAATGCGTCACATTCTATGCTTCACATACTATAGGATTAAAAAAGAAAAATGAAATTTCATGAAGTTTTGACCAAGTTAAGGTTGTAAGACATACGAGTTTTTATATTTTTTAAAAGTTGTAATAAAAAATTCATAATTAATTATTTACTTGGAAAAAAATTACAAAAAAATATGCATCACATCTAAACATGAGTCCTATACTTATATATAAAATATTATAAAAAAATATTATCATTTTATTATGGTTAGGGTGGTAAGACAGACACCTACTTATTTTTTCCCTGAAATTTAAGTACTATTGCATTGAAATTTTAAAATTTCACCAAATAGATTTTATTTATTTTTAAATAAACCTAGTAGTTTAGAAACTAAATTTAATTTTCTACAGATTCTATTCTTACATATTTTTGAAATAATATAGATAAATTATTCAAATTTTTATGTCAATTTGCCTAACACTGATTTTTTCTGAATTTTTTTCCACTTAAGGGCCTGTTTTTTCCATGATGATCCTGCACATACCCACAAGATCAATAAAAGGGTCAAATTATATGAAATATATAAGAATGAAGGTACAATGCACATAGAGAGAGAAACTTCAAACAGAACATCATGGGGATCACGGTATGCACATGCAAGCAAACAAAAATAAAATGAAAGGAAAGCAAAAGAAAAAAGACTAGTAAAGCACATGTGAGTCAACCATCTAGCAGGTCATCCACATCCAAGTCTTGTTCAGTATATGCATAATGTAGATCACTTGCGAGAGGGACAACATCAAATGTTGTACTAGGAGAATAACTAGGTTCAACACATGGTGAATCACTAAGTTTAGGAGGATTTCCATGGTTCTTGTCATTTAAGCTCATAGAGGATGAAAAAACAAAATTTAACTCATTATGCACTTCCTCATCAATTTTAGCTATTTCTTCATCATCATCCAAGTTAACCAGAAGAGGAGGATGATTGATAATATCCATAGAAGTTGTTGGTCCTTTTTGTGGTGAAGATGTAGGTTTTGTTTGTTCTAGTTAGAGAGGGTCATCATTTATTGCTTCTATGAAGTTTGTATTTTAATTTTCAATGTTATCATTATTCATGCTTTGAGTAATAGCATGACATATAGTCCTACACTCTCTAGCATTGTAGTTTCTTTTATTACAATTTTCAAGTTGCATTTGTGTAGGAGTGGATTTTCCAACCATAGGTTCCTTTACTTCTTGTGAAGGAAGAACATAAGAAACCATAGAAGGTTGTTCAACCACTTTCACTTTGGGTTTGGAAATTTTCTTAGGAGGTGGATTAAGATTTTTTTTATTTTCTTTAGGTCTCTTGTAGGAAATATGCAAGGGATTTTTCATGGATGGGTTGTGGTTAGTTGGAATGGTTTTAGACTCAACATTGTTTTACTTAGGTAGTGGAGGCTCAAGCATGAGTGGAGGTTAAATCATGTGTAATACCCCACCACACAAACCCCAAAGGACAACTACAACTAACAAATTACTACACAATTTTTTTTTTCAAAGTGAAAAAGATAATGACAATGCAATAATCGTTAACTAAGTAACCTTATAATATTACATAATGAAACATAACTAGTCCCATGGGGTTAGATGGTTTCATCACATGTAAACTTTCCCAACCAAAAAAATCACTAAATTTAATGCCAAGTAGATAAAAATAGAAGCGTACATTCACAAGATAAAATAATGATAACATACAACCATACATGATCAATAGAGATGAGAAGAATAAATACCTCATTTTATTACATTTCAATTCATAGTTCAATATTACAATTTTGGAGCATATTTCCACATATACAAAACATCATGCATACAATAATACATTACATAATGCTTCATGTATATCAATGGGAAGAGTACATCAAGTACAAGAATAATACATCAATGAAGAATAAGGTACAAAGAGTAGAACAGTCTTCAACCAAGTGAAGCTCTAGAAAATTTGCATCTTCTTTCACATCACAAACACAACCTAGGAACCTAATGGGGTGCATAGCATGTTCCACTCAACCATGTGGACCCGAAGGGCCACCCCCCATGTGAGGAGATGACAAGAAAGGACCCTCATCCAAACAAAGGTCAAGCAGGCAAGATTAGGACAACAACAACATAAAAAAAATCAAACAAATACAAACAACACTCCTAGATGCAACCAAACAAGGTAAATAAATGGGTACTATAGGAGAGTGTCATTGCATGGCCTTACATGTTTTATCCAGACAACCTATCACAAGGTGTTGTCTCCATCTATGCTTATCCTAACTATCTATCTCAAGGCGCTACTCCATAGGGTGACTCATGTGGAACCACTTACCTTTCGTGAGGACAAGCTAGTGATCTTACCAACTAGGTCTTCTCATCCCATCCTTAGCCTATGAAAGCACTAACAGTATTGGTGAGGAAAATAATTCATCTTGTTTGTGTTTAATTACCCAAACCCACTAGTTCATTAATTAAATTATCACTTGTTAAGGAAAATCTTCCATGGGTTACCCTGACAGCCTCTTTGTGTGCCAACCACCATGAAGAGACACTCTCCCTATGAGTACACAAATGAAAAATACGCAAGGGGTGTATCTCATCACACAAAGTATGAAAATCATGAGAACCAAGTATGTATGTGAGGAATGAACCTTCTCACCCAAAAGTCACATCAAAATTCAACACCACATGTACAAAGTAACACCCACAAGAGCTCCAAAATAGATAGAAGATCAATGAATCAAAAAGGTCTAGCCATGGAAAAATCAACGTAAATCAAGTTTTGCCATTGCCTCTAGAAGCCTAAAACACCAAAAAACCACAAACTCCTATTGAAAGTAACTCAAATACTTTGTGTTCCCAACCATCTCAAGATATGTCTACAAGAGAGACATTGCATAAAGTCTCATCAATCAAAATTACACAAAAGGAAGACTTACATCATGGAAGCACAAAATGACTATATAGCTTCCATAATCATAAAATGACAAGTGAACAGTAAAGGAGGGAAATCATAACAATATCCTCAAACTCACTCAAGCTAACATAATCAACTACCATTATCAATAGCAGATTCAACTAGTAGGGCATCCAATGGATACCTCAATTTTCTCCACACCTAATACCCTAACAACTAACAATTTGACTCAAACCAATTTTAACCAATTCAACAAACACAAAAAAAATAGAAGCCAACACTTTTAAAGTATTATCATCTTGAACACAATAACCAAAACAAAGTCAATTTGCAATACATCTAAGAGAAATGATAGGAAATCAAACAAACAATAGCATTTCATCCATGATCTCAAAATAAAGATTGCAGATGAGTTTGACTTTAAAATAGATTATTTACTCAATCAAATTAAAAAAATTATAGTTATGTTTCAAGATAACTCTATCATCCATGAAGCAATAATTCCAAAACCCTGGTGTTAAATTTTTACTATACAATAATGATACAAGGGGTATACAGAAGTAAGGTTTCACAATGATCATTGATGGTGTACCCTAACACTACATTTGGCAATACTCTAATTACTTTGCATTGATCACTAATTCAACTAACTAATAAAATTTATACCAACTAATAGAAAAACATCCATCTATCAGAGGGAAATGATAATACTATCTCAAAATCTATCTTACATTATTGTATACTACACTATGCTACTGTAATTTCATTATCTCTTTTATATTGATATCATTTCAATTTTTCAAATAGTAAATTTGCAATAAGAATGTAAATATAAACATATTCCATTTAGTTCTCTAGCCCTCAAGATTCCATTCCTATTTTCTTTAATCTTCACTTCACAAAAATAATTCTCATAAAATGTCTTATACTTAGAAATTAAATAGTTTTACTAACCTTATTAGGAAATTCAGTAATAATTTAATAAACATGTGAATATTTTAATAGAATTTGTTAATGAAATCATTAACAAAGGAATAAGTTACCTTTTATTAAATTTTATTAATAATTTATTAATAAATAACAAATAACACTTTTACTAAAATTTGTAAATTAAATTATTTGTTATTTTAATACCCATGAATTTAATACTGGTCTATTTATAATTTACTAACCCAATTATTGAAATGATAAATAAATTAAATAGTATCATTGATAAATAAATTAATTAATAGCATTAAATAAACTTTACTAACTTAACTACCCTTATTGATATTTTATTAACGTTAATAATGGACTTCTGAGGTAGTTTCTGGGAGGCCTCACTTGAAACATTTTTCCATGAAAATCTACACCATACATATATTTTATTCCTTACTTAATGCTAATGAATTTCACCACCTTAAAAAGTTGGAGGATTTGTAAAACAAATAGAGAATTAAGGGCCTCCTATTATTTTATTTAGTAATAGAAGATTTTCAAAGGAAGTACCTTTCTTTAATATCATTTTTTAAAAAACTTTTATATGCTTGACCTAGCCTACATAGATCCTTAAGGGAATGGGATTCGATTAAGATTTTAAGAGAAATTTTTTCTTTTTTTTGAGTGGCGGCTTACCCTTTCACCACATTGATCACAAGCATGCTTGGTTTCTTTTGATAATGATCTAATTCATACAGGCTTAGGCATGATTCGACCACGAATAAGATGCGGATAAAATTTATTTGCTAAAAGTACAAGATAGTATGATATATATTATTTTATTGCTTCCTAAATTATGTGGAGTGTATTTTCCTCAACTCACATGGCTTGTTACCTTAATTATAGCGTTGGATATCTCCTATGCACAAATTTAGGGGCTTTATATTAATATCATGCCTTGAGAAGAGGAAAAAAAGAAAGGGATCATGAGTTTTATGTTATATGATATCTCTTTGTAAGGATATGCCAACCTGACCTAGTAGTTAAGAAATATACTTAACTATGAAGGGTAAAGGATGTAATAATAATAAAACTTAAATGTGCTCATCAATAAGATCTTGGTTGTAATCTTATTTTAATAAACATACCATAAAACTACCATCAAAATCCTTATTTTTCATATTGCAGTTCACTAAATTGGAGAAGTGAAAGGTAATACCAGAGGGGAAGAGTTTGGAAGAGTGAATACCATTTCCCTTCTTACAAATACTGCTTCAAACTATTCACAATAAACAAATAATAGATCTAAAAAATCTAGGTTTAGAGCTATTAGATTCTTGAGCTAGATAGAAGATTTTCCTAGCCTTTTAAAGGAAGATATTGGTTGTGCAGGAAATTTAAGGAGAGAAAAAAGACAACAACCATTATTTCTCAGGTCAGCTTGCAAAAATCAGCTCATCATAAAAATAAAGGAGAAGAAGTAGAGCCATTGGTAGATGGAAATTAATATTGCTTGGGGTAAATATAGTTTCTTAGTAATCAAATTAAACATAAAATCATTCCCAAAAAAAAAAAAAAAACTCATGAATTATTATATGTGTTTTCTTTGTCTTTCAAAATAAAACTTAATTCAACCCTTTATCATCCTTTATCCAGAGAGCTCGATATATTCCAAGACTACATTTCAAATACTGTAAGCATAAACCATTATTGACAATTGTAATAAGAAATTTCCAATGAAAGAAAATGCTCAAACCATTTATTGAGCTTCCTTCAACTGAATCATTTTTTTATTTTTTTTGAACTCTAAATGCTTTGAATTCAAAAGAAACTTCTACTAAAAATGAACATATATGAGAACTAGGTATACCTTAGATGCCTTAAAGATCCATAAAAATAACCATACCTAGCGGTTTTACGCAGTTATCAGAGTAGAGCTTTTCTTTCAACCCCAGACATGAGAAGCACAATGTAATCCCTAAAAATCTCCTCATTATCTCTTCTCCCTTTCTCCAAAAGGAAACTTTTTGGAACTTTGAAGCAAATGTAATTGACAGGTGTAACGCCAGGCTGCACTACCTTTTACAGCCACCAGCTTGCCTGGTAGATACACATATGAAATTGACGAAGAAAATACAATGCACATGGAATGGTTAAAAAGAATCCTCCCCCCAGGTGTGATCTCATGGAATGCCATAATTGTCGGGGTAGGAAGGATTGTTGATATGAATATTTGAGCTTATTCCAAAGAAACTGTATAAAAAATATGCAACATATCTACAATTACTACATAGTTATTACTTATTTGATATATGAGATTTGTAAATTAGTCGTAGTAAGACTCCCATCACTTAATCAAAGATCAAACTGTATGACATGGTCATTAACATCATATTTTAGGGAGATAAATTTCAGCCTCCTATTCATCTATTATTCAGTGTTTAACAAAAATGAAAGTTATTGTGAGTAAAAATTGTGAATAGATTTAGTTTTCATGATAAGATGGATGCATTGTGGTCTTGGCACTTTTCTCAATAAATTCAAACTAAAGAATTGATTAAACCTTTTTTTATTTGTAGCTTTAAGTGGTGAAATAACTCTATTTGTTCATTAACACATCTATATTGGAAAAGTTTGATATTTATGTTAATATCAATTTCTTTTAGTAGATTATTCTATATCTCCCAACAAGCTATGACCATTTATTAGTTTAGTTTTATATGATAAATTTATTGTATTTCTATTAAGATATGTTATTTAACTAGTTAATTATGTTGACTAGCATTAAAATCAAAATAACATTAATTTTATATTACTAAAAAGAAATCACAATTAATTCTATCTATGTCTTTTTAAGAGTAATAGAATTCATCATCCTTGTAATACTTGATTTCTCTGGAACAACTTATACAACTATGAAAATATGATGTGGTAAAGTAAATAATAGTTTTGATGTAATAATGATAGATAATATATAATGACAGATAATATATATTTTTTATTCTTTATATATATATATATATATATATATATATATATATTACTATCTAAGAATTTAGACAAATAAGCACAAATTTATGTAATTCAAGTAGATGTGACAATGGAATATCCTATCATTTGAGTTAAGCATGAGAATTTAATGTTAATACTCACACAAGATTAATGGTAGTTTATATGCAAGAATTATTTTATCACTCTTTGGAGCTTGACCTTGGTAGCTAAACACTTCGAAAAGAGTACCATTGCTCGAGGTTGCATGGCTAAGCTATTCTCATTTTGAATCTAAAATTGTTACTATAAAATACTGATGGTCTATTCCTCTAACCTTAGTACATTTTTTAATATTTACTTTATCACATAATTCTAAAATCAAATTAAGTAATATAATTCACGTAGTCAGCAAGACATCTCAAATAAATAACTCACTCACATGACACAAAGGACCAAAAGTGGAGGGGTACTACATCCTCCCCCCCTTAGCATCAACTTACTCCTGGAAGTTGCAAGATGAAACAAAACATATGCAATCATAAGCACTTCAACACAATGAACTAACAACTATACCAAAACAAAATTAAAACAACATCAATTAAACAATAAAATTAAACAACTCAAAACAAAACATTACCAAAAAAGAAACAAGGTCACAAATAGATGACATCGTCAAACATAAAGATAGGGTGATGAACTAGGACAAGAAAATTTCTTGTCAACTCTGTTTCCACATCATACCCATTGGGATTATATAGCATGCTCAAACCTAACAGTGCAAGTGAAGTCAATGCCCAATACCTGCAATCCTGCAACAAACCAAATGTCGAGCAACATATATATATCAAATAGCAAACACATCGTGAGAGGAAATCACAGCATAGCAGGGTGCTCACAGATGAGTGATGCTACACTGTTCCCCTCACCAAGACCTCAAATAGTAACTACAACATTGAGTACAACAATAACATCAAGTAACACAAGTCACATCATAATCACATCATAAAGCAATTAGTAATCAATTACATAGCAACATAGTACTACATCCAAATGAAAAACATTACTGGTAAAATTCAAACACCATGTATTATCATATCAAAAACATCTAAATAGAGTAACATGGTTATCCAAGCACACTAAACTGCCAACCAAACCAGTCAAATTGGTGAAACAACCACTATCATATTCTTAAAGTTCACAACATAACATAAAAAGTATCAGAATAGTGACAACACATGAGAGGAATTTCATTCAGTCACATGTTCTATTTATCATCTACACTATCTTTTAATCATGATCATAAAAAAATAGTGATCTACATCTATCATTATAGTTAAGACTTACTAGCTATCAAATGAAGGATTCTACAGACGTACTTATTTTGAATATACCTCTTAAATATTTGAAAAATAATGTAAAAAAAAATGAACAAAGTAATATTCTAGAAGTTATTAAGATTATAAATCGCTCAATAAGGCTAATGAGTAATTCAAAGGTGAACCGGTTAACAAAAATAGTAACCAATACTGCTTAATATGATATTAATATGAGTAAAGACCAATTCCTCCTCAATGCGAATAAATTTTCCACAATGATGAACAAGGAAACCCTAATATGATAACCCATGTCAAAGAAAACTATTTGATAAGTTTGCAACAATAATCTAGGAATTCTAGTTCTTGAAAGACTAACTAAAACTTGTCTAAATTGCATCCTGGAGTTTTATTGAAATTCCAATACTTCACACAACAATCACATTATAAGTGATATCATAAATCCATCACTAATTAGATACATGACAAGCATATAACAATTCCATATGATAAACATAACCAATTTAATCCAATCACAACTTCAATCTTCATGCATCAATATAACCTAAACATCAATAATGAGAGTCAAAGTCCTCAAGTTAGATAATGTGTCATGTAACCCAATTCAAAATGGTGAAACAATCACCAACAAGGTCTCAAAATACTTTAACATATCAAGGTGAGCATTGATCCAAAGAAAGCCATACAGTAACAAACAACGTTGATTACAAGACAACCATAATTGTCAATGACAAGATCAACACAAAAGTCTTTTGGAATCACTATCACGGTCGGTGATAGGTTCCTCCTGATCACTAAAGTTGAAGGGAATGAGCCTATAACCAAGAGTTGGAATGTGAATTTTCTTAGGAGCTACCAATTCACTCTTAGTACTTGTAGAATTTCCCAGGCTGATTTTGTTCCTCCTAAGATAGGTAATCCAAATTTCCTTTCCCTAGCCACCTACGAGTTATCTACCTGACCAGGGTCTGAGCAGGCAGGAAGGTCCTCTAAAATTTTCCACAACTATGCTCCCTCTAGTCTCGACTGACCCGATTTTGGGCCTCCACCTCCTGGGTTGTTATGGGAACCTTATTGTTCCTCACATTTAGACTCATGGGAAATTGGAGATAAAGTACTCTGGTAGTTAGCTTTGTGGCCACCACCATGACCTCTACCTTGACCTAACCCTCGACCTCTAGAAATCCTTCACTCCCCACCAAGGGAAAAAGGTCACAATGATCAAGCAAGGGTGGCATAAAAAAAAACACATGCTCCAGAGTCATACTATATGAAAAATTCTACACCCATTTCATAACAAAAAACACAATTTAACACCTCATAAACACAAAATTCTAGGTTAAAGCACAATTTTTCCACATACACACACAAACTTTAATCATCAAAAGTCACAACACAAGACAACACAAAGGTCCATAATGCATTCCCCAGTAGGAAAAATATCGGTGCATTGCACACTACACTAAGGGTCCTATCCTTTCCACTAGTTTTGAACCATTGAACTGACACCACCTAGCGACCAACTTCAAATTGCTAAGCGAGAATGATTGGAGGGTGAAGACCTAACTCAAGAGTCTCAATGCAAGGTTAAAATAATGGGCTTAGTTAACCTAGAGTACCTAGTGTTTGATAACCTTGGCTTTGATAACAAGTTGTAACACCCCGCCACGTAAACCCCAAAGGACAACTACAACTAACAAATTACTACACAATTTTTTTTAAAAGTGAAAAGGATAACGACTATGCAATATTCTTTAACTAAGTAGCCTTACAATGTTACATAATGAAACCTAACTAGTCCCATGGGGTTACATGGTTGCATTGCATGTAAACATTCCTAACCAAAAACATCATTAAAGTTAATTCCAAGTAGATAACAATAGAGCACACATTCACAAGATAACGTAATGATAACATACAAGCATCTGTGATCAATAGAGATGAAAAAGATACATCCATCATTTTATTACATTTCAATTCATAGATCAATATTATGATTGTGGAGCATATTAAATAGATACAACACATCATGGATACAATAATACATTACATAATACTTCTCGTATATCAATGGGAAGAGTACATCAAGCACAAGAATATGCCTATGAAGAATAGGGTACAAAGTGTAGAATAGTCTTCGACCAAGTGAAGCTCTGGAAACTTTGTATCCACTTCCACATCATGAACATAACCTTGGAACCTAATGGGGTGCATAGCATGTTCCACCTGACCACGTGGACCCAAAGGCCCACCCCCCATGCTAGGAGATGACAAGAAAGGACCATCATCCAAACAAAGGTCAAGAAAATAAGGCTAGCATGACACCAAGATAAAACAACATGAAACAAATACAAACAACACTCCCAAAGGAAACCAAACAAGGGACAATAAATGGGTACTATAGGAGAGTGTCATCGCATGGCCTTACATGGATTATCCAAACAACCTATCACAAGGTACCACCTCCATCTATGGTTATCCTACCTACCTATCTCAAGGTGCCACTCCATAGGGTGGCTCATGTAGAACCACATACCTTTAATGAGGACAAGGTAGTGATCTTACTAACCAAGTCCTCTCATCCCATCCTTAGCCTCTAAAAGAACTAACAGTATGGATGAGGCACATAATTAATCTTGTTTAGTGTTTAATTACCCAAACCCACTAGTTCATTAATTAAATTATCACTTGTTAAGGAAACTCTTCCATGGGTTACCCTGAGAGCCTCTTGTGTGTCTTCCCCCTTGAAGAGCCACTGTCCCTATGGGTATCCAACCAAACATATGCAAGGGGTGTATCTCATCACACAAAGTACTAAAATAATGAGAACCAAGTACGTATGCAAGGAAGGAACCTTCTCACTCAAAAGTTACATAAAAATTCAACACCATGTACAAAGTAACACCCATAAGAGCTCCAAAATAGATATAAGATCAATGAATCACCAAGTTCTAGCCATGGAAAAATCAACATAAATCAAATTTTTCCATTGCCTCTGGAAGCCTAAACCACCAAAAAATTACAAATTCCTATTGAAGGTAACTCAAACACTTTGTGTTCCCAACCATCTCAAGATATGACTACAAGAGAGACATTGCATAAAGTCTCCTCAATCAAAATTACACAAAAGGAAGACTTACATCATGGAACCACAAAATGACAATATAACTTCCATAATCACAAAATGACAAGTGAAGAGTGAAGTAGGTGAAATCATAACAAGATCCTTAGACTCACTCAAGATAACATAATCAACTACCATTATAAATAATAGTTTCAACCAATAGGGCATCCAAGGGAGACCTCAATTTTCTCCACACCTGATACCCTAACAACTAACAATTTGACTCAAACCAACTTTAACCAATTCAGAAAACAAAACAAAATAGAAGACAAAATGTTTAAAATATTATCATCTTGAACACAATAACCAAAAAAAATTCAATTGGAAATACATCTGAGAGAGAGATGATAGGAAATCAAACAACCAATAGCATTTCATCCATGATCTCAAACTAAAGATTGCATATGAGTTTGATGTTAAAATAGATTATTTACTTGATTAAATTAAAAAATTTATAGTGATTTTTTAAGATAACTTTATCATCCATGAAGCAATCATTCTAAAACCCTAGTGTTTAAGTTTTACCATACAATAATGCTACAAGGGCTATACCGAAGTAAGGTTTCACAATGATCATTGATGGTGTACCCTAACACTACATTTGACAATACTCTAATTACTTTGCAATGATCACTAATTCAACTAACTAATAAAAGTTATACCAACCAATAGACAAACATCCAAATATTAAAGTGCAATGATAATACTATCTCAAACTCTATCTTAGATTATTGTATACTACACTATGCTGCTTTAATTTCATTATCTCTTTTATATTGATATCATTTCAATTTTTCAAATAGTAAATTTGCAATAATAATGTAAATCTAAACATATTCCATTTATTTCTCTAGGACTCAAGATTCAATTCCTATTTTCATTAATTTTCACTTTAAAAAAAATTGTACAGTAATTTTTTAGTTGTAGTTGTCCTTTGGGGTTTGCATGGCAAAGCGTCACATCATAGGTGGGGGAAAGTTTTTAAGTGATAATTTGGCTATGAATTTTTCTTTCAATTTTTGGTAGGATAAGAAAAGGAAGTCTTCGACGGGTCTTATAGGTTCCTTAGGTTCAGGCCAAAAATAATCTAAGGAGAAATTTCCATGAGAAGATGGGGTTCTAAAGCCATTATGGTTCACTGTGAATATTTCATTTCCAACTGGAAACTTTAAGTACTTATGGACAATTGATGGGACCACATTCATGGAGACAAGCCATTTTTAGCCTAACATCACACAAAATTGGTTTGAATTAGAGATAATATGGAATGATACATTTTATTTCTTTTGTACTACTTGTAAAGGGAGTGTGATCGAGCTCATCATAGCATGGGAAAAACCATCATGTGTTTTAATCCATTGTTTCAGTTTATCATATATATCTTGAGTAAGTTCATGCACATATAAAACATCTTTTGTGGTCACATTCTATACACATACGGGATCAATTAAAATCCCATGAGTGGGATTTTTATTGATTCTACTGGATATGTAAAGAGGACCATCAGGTGCATGCTTGATTGTTCTTTTGAAGAGAAAGTAATGCCAATGGTTTTCTATTTATGAGGGTCAATTTCAACCACTCTTATAATTGTATCAATGGGACTTCATTCATTAATATCCATAGGATTTTGTGCATCATCATCCATAGGAATTTGTTCATGATTTCTCAAATTCTCATCATCCATGTCAACATTCTTCACATGGGGCTTAGTTTCACTAACCTTAACAAATGAAATATTATGGTTGGGCATGGGATTGGTAAATATTTGAAAGTTTTGGTTGGGAGGAACCATAGAATTCTTACCTTTGTCACTTACACCTTCAATTTGGATATGATTTGAATCAATGAGCTCTTGCACAAGTTGTTTAAGACACTTAGAATGTTCTGTATCATGTCCTTTTTGTTGGTGATAAGCACAATAGGAATTGTGTCAAAAGTTCAGAGGTAATGGATTGCTAGGGTCAAGGGGTCGAATGAGAGGTAAGGTGCACATATTTTTGTTTAAGATTTGGGTCATAATGTTGTGAAGTGTGTCGGGTAAGGGAGTAAACTATCTTTGCAGATCCCAAAAGATATAAGGATTACTCTTCTTTATAGCAGCTACTTGGGTATCAACTAGTTGGGTAGGTTGATAGGTGGAATTTAGTTGAAGGAAACTTTTATTTTTTCTTTTGAAAGGTTAGTAATTGTTTTGGTTTTAGGCTTCGGTCTTTTCGGGATAGGTAGGGGTGGTTTTTGGTTCACTACTACTTAGGTAATTTTGATAGTCTCAAAGGGTAGTGCATAGATGCATGAAGGAAGGAAATTTCATCATGGTAAGCTTATCCCTTATCTTGCTTTGTAATTTTTCTACAAACATCTTTTGAAGGTGTGAATTAGGAATTTCACACTGATTTGGGAATAAAGTGATTGGTAGCGTGAAATAAAGTCAACAACTTTTTCACCCTCATTTTTTTTGCATCTCATCAAATCACCCAATATCATTTCAGGGACCATGTGCACTTGGAAATGGTTAATAAAGTCCTCAACAAGTTCATTGAATGAACAAATTGAGTTATTTGGTAATGCAAAAAACCAATGCAAAGTAATTTCTTTCAAGGATTAGGGAAAAATTTTAGCCAAAAGTTTGTCTTCAAGGATAAAGCCACTAAAAAAATTAGTAAAGACATTAACATGATTAGTAGGATCTCCCTTTCCTCCATTTTTTTCAAAACTAGTGATCTCTATATCTTTTGGCACTAGAGTTCTCAATATCTAAAAGGACAATGTATTTCTCTTGACAAAGTATGAAGGTGGACCATTTTGATTTTGATTTATGGTGGAAACTTGATGTTGGATGGATGAAAGGCTTTGTAAGAGGTGGTTAATGATAGGGTCATTGCTTGTAGTATGTGATGGAGATGAATATGGTGGTGGTATGTATGTGTTGGAAGGACTAATGAATGAGTTGCTTATGAGAGGAGATATAATATTAGGTGTGACACAGGTATAATGAATAGTAGTGGAAATTTTTGAGGTAGGAAGGATGCTACTAGTTGGTTGCATTGTTGTGTTCATTTGAGGAATGGTATAGGTGGGAATTGAGGTTATGGATGAAGAGGGAGGAGTTTGATTTCCTCCTTGGCTTTGCATATTGTTTGAAGATTGAGCACCATTAGTGGTGGGAGGAAGATGTTTCCCAAAGATTTGAGTTATGTTATGCAAAAATTCTAATCCCTCATCACTTTCCATCATGCAGTGAAGGTTCTCTATGGTAGGTATAACAGTGTTTGAAATGTTTTCAGTACTTACACTATCTTGTAAATGAGCTAAGTCTTCATGCATTTTCATTATGTTTTCTTGAGGAATATGATCAATCATTTTTTGGACACTCGACACAGTACTTGTAGGTAAGGTAGGTATAGAAAAAGAGGCATCAAAGGTATGGGCCATACCTAGTGAACTAGTTCCAACACCAAATGTAAGAGAGCTTGATAACCCAAGGTCCACAATGAGTGTCTTATCATGGGATGCCATGAGTCTAGCACTTCATCTAACAATAGTTTTAGTAGTAAGACACCAAGTACTACAAATGATACAAGAGATAAACCATAGAAATTGCAATGAAAATAATATCCTATGCTTGCAATTACACTTGAAATGAAAGAAATTGGAATAACAAAAAAATTGGAAACTGAAACTAAAAACAAAAGGCAGGCCACAGAAACATAGAAAAGCAATTTCAGATCCTTAAAACTAGAGAATAAAATTCAAAAGTGACTAAGATTTTAGGAAGGGTGTCTTGGTCCCCCTGGTGAGATTCTTAAGTTCCAGAGGTTGAAATAGATAGAAAACAACAGATAGAGATTTCTAAAGAAAAAATCCTAAGAGGGACTAAGATGCTAGAAAGGGAGTTTTAGTCCTGGTAGAGGTTTTTTGTAGAAAATAAGTGAATTATGTAATGTCAATAGTGTTTATAAATTTCCAATGCAATTTACTGATGCTCAAAAATAGAAAAATGTGCAAGAAAAGGTAGCTAGAAACAAACAATTAAATGCAATTTGGAATGCATTTTTTTTCACTTTTGAATGCAATAAGAATGAAATGAAGATGAAGAACAATGAACTTCAATTATTTAATGAAATGAAATGATGTAACAAAGTAAATATGTAAACTATATGCACTTTCAGTAATGTAAATATAGGAAACCCTAAATACAATTTCACTAATGCAAGATGCAAGATACCTTAGATGCACTTTCACTAATTTAGGATGCATGAAAGAAAGAATGCTATCTAGATCTAAGGATTTAGTAGACTCCAAATTAGAAAAAATAAAGCATCAGGTTCACCAAAATGATGAAGAGGAAGATGGATACCTTTTGTGGATATCACACTTTTCCACTCAACCATTCACTAATGTCATAGGGATCCTAATTGGATTGACTAAAAACCTCATAAGGTGAGCCAATTCTCAATTAGGAGGGTCCTAGGAAGGGGTTCATCACCAAGTAAATGCTTAGAAAAGAAAAAATTTGAAAACACACTATGGTATGCAAAGTGACCTATACCTAAAAATGCAAGCTAAATAAAAGATGCAAATGATGAAATTATGCATCAAGGAGATCTAGTATGTGTGCACTTGGGAAATATGGAAATGCTGTGAGCATTCTAGAAATGTAAAGAATTTTTCAAAATATGTTTTTGAGGACTAAGACACCCAAAATGGTGTATTAGTCCCATTGATGTTTTTTTGGGAAAGTACAATGTCTTCAAATGTCAGAATCAAATATCAGAAAATCTCTAAAAATAAGCATGGGAGGACTAAGATGCCCATGATGGTCTATTAGTCCCATTTTGAATTTTTGAATAGGATCCTGAGGTCTGAGGTATGAATTAGCTTCTCTTCCGATCTTATGTTCTAAAACTTTTGAATATGGCCTGTGGGTGAGTTTCCATGAAGATGACAACTTTGTAATGCAACTTTGCAACTTTTGTAACTCTGTACTCCTAGTGATCTTCAAGTCATCTTGAATGTAGATCTGTAATCATAAATATGCAAAATTGGAAAAACTTGGTGTTTGTTAGTGAATGGGGGTTTGCCTTGGTCAAACCCCTTGTTGGTAATTAACCCTTGAAATGAAATAAAAATAATGAAATAAATGGTGAATGAACAGCATGCAATGCTACAAATCATCAAACCATTGTAAAGTCTACAAACTTGTGTGTAATGGATACAATGGATATAGATCTTGAATTCTTCAAAGATAGTATTTGAATTGCTTTCTTGAAACAAAACTCTACATCACAAATGTTAGCACAACACACATGATGCAAGAAAACTATTTGATATGATGTTTGAATCTAAAAATGGCTCCAAATGCTTGATGAATCTACTCTTGAATGCTCTTGTGAACTCAATTATTCTATGATAAAATATCTCACAAAATAATTTGGTGGAAATGAATCAAGGAACCTTGTATTCATACTTATCTATGCTTCTATGCTTATTGTCCTAAAATTATATCACACCAAGCCAACATATGAATTCATTAAATAAAGGAGGCTAAATCCTACTAGAATTTGAAATTACATCTTGAAAATGTCTCAAGGAGGAATAATATGCCCTAGGTGGCATCTTAGTCCCAAGTCCTGAAAACTTGGGGCACAAACAATGAGAAGGGGTCCAATCTAGAGATTCCAAAACCATTGTCCCAAGAGCCTTGGGGGACTAAGACTCCCTATGTGGTTTTTTAGTCCCTACTAAAAACTATAGGACACATTGATGGAGTCATTAAATTATCATTTGTGCATTGGAGAATGTCAGGATTAACCAGATAAATATGTAGTTCGTAGGGCTTGTGGACACAAAATAGGACCAATTAAGCCATGAAGAAGTATAAATAAATCAAGGTGGGTCCAAACAAGTGTGAAAAATAAAAGGGTATGCATTTTACTACACTACAAAACCTTAGTTTGATTAAAAATTGAATTTCTATATCTGCACATGTTTGCAACAAAAAATGCACAAAATCATTGTACATTGGAAATCATAGTGGGTTGTGACTCACTTCTCAATTCTTGTTCAATGGGAACTTTTTGTTCTATAGATTGTAATGAAACAATGAACTCAAGTTCACCTTCATAATTTATAACAAACCTTAGTTTGAGTAAACATTTCATTTCAATATCTTCATATGATTGAAATAGAGAATGGACAAAATAGTTGCAACTTGTTTGAAATCATAGTGGGTTGTGACTTGCTTCTCAATTCTTGTTCAATGAGCACTTTATGCTCTGTAGACTATAACAAAACAATGTATTGAAGTTCACCTTCATATTTTATAACAACCCTTCATTTGAGTAAACATTGCATTTCAATATCTTCTGTAGTGTAGAAAAATGTATTCCTTTACAATTTCTCACTTATTTGGGCCCTCCTAGTTAAATGGACTTAAAAATTCCTTGATTTAGTATTGATAAATGTACCCCTTTACATTTTCAAACTTATTTAGGCCATCTTAATTAAATTTATCTTAATTATGGCTTAATTATCCCTTTTATTCATTTACAAGTCTAATTAGTTACATTTTCTGAAGGAGAAAATTGACAATAATTAATGCCTAAACATATCACTTTATATTGAGTAATGTGTGTTCTAGGTTTATGGACTTGGAACCGCTTTTCCTATGGGAAAATGGGTCCTCCCTAAACCTTAGGAATTAAATTTAAATTATGGTTTTGGTGGTATTTTAACATTTTCAAATCTATAATTCAATGTTGGCTCAAGTGATATTTGAATTTTTGGAAATAAAGGATACATAGCTATAAATACAAGGTTATTTCACTATGTTTCACCTAGAATTTCAAGAAAGAAACCTACAAAAATTATGAGAACTTTACAAGTATTGCAAGGGAGATCAAATGCATTCAAGAGTATAATTATTAGAGTTTTATTGTAGCATTCAAGATCTATTCATCATGTCAAATTCTTCTTTCATCATGCATTTTTTTTGAGCTAATATTATGATATATGTTTCATGATGAGGTCAAGCATTCAAAGTATAATTTCAAGAAAGATTCAAGTGTCAAGATATACATTCAATTCAGCCATCTCATGCAAGTTGTAGACCTCGTAAGATATCCATTATCAAGGTTTCTTCAAGGGTTTTCTGAGTGGTAACATAGCTTTCTCCATTCCCTCTTTCATTCATTATTTCAATTCAAGGTTTAATTACCAAAATGGTGTTTGACCAAGGAAAACCAATATTCACCCCAAAATAAACATTTTTCTCTCGTATGTTTGTGGTTGTATATTTAGGTTGGAGAAGACTTGAAAACCTTTTCAAGTTGAAGACTTAAATAAAGTTGTAAATATTGTCAAATCATGGAATCTCACCTACAAATTTGATTTCCAACTTCCTCACATTGAAACCTAGACAAATAAGAAGATTCAGATTTGCACCAGAGTCTCACAAAAGATTGTTGATATCCTTGTACTTGGACCCATTCTCCCATGGGTGAATGAGTCTTAGATCAGCTTCTAAAAAGTACTTTTGGTGATTGGTACACATATATCTACCCTTCTCTAATCTACATTTTATTTTCTAGTTCTATAAATATTGAGTTTAATATTGTTGTTTCAAGTGTTAGATTGCACTATGGAGTTGATTTGTTATTTTTAGTTTTTCTCCCCAAAGTGTTGTTTGACCTTGACCCATGTCCTTTAGTCATAAGGAAATATGAAGATTCCCACTTTGGATCAATTCATTGTGTGAATCTCATTTCCTAATGAAAATAGGTCCCTCAGCACATCATATTTTAACCCCACCTTCTAAAATACCCCCAAAACATATTTGTAATTGTTTCATTTTGGTAAGCCCGATTTCTAAGCATCATATCTTGATGACTTGGAGTTCATTCTCATCCCTAGGTCTATTTTTTTGCATTCATTTGTATTGTATTTCATTGATTTTCATCTCATTTAGGTTTGATCATTTGCATTATTTTTCATCTCATTTAAGGTTTTAGGTTTCCTTTTTTGTATTCTTTAAAATTTGGAAAATTCAAAAATATTAGTGATTTTCCATATTCTTTACATAATATCGAATCATCACACTTACATATAAAAATTGAATCAAAATTTCATCTCAAATTAGGTCTTTTTGCTTGTCATTTAGCACTATTTTCCACTTGCAATTAGACCTCATTTTACATAAATCTAAAACTGTAACTCATTGTCTAAAACTAGAACCTAAAAATGATAGAAATCATCTGAGAAACTTGCAAATTCATTTTTAAAAACCATTAAGTGAGAGCCATTCAACCATGGGAAAATGAGTCCCTGATTAGAGATTTTCCTAAAATTTTGAGCATTATAATTATTGATTTTTCCTTTTGTGTTTCTATATTTAGTGTGTTTTTTTAATTTCCAGAAAAATTGGTATCTCAAATTTTTCATATTAAGCATAATTTTTTAAATTCAGTACAATGTTTGAATTCAAAATTTCATCTAAAAGAAATCATTTCAATTTTTTGCATAGCATAATAAAATTTTTATCTTGTTTTATATCTGAAAATTGATTTTGCATACTTGCATTACACTTCACATTCTAGTCTATTTCATTGTATTTTACCTCTTATCCATTTTTGGTGCACCTTGGGTTTGTGAAAATTTTATGAGCTTCACAAATTGGTGGCCTATTTCAAATAATGTTGTGAGACATAGTTTGAGACTCATGTCATCTCGTGATACACCATTCACTATTGATCTTGGGTTTTCTAACTCTTTCACTCATAGTATTGACACTAGTCAACCAATCATGGTTCGTACCCTTAACACTTCATTTCCCATGAATTCCCTACCTGCACCTAATGTGATTGATGTTCATACAATGATTGTTTATTTCCCTAATGACAACCTTAGAAGAATGGATGAAGAGTTGGAGCAATTGCAAGACTTTGTAAATTCTACATCCATTGTTGGTGATGCTATTCCTATAATTCAAATCATAAGAGACTTAATTAAAAATAAACAAGGAATAGAAATGGTTCTTATCCTTAATCACATCATACAACAACACATAAAACATAAAGATAATAACACTATAAATCATTTGATCAACTTCATTGAAGTTCAACCTTGTAAGGGCCTAACTAAAATGTCACTTGACATTGCTTTCTAACAACATGACACAAGTAGACCTGCACTAGATGGTCCTCTTTACATAGATGGAATAATTAAAAAAAGCCAACTAATGGGATATTAATTGATCTTGTTTGTGTAGAGAATGTGATCACCAAAGAATTCTTATTTTTGCATGAGCTTTATTAAGATACTTATGAAGAATTGAAAGCATGGATCAAAACACATAATGGTTTTACTTTCCCTATGATAGGTTTGATAACTCTTCCTTTAAAATTTGGATCACAATCATTTAAGTTTTTCATTATGCATAATCCCATTGTTAGACCAATTTCATGTGAAGTTTGGCTACATCTGGCTTTGCTCCATGAATTTCTTCCTATTGGTTGTACATAAATGCATAATGTTTTGATTTGGAAATGAGATATTTACTTTCCATCATAGTGGCTTTAATATTGTGTCTTCCCATGGTAATTTATCATTGGATTTCTTCTAGCCTAAACCTATAGAACCCATTAGGCCTCATGAGGACTTCTTTTTAAAATCCTATTAAAAGTTTAAGGAAAATTGCATAACAAAATTATACCTTACCAATATGCCTTAACCCACAATTGAGCCTCCTATCCTTGATGAAACCATTATTAAACCAAAAGGCCTTTGAATTAACCAAGACCAAAATATAGCAAATTTTCCACCTATTTCCTATAAGAGACCATGAGATAAACAAATAAGTCCCCTTGTGCCTCCTAAAATAAAAGAAGTTTAGAAAGCTAAAGAGAAATTGGTTGAACAACCTCCCGTGGTTCCTCCCATTTGTCCCTTAAGAGAAGAAGAGAAACTTATTGTTGATAAACCTGCTCCCAGACAATCACAATTTGAAAATTGAATGAAAAGGAACTAAAATGCTAGAGAGCATAGGCATAGACATTGTGATATTACTTGTTTGTTACTGTAGCATTAAAAAATGTATCTTTAGACATTTTAAAATTCATTTGCATCTTTCTTATGAATGTTGGCATTTTTCTTACTAGATTTAATCTCATAATGTGGAAAACACATTCACATTACATCTTTGACCCTTGTGAGTCAATAAAAAATTTATGATGTCTTGTAAAAGTGTTGTGAAGTGTTGTAACTTTCACACATTTCTAGGATCTTTTTAATATAATTCACATAAATAACCTCTTTTCATCACTTACCAATCCTTATTTCAAAGTGTTGTGACAAAATTTAACTCTTTTCTAGGCTTATCATTAATAATTTGACCCTTTCTTATGTTTACATGACCCCTTTATACACTTACAGGCCTTACTTAAGTGTGTTTTTGAGAATAATCCCGTTAAACATAATTTAATACACTTTAATTCCTGACACCCACTTAAATTTCCCTAGTGGGACCAATTCACCAATAGGGGTGACTTAGTCCCACTTGACTCAAAAATAAAAATTACTTCAAAATTTTGGCATGATATTTTCTAAACCTTGAGGTTGGCCTGTGATGTGGTATTTTCAGGAAATTTTGTATAATCATGTATAAATATGTGATTTTCCTCTCATTTTTAATTTTCTAACCTCATTTAGCCATTAACTCGTTCATTATTCATTCATCATTAATTATCTCTCTCAAGTCAAGCAAGCTAGGGTTTTAGCATTCTAAGTCATTAAGATAGCTTTCTAAGGCATTCAAAGGAAGATTCTTCATCCATTGTTGTATAAATTCAAGATGAATCATCAAGGAAAGTTTCTAATTCCATAATTTCATGTTCATGTTTCATCTTATTTATTCATTTTTGTTTAATTACCTGAAATGGGTTTGACCAAGGCAAAACCCTATTCCCTAACATTCAACATTTCTCTTTCTTTCTTTGTGTGTTTGTAGATCTGAGTACTTTGAAGGCTTCAAGATGATTGAAGAATAGGTTATGACGGAACCTCTCAGAAAATTTCTTAGTTCCACCCTAAAATTGTGCAAGGTCTAGCTTAGGATCTCACTTCTGATTTTAGGTCATATCTTCATCACTGTGTTAGGGTTTTATATTCATAAAACAACCCAAATTTGGCCTATGAATCAAAAAATCCTTGATCATTTTAAAATTCCATTGACCTATTATTCCTAGTTTCCAGTTGTTTGAGTTATCACTTATGCCATTAAAGTCATGTTTTCACCAACCCCTTGTGTTTAGGTTTGTTGGTTTGCTTGGTCCTTTTGAATGCCAAATTTTCCTATGGACAAGGCTTGATTTTAATATTTTGAAACCTTAGCCTTTGTTCTTATGGGTCAATATCCCATTTGCCTAGAGATGGCCCTCTTTTATGACTAAATTTTGCGACATGTGCAGAAATAGAACTTCATTCTATCCATTTGATTGCGCGGAATTAATCCCAATTGTTCCCCATATTCCTGCATTATATTATTTCTTCTTATTTTATTCACACGGGCTGGTGTGCTTCGACCATTTGACTTGTATGCTGGTGGGCCGGGTTTTGCTTGGTGAAAATACATGGCTCCTTTCAAAGAAGATCAATGGTTGTCAAATTGAAGATGTGGCCACATCTCTACCACTCCCCACATGACCATATTGATTTATTTCATGTTATTTTAAAGCCACGGGCTAGCGGGCAATAGCCATGTAGTACTACTAGATGGTAGGACTAGTATCTCCAAAAGGGAAGTGGATGTATTCTGAATAAAGATCAACAATGGACGTAATGACATGTGTTCTCATGAGAGTCATTCCCTGTGTACCCTTCCGTCTATAGTAGTAAAGAAAGAATATCACATAGGCTAGCAGGTGAAGCAACATTTATCATTATTGTAGGTGTTGCCACAATAGTGGTTTACACTTTCTGGGAGATCCTAATTTTTGTTGAAATCACATGTTTTAGAAAATATAATGATTTAAGAGTTGAAAATTTCCATTTAAAGGATTGCAATTTAATAGGGTTAGATCAAACCACCTTAGACCAAGCCCTCTTGGATAGAACCTCGCTACTTTTAAACCATACCTATAACAGAGTCTCCTTTACACCTATCAAAATGTTGATAAAAAACCACTTTTGATTTACCTTTTGGGGGATCAAATGAATTCATTTAATTTATTTTTTGTAAGTATGTAGTCCTTATTTTAAGCTTCCAAAAAAGTATAATTTTAATTAAATTAAATTTGATTATTATTTTAATTTTTTATTTCTTGTGAATGTAGGTTTTTCAACAAAAATCAAGCTCTCTATTTTGTACATGTGGAAAAATAGAAGATTATCAAAAAGAAAATTTGAAAAATATGAGTGCACCAAATATTGGAGTCCTTGATCCAACAAAAAAAAATTGAATTTTGATACATACAATTTTTTTTACATGTTATACGATTGCACTATGTCTAAATTGTAATTGGTTTGACTTCGAAACTTGATTAAAGAAAAAATATTCAATAAAAAAATATCTAACCAAGTGGACACACTAGATAACGGAGTTGTAAATCTAAATTTCAAAGAATTAGAATTTTATCCTTCATGGAAAAAAAGGTATGCATTATACGGTGAGTGTCACTTTTTAAAAATGTTGTTTTTTGAAAAAAAATAGTTTTCAAGGGAGATGGAAAATGAAATGAAATATAATTCCAAAAACCTTGAAAAAAAATAAATTAGAATCTACAGAAAAAATTTCACGAAACTCTAGTTTACATCATCTTCAAATTCGTCATAGTTTAGTCGCTATAGGTGCCTGAAATTAAAGATTTAGTTAAAAAAAATTATTTCAGTGTCCAATTTGGCCAAAAATTGCAAACCACTATTGGGATCACCTTAGGACTAGCTAAGCTTTGAGGATAGAGCTTTGTTTTGTAAGAGATGAAATCAATGGTTGATGGTAGGTGACATGGCCTAATCTTGACTACTCCCCACCATCTCATGAGTGCCCCACCCATGTCCTATATTTTGCAATAGGTAAGCGGGCAAGTGCCATGTAGACTTTCTAAATGGCTTTGGTGGGATCTAATAAAGTTATAATACTTCTAAATTTGGCTGAGAAGGTACTATTTTCTAAATGGTGCTATTTTAACTTTGTTCTTGAGGCACATGCTTGAGATTTTGGTCATTAGTCTTGACAGTTATTGGTACATTTGGAGAAGGTGAAAACAAAGTAGGGTAATGTACAAACTGATATTTTGAGATCAGATCAAGATCATTCACTATTGTTTTGTTACAAAGAAATACAAGTGATCTAATTCCCATAGGTAAGCAAGTAATTATAGCATGATTAGTTTTAACTGATTCTATGTACAAAGTGGATGTATATCTACTTAGGGATTTTTTGATTTAAAGGAGCATTAAAATCATAATTAAAACTTAATTATAAGTGGTTACATAGTAATCTACCTATTGATTTATCTTTTAAAACATGACCAACAGTTAAGATTAAAAAGATCAAAGCAAACTATTGTTAGCTCACACGCACAATATTTCTTTGAAGAATTAATAGTTGGCACACTTGCATGGCTTGTTATAATGAGGACTGATGGCCAAATTGCTCATTTAGAAACTAATAATTAAGTTTGAGTCTGAGAGAAGAATTGGTAGAAGTCTTTTGGTTCTTATCACATATAGGATTAGTAAGTTTGAAGAGTTTGTTAGGCTGGTCTGAAGTTCTAGGAGATTGATTTTTCTTAAGTCTGAGGAGAATAGCCCTAAGAATGAAGTTGATACATAGGGAGATCCTGATACACCAAAGAGTAGAAGGGGATGCAGAAAATTTAAGAAGTATGGTATTAGGAGTAACCACCACTTAAGGAGCCAAATTGTTTCAAAACAACTAGTGAAGTTTAGAGGAAAAAAGTTGGTGGAATATGAAAAGAAGGAAAAGAAAAAGTGCAAGTATCAAAAGGCTTATCTAGGAGGATGCAATTATCCTAGTGAGGGTGACACTAACCCAGAGGCTAATTATTATTCCCTCTCGTTCATACCATCTGATGATTCTAATGAGGAGGTGGTGACAGTTCCTCTAGTTCCACCATCAACAAGTCATGGGTTAGTATCCTCTGAGGCAAATGAATCAGAGTAATAAATCTGCCCCATTTTTGTTTTTGATGATAGCATGGCTCTTTTTCTAGGATTATCTTGTTCTTGGCATTCATGTGATTTCATTTTTCTAGCACTAATGTAGAAATTTTTCAGGCTAGTGTAATGGATATTTTTCAAACTTCCTAAAGTTGGCAGCATGTAGGTTTCTTCCAGGTACTATGCAAATTTTTTTTGGGGCTGCTAGTGGATAATCTTCTTGGTCAACAAGGACAAGGATTCAACGTTGCTGCAAGAAACTCTTCCTTTTGAGGAGCTAATTGTCTTCATGTAGAGGATGTGGAATGTGGTATTTTACTCCTCCATTTTCTGCAATGATTGCATGCAAATAACTAAGGATATCTCAAATTCTGATGCAAATGATCTTGAAATGAGGTGAAATGTAAATATAATTGAGCTCGATGCTTGTTGCTCCCTTATTTTATAAAAGGAATTTCAAGGCTCATTATAGAGCATTAGATTTTTAAGTCTCAATAGTGTTTTAGGTGATAGGTAAGCTTAGGAAAAGCATTTTAAATAGAATATGGATAAATGGTCTAGTAGATTGTCTTGGGTATGAAATCATGTATGTAATAGTCTTAAATTAGTTCTATACAAAGTATTGATATAAAAAAAAAATCTTAGTCTAGAAACAAATACTCTCCTATGTATTTTTCTCACAAGTTATGAATGAAAACACTCATGGTGTTATCATTTATCTTCAATTGTTCCACTTGAATGTATGATTCTATTTTCATCCTTAACTCAAAGAGTTGATTAAAATGCTTAAATAGGGTTATATATTTTGTAAGGAATTGCATAGGATTTGTAAGAAGTGATTTTTTTTAGGTATTTTGAGTTTTCGTAAATGAAAAGTAGTATGAAAATAGTCCACCTATCTCTAAATTGAGTAGTTTATATATTACTAATTCTTACATATTTGACTCCATTGCTCCAATTGATGAGAAAATGGTTAATATATGAGAAAATTTTGTATAAAATGAGCAAATAGCACACCTGGCCATGAACTTAAAATAAGAAAAATATTCATTTAAAATCCTCTCAAGAAATAGTGTGGGTTAGGAATATATCTTATTCTTAGCAAGTAAGTAGTTATTTACCTAAAGATCTACCAAATCTTAAGTAAGATGGGTTTTATTTGCAATCAATAGGAATCAATATATGTATAAATTCATTTCTAATTGAACATACTTCATGAAAAAATAATGAGGATCACCCTCCTAGGTTTAATAGGGAATGAAGTGAAGGAGTAAGGATCACAAAATCCTAAGCTCATTGTGTTGGCCACTAACCTTGTATTTTTTTCACTATAAGAGTTGGCTATTCTTAGACAATTGTGGGTTTATGCTGGAAAAATAACCAATAGGTTACAAACTTGTTGAAGTCATATCCTTGTTGGATAGGTCAAAATATCCACAAAATGTCACTTACAAGCCTGAATTTGGTAGTTTCAGATTTGGATACTTGGAGGAGTAGAAAGTGCAGACTGATAGCTTATGTTTCCACTTTCAATTTTTTAGAAAAGACAAAGTGGAATAAGTCACCATCTAGGGTGACTTAGTCCCACTATACATATCATTTAGAGATTACTGTAGATTCAGATACCCATTTGGCTGAAATGGGCTCTAGAATAGTTTTCTATATCTGGGACTAAGTCATCTAGAATGGCATAAGTTTCCTTGTAAGTCAATTTCGGAATCAACACCATTTATAGTCTTCATTCTAGTCCTCAACACATTTCTAGGTGCACACATTTGGTTTTATAGTTTTATGTTTTATTTCATGGTCATTTCTAGGTCATTTAGTACATGTTTGCATGTCACATTGTGTTTTCAAATACTTTACATTTCTCTATATTTCAAACATTAATAAATATCTTTAATAATTTTTCAACACTTAGGCCATTCTTTTTTCATAGATTTGAATCATATTTTCATTATTCTTGAGTGAACCATGAAGGTTTTTGGGACTCCTCTCTCCTTTTAGGTGCAAAACTCTAGAAGTGCAAAAGAGCCCTATCCCAAAAATCTTCAGTTTATTTTGGTGAACCTACATTTTGAATAAATTATTGTCTAATTTGGAGTCCATCATCATTCCAAATAAGATTGTATTTCATTTTGTATCAATTAATTTTCATTAGTAAAAGTGCATATAGGTTACGTTTTTGCATCTCAAATCATTACAAATTTCTAAAATTCTACATTTTCATCTTAGGTCTACATCATACAACACAAAAAACATAAAAATCAATCAAAAAAATCTAAAAATTTTGAAAAAAATCTCCATTGGGACTCATTCATCACCTTGGGCGACTTAGTCCATTTCCACCCCTAAAACTACCTTTCACAACACTAAAAACCCTATTTTTTAGCTTCTATTTACTACCATTGCCTATTTTTATTAGTTGGTTGAGTTTTTGTTACATTCATTTCATTAGATCTAGCTTAAATTAGTTCACTTCATGCATTTTTTAATTTCCATTTCATCTTTGAGGTTGTTCCATAATGTAATTAGAAAATTACCTTGTTTCACATCTAAAAATTGCATTTCAACATTTCATTTTAAGTCGGTTCATTGCACTTTCTTTACTTTTCCATGATAACATGTTTTCTTTCAAGATCTCTAGCTTTGATTTATTTAAAAATCAATTGCATAAATACAACATTCCCTCTTATGATTTCAATTTAGATTACAACAATGAGGTCATTAAGACACATGTTAATCACCACACCATTGACACAATCCTTAATATTGTGTTTCCCATTGACGAGGATGATAGTGTTGGCAATCATCTCAGTCATACTTGTTCTTCTCCTAATATCTATATTATTAGTGACGTAGGTATCTTGGTGAAAGACAATACAAGCATTGAAGGTCTTGATTGTCCCTCTCCTCATCCCCCTTTGGAAGACATTATAAAATGAGAAAATCATATCATAGCCACAACTTTTCCTATCCCAAATCCATCATTTCATACTTCCCCCAATTGTAAGAAGCCTTTAAAAGAGGATAAAATCTTGAATGATCATGAAAATCACATTTTTCAAGAGGACATGTGGATTGAACATGATAACCTTATCTCTTTCCTTCCTAATGTACATAACCTTTAGAAATACCTATTTGAAAAAAAGAATCATAGTTATCCTTCTCTTCATGCATCTTTTCCTTTTGATGAAGATTATTTACAAAATCTAACCATGGATGAACATAATACAAGCTCTCCTACTAGGGAAGATAACCTAGCACACGAGAATGAGACCTTAAAGACAATGGACATTGAAATAGAACCTTCTCCTAATCATCCCACTATTGATAATCCCATCATTGATTATTCCTCTACTTGGGATGAACTTATTTTAGAAGAACCAACCCTTGAATTCCAATAACATGCGATTTCTAGTTATCCTAAACACTCTCCTCCTAGGGAGCATATCATGATGCAAAACAAGGATAACATTAATAATAATGTTATTATGCCCTTAGAAGAAGATGAAGAGCCCATGTGACACTCTCATTCACCAAGGGATGTTAATATTATTCAACCTCATCTCATCCTTTATCCCCCTTCACATGAACCTCAAACTCAAAACAAACCTGAATAAATCCTCTACCCACCTAAGTACAATGTTTCATGACAGCCGAGTCAATATCGTTGCTCATACATATAACACTAGAAACAATTCACAACCGCCACAACCAACCCCAATGACCTTATCTTTACATAATCCCATTTTGTTGAGTGCCCCTTGATTATCTCCTAAGGACTATGATCTTGTTGAACAACTTAAGAATACTCCTGCAAAGATATCCTTATGGGATTTAATTCAAAATTCACCTAACTATTGAACTATGCTTCAAACAACCTTACCACAAGTTGTTGTCCCTTCCAATGCACAACCAAATGACATAGCAGCCATAATTCAAGGAATAAATGTTGACATTGTTTTCCACCAAAGTGAGCTTCCCTCTTTGGAAGTGAAAAGAAAAAAATGAAGCATTCATAATACTATCCCAATACAAACAAATAGGGATAAAGTCAACCTTTTTTTACAATGGCTCCACCCTTAATGTTTGTAGAGTAAACCTTTTGGATAGGCTTCATGTGGATAAATAAAAAATTCAACCTAACTTTTTTCATCTCTTAAGGGATTTCACAATGTTGAAAAAAAACCTCTTAGTGTGATTACTTTACCTATTATAGTTGGGAGCCCACATTGGATACACAAATTCATATTATGCCTCATGAAATTTCATATAATCTTCTTTTGGGCAGACCATGGATTCATGCAATGAATGGCATGCCTTCGACTCTTCATCATAAAATGAAGTACATATAGAACAACAAAGTATACACAATTGACATTGATCCTAAGCCTTATAGTATCTTACAATTTTGAGAAAAACAAAGAGAATCCCTTGAAACAATTAACACCAACAACACAAGTAGATCATGTACAACCACAAGACAAAGACAAACACATTGAACAAGTCACAAAGCTATTAGATGATGACTAGGGTTCTTTAGATTTCAAAAATACATTCATAGGAAAGTGCAAGATCATAAACAAAGATTTAGATAAGTGACACCAAAATGCAGCCATGTCAACACAAAACTTACAAGACCCTTCAAAAGCATCCACCTCAACCACTTTACACAAAGAATAAAATTACACAACAAACTTTGATGAACTTAACCATGAACAACCACCCGATCTAAAGGTAATGAAAAAGCTTTATGGAAAGGGTTATGAGCTTATGAAACAACTTGGATATAGTGGAAAAGGATGTGGTGATCTATAACAAGGTATCCATGTCCCTATTGATCCTAACATCCAATAAAAAACTCATGGTATTGGTTATTTTCCTTTTATAGAAATCACCAAGTCTTCACTCAGCATCAACACTATCATGTACATGATTCCTCTAAGCCAACTTTAACAATAGTGCATCTTGAATTGATTGACACTAGTGGTCTTTTTTTTTATCCTTTGCAAACAAAGAAATATTCACTTAATGTAAATGGCATCTCCCAAAACACTAATGATTTGAGTTTGTTAGATTTTACACCCTCCACTAAATGAGAGAACAAAATATCGCAATCTAAAGATTCTTGTATAGATATGAAATCTGGTACATATAAGCAAGAGATATCTTTGTCACAAACTATAGGAGCACCTTCTAGCACTGATCAAGAGGGTATGTTGTCAAGAATCCTCCAATATCACTTGATATCCCTTCCCCCAAGAACTCAAGAATGAAATTTTATTACAAGACTTTATTTTGTGCATATCATAGAGTTCATGGTCATGCTACTAATGAATGTAAGGCTTTAAGTAGTAAAATCCAGCATCTTAAGGAGTTTGGTGCTCTCCCTTATATAGGGGCACCTAATTCCACTAATTAATATTGATTTTTACTCTACCATGCATCTTATCCATCATTTCGGCTTACCTGTGTCTTGCACTAAGTTTGGGCAAGGGGTTAGGTAACCTTGTCCTCATATGTCACTTTTCGTTATCTCTTTTGGCTAGTTATTAACCTTTCATGAACCTATAAGAGAAAGCTTGGGATGTGGACAACATGCCTTAAGTTGGATCACATGTGATATACTACCCTTTTCATGACGTAGATAATTGGAAACATATTACTTGGCATTCAGATTTTTGAGTAAGATATCATGTTTTCTTCTTCTACTTTAAAGAAATTTCTCACATTAATGGTGTTAGAAACCACTTTAAAGTGGGGGCATACATCAACAATCATTTTTTATTACTTTATTTTCTTTCTTTTTTTTATTTCCTCTCTTGGAAACATTAGGTACAAGGTTGCCTAGGATGAGACATTGCACTTGTCCTCTCTAGGAAACAAGATGAGACCATTTGTGCTTTTCCTCTCTTGGAAACATTAGGCATCATGTTCCCTAAGATGAGACCTTTCTCGAACTAAGAAAAATTCATTTGAACATTCCTTACACCATTTTACATTTACAATGTCTTTGAGTCTCAAGCATACAAAGTTTTTCTTATATCATGGAGCTCGAAAATAATTTTTGTGTGGCATCTTATTAAATTTATCAGGAGGTATAACTTTGGTACAGTTGAGTGGTAAGCCCATTTTGAGGCATGAATTTACCTATAGCCACCCATGTGTGTGTGAGAGCATACTATCCATGAGTGTATGTTTCTCCCCTTTCAGGCCTTCTCACCCATTGAACAACCTGAAGTTCTGTCGCCTCAGAGTGAGTATGCATTTTGTTTTAGAAAAAAAACCTAGATCTGATCCACAATGTGTTGGAAAAATGTTCAAAGCTTGATCCACCCATTTATTTGTACTTTTCTTCCTTCTAGTTATTGGCATTGTATGATCGTGTATCTTGTTTTGCTACAAATCATTCACCATTGTGTGTGTCCTCTTGCACTTATGTCAATTTCACTTAGGATCTTGGATCTTGGGGGTTTGTGCAACCTCCATTGATCTATGTCATCCACATTCGTAAGATTGGACCTCTCTTGAATGTATACTTTAGTGTGATTTTGAATCAAGTTCACCCTCTCACTAATGTGGGTGCTAAATGTAGCATAAAAAAATGTGTTTATGGAAATTTTCACTCATTTGGGTCTTTCTTATGAATGTTTTCCTAGTTTTTCCTAGATTTAATGTTTTAATCTGGAAAACACATTCACATTATCTCTTGGACCCTTGTGAATCAATAAAAACTTTATGATGTACTGTAGAAGTGTTGTAACCCACTTTCACACTTTCTAGGATCTTTTTAATATAGTTCACTTAAACCTCTTTTCATGACTTACCAAGCCTTATTTCAAAGTGTTGTTACAAAATCTCATGGTTTTGTAGGCTTGTCATCAATAATTTGACCCTTATGTTTAAATGACCCTTTATACACTTACAGGCCTTATTTAAATGTGTTTTTGAGAATAATCCCATTAAAAAACATTTAATACACTTTAATTCCCGAAACCCACTTAAATTTCCCTAGTGGGACCAAGTCGCCAATAGAGGCGAATTAGTCCCACTTGGCTCAAAAACCAAATTTATTTCCAAATTTTGGTGAAATATTATTTTCTAAACCTTGAGGTCAGCTTGTGATGTGATATTTTTGGTAAATTTTATAGAATCATGTATAAATATAGGTTTTTCCTCTCATCTTTCACCTTGTAATCTCATTCACCCATTAACTCATTCATCATTCATTATCTCTCTCAAGTCAAGCAAGCTAGGGTTTTAGTATTCTAAGTCATCAAGATAGCTTTCTAAGGCATTCAAGGGAAAATTATTCATCCATTGTTGTAGAAATTAAAGATCTTTCATCATGGAAATTTTCTATTTCCATCATTTCATGTTCTTGCTTCATCTTATTTCTTCATTTTGGTTTAATTACCTAAAAGGGGTTTGACCAAGGAAAAATCCTATTCCCTAACATTCAACATTTATTTTTCTTTCTTTGTGTGTTTATAGATCTGGGTACTTTGAAGGCTTGAAGATTATTGAAGAATAGGTTAAAAACTTGTTGAAGTCATCTCCTTGTTGGCTAGGTCGAAATATCCACAAAAGCTCACTTACATGCCTAAATTTGGAATTTTCAGATTGAGATACCTGGAGCAATAGAAAGTGTAGAACAAGAGCTTTTATTTACACTTTTAGATTTTGAGAAAAGCTAAAGTGTAATAAGTCACCATCTATGGTAACTTAGTCCCACTGTACATGTTTTTCAAATATTTTTGTAGATTCAAATACCCATTTGGATGAAACGGGCTTTTGAACAGTTTTCTAGATCTAAGACTAAGTTGTCCAAAATGGTGTAAGTATCTGAGGAGGCCAAAATTTTAAAATAAAAAATATTTCTAGTCCTCATTCTAGTATTGAACACATTTCTAGGTGCACACATTCAGTTTTACAATTTTTTGTTCTATTTCATGGTCATTTCTAGGTCATTTAGTTTATGTTCCATATCACAATGTGTTTCCAAACAAAGTGCATTTTCTTAGTTTTGTATTAGTATTCAATCACGTTTATCAATTATTTTAATTTAGAAAATTCCTCTTAGATAAATTTAAATCATATTTGCATTAGTCTTGAGTGATCCATCAAGGTTTTTGGGATCTGTCTCTCCTTTTAGGTGCAAAACCCTAGAAGTGTAAGAGTCCCCTATCCCCAGAAATCTATGGTTTAGTTACATGGAATAGAAAAAAATAATAACATATAAAATAAAACACAAAATTACCTCAAGTAATGCATGATGATTCTCCTCCTTCATCAAAACAAGAAAATCCTATATCTTAAACACACCACGAACAAGAATCTTCCATGGATATTATCATTAGACCTTGTGTTGTGACTATCTTGGATGATGACAATGAAATTACAAAGATTGATGAACAAGTGTATAATGATTTGAATTTATTATTTTAATCTTCTATGAGCTTAAATGATAACAAATTTTACTATGATCCTCCTACAAAGAGTGATGCACTAGATGTTGAACATGGTGATTTTCCTAGTTTGGAACTTGACATTGTCCATTTAGCTAGTTGTTCTCCTTCTGCATATAATGAACAATATTGCAATGTGGAAGAATTGCTATAGGTTGACTCGCATGTGACTTAATAGTATTTGTCACTGTTTTATTTTCATGTTCTTTGTGTGATTCCATGTTCATGATGTGATGCCTCATACTATTCTATTTGGTGTATCTTCATGTTAATTCCTCTATTTGTACCTTCATTTTTATATATGTCATAAATATTTATCTTTTATTTTGTCTTGTATTTTCATTTTTGGGATGACATATCACATTGAAACATTTAGGTCTCTTCCATGTTAATCCATTTTTTTTCTTTCTTTTTTCTATCTATGTGTCATTTTTCAAGTTACATGAGTTATTTGGGGAATGATAATGTTTTTGAGCTCTATAATATCATTGTATCAAAGAAATACACTAATCATGAATCCATGGATCACTTATGTGATTTTGGGATTTCATTTTGGGGAAACCCCTTTCCATGATGAAGCATCATTTGGAAACTTATGTTTGACATAGGGCTTTCAAAATAAGCTCTCATGTCTTCCTTATTAATAGAATTTATCATTTTCTACTTTAAAGTAATTTCTCATAGCATTGTGTTTAGTAATTCCTTTAAAGTGGGGGAAAAGATTTGCATTATCATTTATGTTGATCTTGGCCTATTCCTCATGTTTCATTGTGTGGTCTTCTTACTTCTTGTGATGTGTCTTCTTCTTGGTGAATTCATCAGGTTTGATGTCTTCCAAGATTGTGATATTTCTTGGCATACAAATTTCCTCTTGTAGTGGAGAAAAAGGTGTCCCTTTTTCACACCTAATTTGGGAATAATTAATATTAAAATGAGCTTTTAAATTATGCCTTGATTTAGTGTTGTAATGTGTTTTACACGTTCAAATCATGTTTAGGGCCCATTTTAATTAAATGGACTTAACGGTGTCTTATTTTGGGTGTTGTAAATTATATCTTTACACTTTCACACTAATCTAGCTCTTTATTAATTAATTGAGGTTAACTGAGCTTAATTGGCCCCTTTAATTCAAATCCAAGCCTAATTAATTGCAAATTCTGGGGGATAAAGCTCAAAATTCATAAATAATATTACACAACACTTAATTTTAGAAGGTACGTGTCCTACGTTAGTGACCTATGACCCATTTTCCACCTAGAAAATGGGTCCTCACTAGGTCCTAGGACCGCTTTCCACATAACATTTCACAATCCTCAAAGTGTGTTCCAACTAATTATGCTAGAACCCATTCACCACATGGTGAATGGGTCCCCACTTTACCCTAGGACCCCCCCTTGGGATATTTTTGTCAAGATATTTTAATGATTTCAAATCCTAGATCTGATGTTGGCTTGTGTTATTTTAATTTCTAGAATTAATGGTAAGATAAGTATAAATACAAGGTTATTTGACATAGTTTCATCTAATATTTTCAAAAGACCATACCTAGGTCTTCATAATCCACAAGAGTACTTTCACAAGAGCATTATAGATCATTTAAGAGTATTTCTAAGGCATTCAAGGCTAGATTATTTAAGTTTATTGTAGAAATCAAGATATCAATCATCATGTCAATTTCATGCATGTTGTTGAGATAATGTGATGAGGTAGCATTGGTAATTAAATTCAAGTGTTCAAGTCCATTATCTTATGTCAAGTTCATGATCAAGATCCACACTCACTAAGGCTATTTCTTGCTAAGTTTCAGATTTACAATCCAAAATTTCCACAAGGTTTGGTGAGTTGTTACATATTATTGTTCATTCATCATTCCTTTATGCACTGTTTCATCACAATGTTTAATTACAAAATTGGGGTTTGACCAAGGAAAACCCCTATTCCCTAAAAAAAAAAAAATTTCTTCTCCTTTAATGTGTGATTTTAGGATTTAGGATGAAGATGAATTGGAGAGAAAAAATTGCCAAATTGGAGAAAAATTCAAAGTTGTCAAAGTTATCTTTCTTGCAAGATCACGAAAAATTGAGCTACTAAATTTATTTTTGGGACTTTAATAGTCTTTGACTAGGATCTGAGAGTTTTGAAAATGAAGAACAAAACCCAAAAATTGATTTTCTAGAATCCATGCCAGGACCCATTCACCATAGGTAAAATGAGTCCTCAGTAAGGCCTAGAAAAGCAATTTTTGCAATAGGTACACAACATTTAACCCTCTTAAAACTTCCTTTTCATCTATATTGTTTACATTTTTTTTTTATATTCATCTATGCATAATTGAATGAAGTAACTAGTGAAAAGAGAGGTCAACCATCTTGTTCCATTATGGTTCACCTCTTTTCCTTCATTTCATTTTCGTGAACCTGACCTTGTACATCAAATTTCTGAAAATTGGAGTCCATTAAAACCATAGATCTAGATTTGAATTAGTTTTGCATTACATGTCACTCATCTAGGGTTGTCAAAATTGCATTAGTTTACATTGCATTTTGCATTCATTTTAAATATGAAAATTTGACAAAAATTACATAATGTTATATTGATTTTGCATAGTATTGGATAAATCTTGAATTTGAAAAGGTATCATATAGTTCATCATTTTCATTAGTTTTATTTTTATTTCAACATCAAATTATAGAAAATTTTGCAACAAAAATACCAATTTGAATCTTGAACCAATAGATCACCATGAAATTACACTTTTCAATTTTAAAAAATCTTGTACTAGGACTTGTTAGGTCTTAAAAATGTAGGTTTGAACCATGAGATTTTGCCAAGCTCTCACAATGTTTTTGGCTAATGTATAAGGCCAAATGATGAATTTGAACCTTCTTCTCTTTAGGATCTGCCAGACCTAGGTGGGTGAACCTATGTGAATGAAACACACTTGAATTGTGTGTTTCTTATCTAAGCAATCTATCCACAATGGAAATTGGGAGTGGATAAATGAAATCCTAATTTGGTATGAATTGTATAAGCAATATTAAGCTAAAATCTAGTATTTTCAATTAACAGATGTAAAAAATAAAATGGATGAAACTAAATGATGAAATGTATGAGACCAATACCTTGTTGGGTATATGGAGTCCAATGAAGACCTAAAAAATGTGACCTATAATGGCAATAACTCAAACTATTTGGCACACTAATATGGGTTTATAAATTGTATAAACATGCAAGTAAATAGTTGACAAACTCTACTTGAGAAAAATTGACAACCCTAATTATACGGTTCTTCTTATTGATCCAATTAACACTTCCAAATTACTATGATTGACTAGAAGGATTTAATATTTACTTGAAAGAGCCAATTAATCATATCACACAAGTACAAAAAATGTGCATTGATAAACTGAATATATACTTGATATATCAATTCAAATAACAAAGAAGCATTAAAGTGGAGACCACCAAATAAGTGAATAATTCCAAGAAACAATTGATACCAAGATTAGGCTACAAAATTAGATATCTTCATTGACTTCTTCAAAATTTATACATGCATCATGGTCTTCACTGTGTAAAACATTTTAAAATTATTTTCTATATATTTCCTACCTAACTCCTAATTCTAATCGCTTTGATGATTTAACTTCATCTTACATATATACACTTCTTAGGGTTATGACCCTTCATATATCCATACAATGTAACTCTTCAATTATCTTCAACAAATGTAATATTTAATTAAATTCCTTATGGAAAATTAAATATTTTAACTTTAATCTCCATTTTGCATTCTTGCAAAAAAATCAATTTCCATAATTATCCTTTGTTGGCAATCTTCACTTTTTCAACCAAAAATAAGAATAATTACCCACCTTATAACTCCTTTGGTGAAAATATTTGTTATTTTACCCTTTATGATTTTTCAAAAGATTTAAACTTCCAGGAACAATGTTTTACTCTAGTGAAAACATTTACACTTTAAATATCCTTTCAATAAAATATCGTGATTGCACCTTTATTAAAATAATCCCATTGATAAAAATATTCCACTTCTTCTACAAATAATTTATAATTTTTTACCCTATTGGGTATAAAAATTTATTATTCATGTTTTATCATTATTTGAATAGTTCCCACTTTGTTTCATTTCACCCGTTCCATGTTTCATTTTATCGAAGGAAGATACTCCAATAATTATTTTTTCACGTGTATTAGAGTATCAAAGTGACTTGAATAGTCAACGAGACTTTCATTTCTTCCGCCAATTATGATTTTCTCACCGATGGAGTATGGTGTTTGGTTGTCGGTGGGACTCTCCCTGAAGAACCTCATCGGTATGACTTGCATAATTAGAGAGAGTTGAAGAACTTACATTGACAACACATATTTCCCCGATATTTCTTTCCCACTCTGACTTTAGGGTTTCTTGCTTTGTACGCCTAGATTCCACCCCATTTCCTATATTGTATTTAGATCTTGGGCCAAGTAACAAATTTGGAGATGAATCCTGCCTTCGTGCTTTTGTTGCAAAAATTCTTGTTTATGAGATTATATCTTTTGGATGTCATGGGGCTCCACATACACTCTATATTCCTTTCATCCCATTTCTTGAGTGGAATTTGTTCGTAGACCATGCGAAATCCAATCCTTTATCCTCTCAGACCTGTATTTAATTCTCTTTATTATCTTTCTCATGGCTAACCCACTTTGTGTCATCACACTTCCTGAATAATATATTATTCATCAATCACATCCATCATTGAGAGACTCATGTGGACCAACCCTCTCTTGGAGTGATAGTTTATGAAGATACCAAATCTTTTGACTAAAAAGCTTATATGTTTTTCATATTCTTCCCATTTTATAGTATTTATCAACCAAATCATTTATGTGTTCTAATGTCAGCACACACTTCTTGAATGCTATAAATCTTAATACTTATGTATAACTCAATCCTACCATCTCACCATACATATTCAAAGCCTACAAGAGATTACCTATTCATCTGACAACTTACTTCCCAACAGCAAGGTCCCTCTACTCTATTTCAAGGATGTCTTCTTCTATGTTGCCCTAATTACAATAATCCATTAATTAGAATTTAAAAGGCAAGAATGTTAGGTATCACATTATCTTTTTCCATGTTCCATGTAAAACCTTTTTAGAAGGATGTGTCCACTTTATCTTGAGAGGTCCATTCATTGTAGTATTGTAAGGAACCACAACCAATCTGATTTTATTTATGTGCATTTTATTTAGGGAGTCAGATGCCTCCTGTAACTTTCCTACTTTGCATAGGCCAGTAAGTAGAGTTGCATATGTAATATATTCTGTGGCTACATCATGTTTTTTAGTTTCCCATAGAGATCCATGGAAACCTTTATCATACTTTTCTTGCAGAGTCTTTGAGGACTACAGTGTCACTAATTGTAGTAGGCCTAATGATTTCACTTCCCAAATAATCCCAAAAGTAGTACACATGCTCTCACCTGGTCTTGCTCTTCTCCACAAGGGAATAAATTTCCCTTTTAAACTTTCCTTAGTATAGATTCCAAATATTACATGAATTTTTGATGGTGTAGATAAAAGTCCTAGTGGATATGAAATGGGATCTTAGAGTTTTGACAACTTATGTGAATGCTTAGCCTGGCCAAATTTCCTATCAAACTTACAAGTTTTGAAACTTTCATGATGATTCCTACACTCCCAAAATCGTACTATTCAATAAGATACCTCTAATTTAAAATACTCATGTGCTTTTGACTAAGTGACTAGTTTCTATCATTGAGGAATGGTTTTGAAATGTTAGGAAGAATTATGACACTAAAACTTGAAAGGATCAGATTTCACAATTGATTTCTATTATGGCATAGGAAAGGAGATATTTTATTTGTTTTTCATAGCATTCTTGTGTTTGCAACAAGTCCCAAAGTTTTGAAAACATTTTGCGATGGGAGATAATTCATTAAATTTATACCCCTTACTATGATCAAAATATGTCAGATAGCCTCCAAAATTAACTTAGAAAAATGATCAAAACTTCTCCTAGAACCATAAAAATGTATTGGAATGTATACTAATGACATGGTACTGAGGTTTCCAAGTGGATTTGTATGAAGCCACTAGGATTGCAAAATATCAATGTTAAAACTATCTAAAGCATGGCAACTTGCCATTTTGTAAAAATATCAAATCACTTCCTGTGAAGCCATAACTTGGGGAATTGGTTCATTTTGGATTCATAAGCATGTGTGAAAAGTGGAATTTCATCAATCTTGTTTGTTTGTAAAATATCAAGTCTCCAATTTGACCCTTTGTGACAATTTTCTGGAAATGTAGATGTGAAAACTGTGCAAAATTATTTTTCTTTTGGCTTAGAAAAAATACCATTTGAATGATGTCCAAAATCCCTTAAAATTAGCATGGAGGTAGAATTTTTGTAGAGAATCAAAGGCACCAATCATTTTGTTATGATTATCATCCATTTTCTTAATATTTACCCTCAAAGTTGAGCATTTTAACCAAATTTTCACTGTATTGATAGCAAATCTTCTAAAAAACCCTTCAACTTGTTGCTTTGATACTTTATCAAATCATATCGTACGGAACTAAAAACTGGCATGCACACTCACATATGGTAGATGAACACTCCTACAAGATGGTTTTTCATGACAATGAGCTAATCCCAAGTTATGATTTTTCAAAATGTGCTCCTCAGGGTACTTTTCAACTAAGTTTCTAAGTTCAATATTAAATTTTTTGACATGGCACCTTCAAATTTTTCCAAAATTTAGAGGTTCCAACAGGACCCATTTGCTATATGAAAAATGATTCGCTATTAGGGATACAATGGCATCAGGTTTTCAAAGTTCATAAGATACAATTTCTAATTCAAAGTCTCCTGAAAAAGCATGCTAGGACCCATTCGCCACTTGGTGAATGAGTCCTTGGAGGCCTACAAAAACCAACTTTTTTGAGGCTTTTTGTGGCTTTTTACACTTCCTATGCCTACTAGTAACCTATTGTATTGGTTTTGAAATTTTTAGAAATTTTTATTTTATGTATCTAGGTCAAATCATCAATTTAGTGGTCAGTTTTAAAGCATTTAAAAAATTGTTTTAGTATAATTTTTTTTAGATCTATAGGATTTTTTTTACATTTTTGAAGCATTTCATAAGTTGGATAGATTACCTCTTTTCAATATTAGTATATTTCCTTTCCAAGTATGCCAAGAAAAAGTTCATCAATAAGAATGTTAGTCATCCCTCTAAAATATTTCCTAGTTATGAAAGTCTCTTAGTTCAAGAGAGTGAAAATGTTGATATATTCCTTAAATACAAACCCCCTCATATCTCTCCTATTTGTGGGAATGATGTGATAGAAAAATATGTAAGCATATACAATCAAGAAAATCATAATTGTTCTTCTCCCGATACCTATTATATTTGTCACAAAGGTATCTTGGTGAAAGAAGATAGAATCATTGAGAATCATGAAACTCTTTCTTGTCCCTCTCCTCCTAACCCTTGGGAAGATACTATGACACAAGAAGATGAGATCATTGACACTACTTTACCTAGTCTCCATTCATCTCCCAACACCTCTCCTATTGGTGAGAATGCTTTAATGAAAGAGGATGTAATCATGGACAATCATGGAAATCACATTTGTGAAGAGGCTATGTTGACATTAAGGGTATGTGTAGGATCATCATGGAAAAAATAGGCTTTTAAGTGGCCAAAAATTCAAAAAAATTAGAGTTAGACAACTTGATGTAAAAATTTGAATAAGTTATCTATATTATTTCAAAAATATGTAAGAATAGAATTTGTAGCAAATTGAATTTAGTTTCTAAACTACTAGGTTTATTTTAAAAAAAGAAAAATCTATTTGGTGAAAATTTGAAATTTCAATGCAATAGTACTTAAATTTCATGGGAAAAATAAGAAGTGGGTGTATGTCTGACAACCCTAACCATAATAAAATGATAATAATTTTTTATAAGATTTTAGACATAAGTGACACATGTTTGAATCTAATGCATTTTTTTTGTAATTTTTCTCTGAGTAAATAATTAATTATTTTTTATTACAACATTTAAAAAATAAAAAAACTCATATGTCTAACCACCTTAACTTCGTTAAAACTTCATGAAATTCAATTTTTATTTTTTTAATTCTATATTATGCAAAGCATATAATGTGATGCATGTTTTGGATTCCAAAAATGTGATACCATTTGAAAGCTATAGATGTTTTTCAATCAACCTATCAATCAGGACTTTAGTCATAATTCAAATAGAAAATGAATAATAATTATTTATTAAACTCAAAGTAAAGAATAATTTATATTGGTGGAAAGCTGAGAATCTCCTTTAAAAACCCTTTTCATTTCATCAATTTTGGGTAAAAAAAAGGTCATCAGCCACATACCCTACAAATACCTATCATATCGCCACTTTTTGGCCTATCATGATCCTACACATACCCTTAAGAGATCCAATGATTGAAAGTTAGAACATTATTTCTCTCTTTCTTCATGTCTCTAACATATGAAAATTTCTATTTGAACAAAATAATCCAATCATTGGTAAGCATGAATATTATAGTTTTTCTTCTCTTGATGACTCCCATTTTTGTGACGAAGTTAATTTACAAAATCTAACCATGGAATGTGATGAACCTCTTGTTTTATCCTCTCATAAAATATCCCCTACTAGGGTAGATATTATGGCACAAGAGAATGAGACCTTACAAGGATAAAATCATGTACATTCAAATTTTTATTTTTCCTAACATCTCTCCTATTTGTGAGGTAGATACTTTAGTGTTAGAAGATCCAATAAATGAGATTAATGAGAATCCTATTTTTCCCTCTTCCCCTAAAGAAAAAATTATTGAACAAGATAATTCCATCATTTATAAGCAAGAAAATCCAACCATTGATAAACTCCCTTACTTGTGATGAAGTAATTTTACAAGAACCAACCATTGGATGTCATGAACATCTAGTTTGTAGCTCTCATAAAAAATCTCCTACTAGGGAAGATATCATGGTGGAAGAAAATGAGAGCATTGATGCATGTATTTCAAAAAATAGGAACATCGCTTCCTTATATGAAGATGATGAACTGGCACTAGACTCACTTTCACTAAGAAATCATGAAAATAAGGATAAGTCTTTTGAAGTAATGAACATTAGGACTCCCTCGAGTCTTAAAATTCATTGAATTCCTAGAAATCCTTTAAATATTAAACCTTCTTAGTCTCAACTTATCAATTATCCCTCCTCACAACAACCACAAGTTCAAAATAAACACATGCTTATCTTAGAACCACCAAAAATGCAACTTGATAATGATAATGTTTCACAACAACCAAATTAAAATACCATTGCTCATACATATGAAACTAGGAACAATCAACAACCAAGAAAAAAAAACTCAAGCATCCCTCCCATTTCCTTAACCTATCTTTCATAGTGCTCCTTATTTTCCTTTCCAAAGTGGAAAGTAGTATGATCTTGTTGAACAACTTAAAAATACTCCTACTAAGATATCCTTATGAGACCTTATTCAATCATCACTTATTTATCATAACATGCTTCAAAGTTCCTTACAAAAAGTTCCTACCCCTCCTAATGTACCACAAAATGATGTGACAGCCCAAATTAAAGCTATAACACTAATCAACTTAGACAATACTTTCTATCAAGATGAGTTACCTTCGTTAGAAGTGGAAAAAAAAAATGAAGTTTTCATGATAATAGCTCACCATAATTAGATTGTGATAAAGAGAACTCTTGTTGATAGTGCCTCAGCCCTTAATTTGTGTAGCATAAACCTTCTCAATAAGAGTAAAGAAGAGAAAAACCAAATTCAACCTGACTCTTTATATATTCATAGGTTTGATAATGTAGGAAAGCCACTATTTGGTGTGATAGCATTTCCTATTAAACTTGGAAAGGTTACATTGCAAACTCTCATCCATGTTATGCATCATGATCTTTCCTATAATCTCCTCTAAGGAAGGCCATGGATTCATGTAATGAATGTGGTGCCTTCTACCCTACATCATAAAATGAAGTACATCTATGTCAATAAATTTTACACAATCGGGTCGATCATCAACCTAAAAGTGGTTTGATTGCTAAGAAAGAAGGATGGGATCCTTTGAAATCATTGTATCCAATTGTAAAAGTGTAAATCACAAAGGAAGAATAGAAGAACAACATTGAAGAAGTTATGAAGTTATTAGAATATGATTGGGGCTCCTTAGATTTGACATCAACATTCATGGGAGAATACAAGATCATAAACAAAGAGTCTAGAAAGGGAAAAGAAAAAGCAGTAATGTCAACACAAAATTTGAAAGCATCCACCTCAACCACTTCAAAAGAAGAAGAAAATTACACAACAAACTTTGATTATAAGAAACCATTGAATCCAAAAGAAATGAAAAAGCTTTATGGAAGAGGTTATGAACTTATGCAACAACTTGGGTATAGTGGAAAAGGATGTGGTGCTATAGAGAAAAGTATATGTGTCCCTGTAGAGCCTAATACATAAGAAATGACTAATAGTCTTGGTTATTGTCCTCTAAAGAAACAAGCAATCCTTTACTCAATAGAAAAACTGTTAGAAAATATTCTTCTAATTCAACTTTAATATTAGTGCATCCTAAACTGATAGAAACTAGTGGTCTTGGTTATTTTCCTTTGAAAGAAATGAAAGAAAGAAAGAAGTCCTCACTTAACATTAATGTCACCACGCAAGGAACTCCTAGGAAATGTGTTAGTAATGATGAGTTTTTTTTTAATTTTACACCATCATTTCAAGGATAGCACAAAATATCACAATCTAAAGAGTCTTGTGTATGTATGGCATCTTGTACTAAGCAAGAGATCTTTGTTTCAAAATAAAGAAAAAAACTCTACTATTGATCAAGAGAGTATCTTGTAAAGACTCATGCAAGATCATTTCATGTCTCTCCCTCCAAGAACATGAAAGAAATTTTACTACAATAATTCATTTTGTATAATCAAAGAGTTCATGGAAATTCTACTAATGAATGTAAGGCTTTGAGTAATAAAATTAAACATCTTAAGGATTGTGTTTCTCTTACTTGTGTAGAAGAACTTGGTTCCTCTAATTGATGCTAATTTTAATATTTTTCATCAATCATCTCATCTCACACTTGTATTGCAATAAGTAGGGGCAAGGGGGCTATGTAGTCTTGTCCTCGTATGACACTTATCATTGTCTCTTTTGGCTAGTTGACCACCTTCTAGATGTATATATAAGAGCAAGCTTGGAATTTCGATGACATGTCTTAAGTTGGCTTGCATTTAATGTACAAATTTATCTTTAGTAATGAATTTTGGGGGCATCCCCTTATTCCTGATGTAGTTTCATTTGGGAACATATGACTTGGCATAGGGATTTCTGAATAAGCTCATTTCTTCTTCTAATTTAAAGTAGATTGCTCACAACAATGGTGTTAGTAATAGATTTAAATTTGGGGAATACAATGAAACTCACGTTTCATTGTGTAAATTTTTTTATTCTTGTGGTGTTTCCTTTTCATTGTGGTGTCATTAGGTTTGATTTCCTTTGAGACCATAATATTTCTCTGACTTTTCCACTCTTGGAGATGTTAGGCACGATGTTCCCTAAGATGAGACCTTTCATGAACTCAACAAAGTCCTATTGAACAAAAACCTTTACTCACACATTTTTCATAAGTTCTTAGCATAACACAACTTATTAGGCCCTGTGAAGCTTGTAGTTTCGTATTGTGGAGCCCTATTGAATTTATTACAGGGATAGCTTTGGTATGGTTAATATGATGAGAATTGATACAGAGGCATGAATTTCTCATTTTATGGTGAGAGTTCACACATAGGCATGACTTTCTCACTAAGCCACCCATTGGAAAAACTCACATAGTTGCTAGCTTGAGGTTCAACTACCCCAATGTCAGAGTGTCTTGGAAAAATAGCTGAGACTTGATCCACATTGGGCTCGATTGAATATCAAGGCTTGATCCACCCCATTGTTTTTTTTATTTCTTTTATTCATTAACATTATATGTTTATTTCTCTTTTTTTACTACTCCATATCATACACCTTGTGTGTGTGCCTTTGTGTTCATGTTGGTCTGACACAGGATCTTAGATCCTGGGGACTTGACCACCCCCTTGGTATTTTTTGTCCTATACCATCCACATTGGTTCACTTTGAGGGTATGTGCAAGATCATGATGGGCCAAAAAGTGGCAATATTATGGGTATTTGTAGGGTATGTGGATGATGACCTTTTTTTTCCCCCAAATTGATGAAACAAAAAGGGTTTTTAGAGGAGATTCTTAGCTTTCCACCAATATAAATTATTCTTTAATTTGAATTTAATAAATAATTATTATTCATTTTCTATTAGAATTACAACTAAAGTCCTTATCGATAGGTTGATTGAAAGAAATCTATAACTTTCAAACGATATCACATTTTTTGAATTTGAAACATGTGTCACATTATATGCTTCACATAATATATGATTAAAAAAAGAAAAATTAAATTTCATGAAGTTTTGACCAAGTTAAGGTGGTTATACATACGAGTTTTTATATTTTTTTAAAATTGTAATAAGAAAATCATAATTAATTATTCACTTGGAAAAAAATTACAAAAAAAAATGCATCACATCCAGACATGAGTCCTCTACTTATATATAAAATATTATAAAAAAATATTATCATTTTATTATGGTTAGGGTGGTCAGACAGACACCTACTTCTTATTTTTCCCTAAAATTTAAGTACTCTGCATTGAAATTTCAAATTTTCACCAAATAGATTTTATTTTATTTTAAATAAACCTAGTAGTTTAGAAACAACATTCAATTTTCTACAAATTCTATTGTTACATATTTTTGAAATAATATAGATAACTTATTCAAATTTTTACATCAAGTTGCCTAACACTGATTTTTCTAATTTTTTTGCCACTTAAGGGCTTGTTTTTTCCATGATGATCCTACACATACCCTGGACCCCTCTTGAATGTTTGATTTAGTGCGAGTTTGAAGTAAGTTCCTCCTCTCACTAAAGTGGGGGCTAAATGTAGTTTACAAAAAAGTATCCTTTTTTAACACTTAATTTGGTAATAATTAATATTAAAATGAGCTTAATTATGCCTTTATTTAGTATTGTAGTGTGTTTTACACATTCACATCAAGTTTCTAGGTCCTCTTTTAATAAAATGGACTTAATGGTGCCTTATTTTTTGTTTTGTAAAGTGTATCTTTACACTTTCACACTAATCTAGGGCTTTATTAATTAATTGAGCTTAATTGAGCTTAATTTTCCCCTTTAATTCAAATCCAAACCTAATTAATTGTAGATTATGAGGGATAAAGCTCAATATTCATTAATAATATTACACAACACTTAATTTTACAAGTTATGTGTCCTAGGTTAGTGACCTAGGACCCATTTTCCACCTATCGAATGGGTCCCCAATAGGTCCTAGGACCCCCTTTCCACATAACATTTCACAATCCCTAAAGTGTGTTCTAGCTAAGTATGCTATACATGGTGAATGGTTCCTCACTTAACCCCAAGACCTCCCCTTGTGATATATTTTTGGGGGAATTTTAATTATTTTAAATCCTAGATCTGATGTCAGCTTGTTTTATTTGAATTTCAGGAATTAAGGGTAGGATAAGCATAAATACTGGGTTATTTCACATAGTTTCATCTAAGATTTTCAATAGAGTATACCTAGATCTTCATAAAAAATCAAGAGTACTTTCACAAGAGCATTATAGAGCATTCAAGAGAATTCCTAAGGTGTTCAAGGGAAGATTATTGAAGTTTATTAACACAATAAAGATATCAATCATCATATCAAAGTCATTCATGTTGTTGAGCTAATGTGATTATATAGCATTGGCAATCAAATTCAATTGTTCAAATCAATTATCTTATGTCAAGTTCATGATAAATATCTACACTCATTGAGGCCATTTCATGCTAAGTTTCAAATTTGCAATCTAAATTTTCAACAAGGTTTTGTTAGTTGTTACGTATTATTTTTCATTCATAATTCCTTAAAGAATTTTTTCATGACAAGGTTTAATTACCCAAATGGGGTTTGAAAAATGAAAACTTCTATTCCCTAAGAAAACAACATTTTTCTTCTCCTTTGGCACATAATTGCAAGTTTTAGGTTGAAGATCAATTGGAGATAAAAATTTGCAAAATTGGAGAAAGTTGCAAAGTTGTAAAGTTGTCATATTTCTTGCAAGATCAAGGAAACTGAGATAAATAATTTATTTTTGGGTTTATGATAGTTTCTTACTAGAATCTAGGAGTACATGCGTTAAAGAATGAAACCCAAAAATTGATTTTCTAGAACCCTACCTAGGACCCTTTTGCCATAGGGTGAATGAGTCCTTAGTGAGGCCTAAAAAAAACTTTTTTCAAGATGTACACAACATTTGACCATGGTAAAACCTCCCTTTTGATTGATATTGTAGACACTGTAAAATTTCCTAATCAATGTCATACACTTAAATAAAATTTACTAACATCATTTCCTCTTTAATCCATCCTCTTTTCACTTAATTAATTTAACTAGCCTATCTAATTAATTAATTGCATCATTTTCATCTATTTGGCCTAATTAATTAAATTGAGTTAATTCATCTCTTTTCACACTAACACTTCATCTAATTAACTTAAACAAATCAAAATATTTAATTTAATTCACTAATCCATCTTATTTAATTAAATAACCATAAGTTATTTAATTAAATGTCATTTCACCCACCCCTATTTATTAAATCATCTAATTTAATAAATATCTCTTTATTCTTCTAATTTCCTAATTGCATAAATTAAACCTTGTTTAATTAGCAATTAAACTGATTTTCCTGTAATCAAAGGGAATATTCCCATGGGATATCCTTTATCCTTTTTTGTACAATTAAAAATTTGTTTTAATTTGTAAAATCCCTTTTTCCTCACCCAATGGGAATATTCTATCTAATATTCCATCTCCTCCAATCAACTCACTTGGATTCTTAGACAAGCTAAACCTTCAACCTCTTTTACAAGTTACATTTGACCTATGTGAGCAGGTCAAAAGTGTGTTTTTTTGAGGCAAGTGTGAGCCCTTTATTAACTTTCTCCATGCATTTTCATCCATTGATGAGAATCCATGATCCATGACTCTCATCCCCTTCATCTTGAACCATTGATTAAGCTTTTTGATCTCAATCATTCATTCTACATCTGCTATCCTATAAATAGATCACTTTTTGGAGACAAATGGATCCATAACTCAATTGAAAACTCATCTTGTTGAATTCGCTTGCACTCACACTCTCAATTTACTCACTTTTAGCTTGTTTTAATTAATTTTAGTTGCTTATTAGCTTCAAGCTTCCATTAATGGCTTCCACGCATCCATCTTAGCTTGTTTATAAATTAGGGTTTTGAATCTTGTAGCTTAGAATTAGCTTAGCATTAGCTTATATTCATCATTTAGCATAAAATCTTGCTTAATTAGCTCTCATCAAGCTAATTTAGATTTAAGTCATGTTTTCATACACATCTCATAGTGATTCCATTAGTTTTTTCAATAAAACTAACTAGAACAAGCTCATTTACCCATTGGATTGGGAAAGGGTCATCGTTTCACATCAACATGATGCCAATCCCCCAATAGAATAAGTTTTAATGGACTAGAGTAGGTATTTCAAAAGTTGTAGTTTAACATGTTGAGTTTTAATGGCTTTCACTTTGATTTACATTGAATGATTTTATTAGGATTAAGGTTTTGTGGCTAAATCACACTTTGATTCCTCATGGATCAAGTGTGGTTAACCTATACTAATCCATCAATCACATGTGGTCACTAGAAGGAGGGATTTACTAACTTTGTTTGATTATTTTCTCTTTAAAATTCTATGAATTATAGGTTTCCAGGCTAGAACGATGCTTTTGGAGGCTCCAGTGACACTATTTTGCAACAGAGTGATGTTATTATTCACCGAAGCGATACTTTTGCAAAAGTGTCACTATAATTGAATTTAGTGTTGGTATATTGATATAGCAATGCTATCATTTTCTTTCTTTGATAGTCTATCTTAAAATGGTCATATCTTGGTCATACTGAGGTCTTTTTCAAAGGCTTTTTAAAAAAAAAATGGGGTAAAATTTCATACTTTAAGCAATGGTATAAGTGGTTTTCAATTTTGGTGGAGTTAAATTTTCTATTTTTGCATCGAAAGTCAAATCACGTTGCAACTTGGTCTAGGTTTTTTGGTTTTAATTCTTAAAAATTCATATAACCCTAACATCTTCAAGTCTCTTGATTTTGCCGGTATTGGCATGGTGTGATGGTTTATAGGTGGCATTGTTGTTCTTGCCACCAAGGTTCAAACCCCGTTGGGGTGGTATTGTTGAATGGTTGTATCCGGTTCATAGCTCCGGTCAAAAGCGTTTACCCCTTGAATTAAAAAAAAAAGTCTCTTGATTTAATCTAACATTTGGAATATCTATTGTAGGTTTGAAGAGGAGCATGGAGCACTTCATTAAAGAAAAATCATTCTTGTCTTTAAATCTTATAATAGTAACAAGTGTTTCGACACTTTTGGGGCAATTATAGCCCATCATATGCTACTTTTGTTTATGTTTTAGGACCACTAAATATCAATTGGGTTTTAAAACTTAAAATCTTAAGACAAACTAGCTTTCAATTGGGCTTAAAATTCATTTTCAAAGATGGTTAAAAATGAACCCTCACATCATCATTTTACTTTGGGTTTAAAATTGAACAAGGCAACTTAATATTTCATTTGGTGCTTTAAACAAACTCATCACTACTTTGAGGGGTTAAAAATTACAACTATTTGTTATGTCTTGTGATTAAGAATGTTGTTAGTGGATGCATATGCAATTATCTCATGCCATTTGGTGATCTTGATAAATAGAAACATTCCTTAACACTTTGTAAAATTGTGTACATCTTTCATTTTTTTGGATTAAATCTAAACCCCCTTTGCAAGTGTGAGAAAAAGGAATAGCATGTGTTCTCTCTTTGTTCACACAAATAAAGATGATCAAACTATGGATGTACTTCCTCTCTATTTTTCACCTTTAGAGGGTCTGCCTTGGTGGGAAAAGTACTCACCCCAAGGGAACGACCTAAGGAGTAAGGAGCTAACACCAAGCTCTTCCAAATTTCCATATAAATTTGTGGTTGCGATTAAAATCATAATCAATGGGAAGCAGTACATGATAGCTCTCCCATAGTATCTTTATGATGTGTAAATCCCTTTTTCTAAGGGTTGGGATACCTCTCACAATGATTTTTTCATTGCACCCACTAAACTGGATTCCCTTATTACGAACCTTTGTGTAGAAGCCAAAAAATCCTTCATATTTGTTGATGTAAGGAATGGTCATTCTGAAGTTGCCCCACATTTGTACTATTCAATTGTAGAAATGGAAAAAATCCTTTTAATCTCCATATTTTGAGGATTTTAAGATTTGGTGGTCCCAAGAAGTGTGTGTCGTGGAGGGGAGCCAATGTCTCCAAGTCTCTAACTATTCACATTGTCTAGTGTTTAGAGAAATCCTAGTGATGATTTGACAAATATAGCCATTTATATACTAGGTTTGTAAATGATTATGAGTCAGTTTAACACTTTTCTTGGTTTAAAAATGATCCAAAAACAAATATTAACTATCATCCTCAAAATTTCAAACACTTTGGCTCGAATATGGACCTCTTGAGTTAGCTTTGATATTATTGCTTTTCTTAAGCATTTATCCTTAGCGATTTCTAAATATCTTGACATTAATCTCAAAAGAATATTTACCAAAGACAACATAGGCAATTATGGCTTTAATCTCATAATTTTCATGAAATGGAAATTGTAAAAGTTATGATTTTTTGGATGTAAACGTCTAGTATGGAAACATAATTAACACAACTATTTTTGGTAAAATCAATTCACTTAAGAAAAGATAAATTAACAAATGAACACCCCATATTGATGTATGTTCAAACTTTGACTCCCCCAAAACAATCAAATTGAGACAAAGAAAACATTGCAAGACATTGAGTCCAAAATCATTGAGTTTCACTTTTCCAAATTCATTGGGTCCTATTTCCAAAAACATTTGAGTTCTATTTTACCAAAATCATGTAATCCCTAGGGTTTGATCACTTTAGAGGTATAGCATGTTTTTCACTACCTTGGTCTTGGAAAACAAAATTTAATTCTATTTCAACATTGGATCAAACATTTCATCCATCCTTCATCATATTTCATCCTTCACTTCACCAAACTTTGCAAACTTTGGAACACACCAACACTTTGGACTTAGACATCAATCAATTCAAACCCTAACTTAGCTACTTTGTATATGAAATTAATCCTTTTCCATCCATCTGGTTAAGTTAGTTATCATCTTTGAACTAGTTTATCTTGAAGGTCATGAGTCTACTCTTAAATCAAAAGCATTGTCCCAAAACATTTGCAAAGATCACTTTCCATATCATTGACCTTTTTCATCTCCCATTATCACCATTGGTCCAAAACACCTTAAAGGTTCATTTTTGCAACAAGGTTAAAACATAAGAAAAACATGGAATATAAACTTGATTCATCCAACATGAGTGGTCGAAATCAACCAAACTATCAAAACCTTACAATACCAATTGATTTTCAAAACTCACATTTATACAATTCAAGCATGGGATCTTTATATCCTACAAACCTCGATGCTACAAAAAATGTGAGTATGCCCAATATAAATTTTTGAACACCTTTCCCTATGGTAGATTTAAATCAAAGTCAAAATGTACAAATCTATCAGCTAAATGATGAATACATGAGTCTTGAATAAAACAACATTATCCCATCAAATCAGTACATGCCAAATGTGAATATACCAAATATAAACTTACCAGGCATGAAGGGTATGTGAAGGATCATCATGGAAAAAATAGGCCCTTCAGTGGCAAAAAACTTAGAAAAATCAGAGTTAGGTAACTTGACACAAAAATTTGAATAAGTTATCTATATTATTTCAAAAACATGTAAGAATAGAATCTGTAGAAAATTGAATGTAGTTTCTAAACTACTAGGTTTGTTTAAGAAAAAAATCTATTTGGTGAAAATTTGAAATTTCAATGTAGTAGTACTTAAATTTCAGGGAAAAAATAAGAAGTAGGTGTCTGTCTGACCACCCTAACCACAATAAAATAATAATTATTTTTATAAGATTTTAGATATAAGTATAGGACTCATGTATTGATGTGATGCATATGTTTTTGTAATTTTTTTCCAAGTAAATAATTTATTATGAATTTTTTATTACAAATTTTAAAAAATATAAAAAACTTGTATGTCTGACCACCTTAACTTTGTCAAAACTTCATGAAATTCAATTTTTCTTTTTTTAATCCTATATTATGCGAAACATAGAATGTGACACATGTTTTGGATTAAAAAAATGTGATGCAGTTTGAAAGCTATAGATATTTTTCAATCAACCTATCAATCAGGACTTAAGTCATTATCAAAATATAAAATGAATAATAATTACTTATTAAATTCAAAGTAAAGAATAATTTGTATTGGTGGAAATCTAAGAATCTCCTTTAAAAACCCTTTTTGTTTCATTAATTTTGGGTAAAAATAAGTCGTTAGCCACATACCCATCATTTTTCCACTTTTTGGGATCCTGCACATACTCTAAACATATCAAATCCACACTTGGTGAACTATGGTATAGATACATTTGCAAATCACACCAATGTTGTTCCAAATCCAAACAATATATTGGAAACACAATGTATTGATTCAAATCAAGGTAACACCATGCAAAATCAAGGTTACCTAAATCAAAGCAATGTGTTTCCCAACCACAACAATGTTCAATGCCAACCTATAATGCAAAATCTAAACATCATCTCAAATCAAAAAATGTTCCAAAATCAATTGGTGCATAATCCCATAAAAATACCAAAAGTTTATATTCCAAATATGCTTTACCAACAACCAAATCCACTACACCAAGGGTACCAAAATAAAAATCAAGATCAAATTATGCAAAATCAAATTTCTATCCTTAGAATTTTTTTCCATTCATATCACCAAGAGACATCTCCACCCAAAAATCAACACACTATCCCATTGGTTAAGCCATGTCATAAAAACATTGAGTTGTGTCTACAACCACATCAAGAACAACATCTTCAATATCAAGAAGTTGGATACAAAATCATCAACCTCAACAACCAGATAAATCACCACATCTCAAAGATGAATCACAACTAGATAAATATCAACAAGCACAAATCTCACAAGATGAAAAATGTGAATACACTCCTTTGGTAGAGCCAATTGAATCAACATTAAAAAAAAAATCCATGCTAAACTTATCAAACTTCCAGAATCATTAAATGAGGGTGAACCTAGCATTAAGTTCCCATGAGATGATAATGATTATTGTGAATACCATAGGACAAAAGGTCATGACATGTCAGATTATATCAAACTCAAAGATCTCATCCAAGACCTTCTTGATCGAGAAACAATAACTATTTAAGACAATGATCAAGATTCAACCATTAATGATGGTAGTGACAATCTCTCCATCATAATTTTTGAAAATAATGATCAAGATCTATCCATCAATGATCACATTGAAGATGTTTCTACCACATCCAACAATAAAATCAACATACATCAAGATTCATATTTTAATCATGATCAAGACACACGAAAAATATCAAACAACGATCCATTTCAAGAAGCATTAACATCATTTGATCCTATGATTGAAAACATTGACAATATCCCCACCACCATGTTTGAGGAAAAAATTCAAGATTCATCTGCCAATGATCATGTTGAAAATGTCTCTACATCACCTAATGAGCTAAAGGATATATCTCAAGAATTTATTCCAAAGTATGATCAACATCTTTCACCAAAGTCTAGCAATGGTCCTTTCCAAGACATATTGACATCCTTTGACCTCATGGTTGCACATATTGAAGGAATCCTTAATTCGAAACTTGATCAATATCCATCAAAGATCAAGAAAATATTAAGCCAATACCCATGCCTAACGAAGAAATTCAAGAACCTTTTATAAGCAATCCATCCTTTGAAATTGATCCATGTCAAGAGCTTGATCCAAAGCATGTTGAAAGCAATTCCAAAATTAATCACGATCAAGGATCCATATCTCCAAGAGACTACCATGATTTAATGGGTATTTTGAAATCCATACAAGATGTCACAAATAAAGATCATATACATATATAACATACTCCTCCATCTACCAATGAGATGTTTACTCCTAATGGACATGTAGATGATATTCATACAAAACAAGAGTCTCATATTCTTGATATAATTACCAAGGAACAAGGGTCTCCTACTCTTAATATTTTTACACACAATCAAAGCATAGAAAAATCCATAGATATATAAAAAATTGATCATGAAGAAGACCTCTACATAGAGGGTAAAATAGAAACATCCTTTGAAGAGCAAACATAAATGGGTCATGAAGAAGACTCCTATATGGATTTTATATCATCAACAAATTTTTAAGAAGCATCAAAATTAGATGCATCCTCCATACATATTGAAGAAAGTGAGTATGAGGATATCAAGCATTATAAAACAACAACAAAGCTAAACAATCTTGAACAAGGAAATGGTTTGTCAGTAGAAAAATCAAAGCATGCTAGTAATAATCCCATAATATTGGGGTTAACTTTATCAAGTGCAAATACCAACATGGGGAGCATGAAGAGTCCATATGATGAAGTAGCTACCAACACTCCAACCATTCATATCATGAATTTTTGTCCACACATCTTTCCACCCACTAATTGGGAACAACCACAAGAAAGAGGCCTATATTAAAGAAAAGAGAAAATTATTGAAGCAAAAGAATTGACAAAGAAAAATGAAGAAGAAAAAATCAAATGGATACCAAAGAAAAATAAAGAAAATTATCCCTATCACACTTCATTAGTCAAAGAAACTATGGGGAAAAATAAAAAAGGGAACTTCATCCATCAAAAGTGCATGTCAATACAAAAGAAAGCTTCAAGAGTGACCTAAGAATTATATGAAAAAGTTGGTCTCAATCAAATCTCCATATCCACCAATCATTGCTCATCATCCCAATTTTGGAGAATCAAATATTCCAAACTGTCGACCAATCCATATTCATCTTGTATCCCTCAACACATGATACCATCCACTTCAACATCCATGATATCCAACTCTTGTATTGACCATGTGTTCCCAACAACTCTTTATCATAAGGACTCTAAGGGAACTCTATCACAGTGTGTGTGTCTGAGTAAGGTTAACTCTAGTATTGATAAAGAAGATGAAAATATCTAGGGGTTACATTCAAGTGCACATATCTTAGCAAAACAACTCCTCTATGTAGGATATCATTAGCACATTGTGACAACATCTATATCGACACCAAAAGTGTCTACATCAACACCACTAGGTGGTTCAACATGAGCATAAACTTTCAAAAAATCAAAAAAATCAAAAAAATAGTCAAGAGAAAAACTATCCTCTAGTGAAAAACACATTGGTGGTGCTTTGGACAAGTACCATGATGAAAACCTAGCAAACAGGAATCATGAGTAGAATCGAGCATCTATGTACACATTTTGAGGTGGAAGAATCTCATTCCATCCATAATAAATCTCGCATTCCATCCATCTTATCCATAATAAATCTATGAACCCTTCATTATCCAATTTATTTTTCATCCCATCTGACTTATCTTGATCTTGGAAAACATTTAGTATGTACTATATATTTTCTAAAGAGGCATACTCTATTCAAACATGTTATCCTATCACAAGATTATCCTTGGGATCCTATGCATACCTATCGATCAATCCATTCGTTTATCTATGCATCCACCCATAGCATTCCATACATTGCTACACAATGGGGGTAGATACTCACATCTTGCTTAGTTATATCTTATAACTTATGTTGTGATCTAAACATTTGCTAACAAAAAATCAAATTGGTCAAATCATTTGAAGAAAAATTCCAAATCACTAGCCCATGGCGCATTTTGATGAGAAGATGTTCCTTATCAAGAATTATCTTTAATCAAACATCAATCCAAACAATCTATATTAGTTGAGTATACCTTGCACTTCAATGTTACATCAACTCATTCCAACAAACTTTGTTCCAAACCAAGCTTCAAAATCTTGATCAATCTAATCCAATCAATCCATCATCATCATCTTAGGATATCCTTTCCAATCCTCATGTTGCTTAACACTATCCTTGCATTGTTGTTTATCCTTAACAATGTTATCAACATCAATCCATTAATCTAATCAATCAATCCTAGCTTGGTTTTGAAGAAAATATTAAAATAGATCACTGAAATCATCAAATATCCATACACTCATCAATATCATGTGAAAAATCCAAAAACACTTGCAAAATCCATCAAAAATCTAAAACAAATTTGGAAAATCCTGTTTAGCTAAAATCCAAAAACATTAGAAAGTTGTAAAAGAAAAATTCAAAACATCCAAAAAACAACGAAAATCCAAAAAAAAATGGTGTCGTCTTGTCAAACTACATTGTCTCTGAGCTTGAACGTAGGCAAGGCCATCATTGATTTTCCCTCGAGACACCCTAGGCCAGTCCTTTAGTGGTCTGTTGTAATTAGTTGTTGTCTTTTGTCTATTCATATCTTTGTCTTGTAAATGGGTTGAGTCAGTCAAACTCATTAGTCTATATTTGTATAGCGCATTAAATGATAATCTTTGATCAACCCCCAAGGCCCCTAGGATAGGTCTTTAGGTTAGATTCTTGGTCAAAACTCATAAACTCATAAAACCCTAAACATCCAAATATTCAAAAAATCCCACAAATAAACTCGAATATTTAGAAAACACAAAAACATTTGGAAATTGAAAATCCTAAAACAATAGAAAATATTCAAAAATCCTAAAAGGCCTTAAATATTCAAAAAGCCCTAAAGAACCTCAAAAAATTTGAAAATCCTAAACATTTGCATAAACATTCAAAAAGACCAAAAACAACCTCAAAACATCTTCACAATACCCAAAAACAGCCTCAAAATATTCTAGAAAAACCAAAAGCCATCCATCCCATCTCATTTTCACCCATAATAAAATGATCATCACCTTCAACCTTTGGAAAAACGAGTAGAAAAAAAACATAGCAAGTCATAAAGTGTGAACTTAAAAGTCAAAATCTAAAGTCAAAATCATAGGTGAATGCGTCAATGAAGTTTATTGCAATGAATGATCTTAGCATCATCACTCCAACATAAACAACCCTAAAATAAACATGGTCTAGGATGTATCCTTCCTATGATGGACATCAGGATCAAATATCACTTTAGCTAAACTTAAACTAGGAAGGAATTATAGATAACACTAGTGCAGGTGCACCTAAGTACTTAAAAATTTCAAATATTGGACAATATGTCAAATGGTAATGTTGAGGTCATTAGGCATTAGATAGGGTATAATTATGCTAAATAATGCCTATTGAGACCCTTTTTCAATGTAATGGGGGGCTTTGAGTCATTTATGTTTAGGAGTCAAAAGTTGCACCAAAAAAATGCAACTTTTAGGGAATATTAAGGGTCGTAGAATTTAAAAAATAGTTAATTTGGTGATTAGTTTTTGTTTTTAAAATTTATTTAAAGCCTTCAAAGGCTCAAACTAGAGGTTGTTGAAAAATACTTTGAATACTTTATATCAATACAATGTTCATTTTCTAGATTTTCACTATTTTTTTTTTAACTTTGCTACTTTTGTAGGGACCCATACAAGATTTAAATGCTTTGAAACTTATTGTACATGAGATTGGTATGAATTGGCTTCCATTTGATTCCAATTTGAAGGTATAGCATTGGTTTTTGAGTGATTTTTCTTCAATTCTCTATTGCTACTCTATTAAATACCCAGATTTAAGGGTTGAGGGTCTTCTAAAATGGTAAAATGACCCATTCCACTTTTTGTATGTACCATGCCTTGTGGAATGAGTCCTAAAAGTTGAAATTTAAGTGTTCTCATGTTTTGGTAGGATGTGAAGTTGTATTCATCAAAGTGGGATGATGCCCTAGGGCTGGGCAGTGTAATTTTCCACATAAAAATGGTGTGTTAATGACATATTTTGATGAAACAGTGAAGGAACTATCTATGTGATGGTTTTTTGTTCTTGTGTAGGGTATTTTTGACCTATTTGATGCATTGTTAGTGTTTCATAAGCCCATTATAGTGAATTTTCTATAGACCCTAGGTATCTTTCATGAAGAATGAGGGTTTGGTGGAATAATGATCGAAAAGCCTTAGATCTATGAACAAATGTGGGAATTTGGTGTTTTGACACCTGATTGTTGACTGTTTGAGGATTTTTGGTGAAAAAAAGCTGATAGGGAAGTACTTCCTTTGTTAATTTGGGCTAATTTAGTAGCCTTTGGGTAGGGAAGTCTATTGAATCTCTATGTTGTGTCAAAGAAAGCTTGGGTCATCAGTTGGAATAATGTATTTAGGTCTATGTCAATGCCTAATTGATCTTTAGTTGGACTCTGTATGGGGGTATTTGTAGGATTATGATGGGCCAAAAAGTGGTGATATGATGGGTATGTGGCTAATGATTTTTTTTTAACCCAAAATTAATGAAACAAAAAAGGGTTTTTAAAGGAGATTCTTAGCTTTCCACCAATATAAATTATGCTTTACTTTGAATTTAATAAATAATTATTATTAATTTTCTATTTGAATTGTGACTAAAGTCCTTATTGATAGGCTAATTGAGGGTATGTGCAGGATCATGATGGGCCAAAAAGTGGCAATATGATGGGTATGGGGCTAACGACTATTTTTTTAACCCAAAATTGATGAAATGAAAAGGGTTTTTAAAGGAGATTCTCAGCTTTCCATTGATATAAACTATGCTTTGCATTGAATTTAATAAGTAATTATTATTCATTTTCTATTCAAATTATGACTAAAGTCCTGATTAATAGGATAATTGAAAAACATCTATAGCTTTGAAACTGTACCACATTTTTTTGAATCCAAAACATGCGTCACATTCTATGCTTTGCATACTATAGGATTTAAAAATAAAAAAAATTAATTTCATGAAATTTGACCAAGTTAAGATGGTCAGACATACAAGTTATTATATTTTTCAAAAATTTGTAATAAAAAAATCATAATTAATTATTTACTTGGAAAAAAATTACAAAAAAATATGCATCACATCAGGGCATGAGTCCTCTACTTATATCTAAAATATTATAAAAAAAATATTAACATTTTATTATGGTTAGGGTGGTCAGACAAACACCTTATTTTTTCCCTAAAATTTAAGTAACATTGCATTAAAATTTCAAATTTTCACCAAATAGATTTTTTTTTAAAAGAAACTTAGTAGTTTAGAAACTACATTCAATTTTCTACATATTCTATTCTTACATATTTTTGAAATAATATAGATAACTTATTCAAATTTTTATATCAAGTTGCCTAACTCTAATTTTTCTAAATTTTTTGCCACTTAAGCGCTTATTTTTTCCATGATGATCTTGCACATACCCTTTAAAAACATCTATAGATTTCAAATGGTATCACATTTTCTGAATCCCAAACATTTGTCACATTCTATGCTTTGGATACTATAGGATTAAAAAAAATAATAATAATTCATGAAGTGTTGACCAAGATAAAGTGGTCAGACATACAAGTTTTTATAATTTTGAAAACTTGTAATAAAAAATTCATAATTAATTATTTACTTAGAAAAAAACTACAAAAAAATATGTATCTCATCAGGACATGAGTCCTCTACTTATATCTAAAATCTTATAGAAAAATATTATCATTTCATTGTGGTTAGTGTGGTTAGACAGACAACTACTTTTCATTTTTTCCCTGAAATTTAAGTACTATTGCATTAAAATTTCAAATTTTCACCAAATAGTTTAAAAAATAAAAATCCTAGGAGCTTAGGAACTACATTCAATTTTCTATAGATTCCATTTGTTGATTTTTTAAAGGCTAGAAGCCTCTAGTGGTGTCTTAAGGTGTAATTGGGTGTTTTTGTGTTCAAGGGAAGATTCCCTTGTTTTGTTGGGTCTTTTTTTTGAGTTGGAAATAAGGTTATCATCACCTTTCTTGCATCAAACATTGATTGATTGTATTTTATTTTTTCTTATGATTTATCTTAATGACCCATTCCGAGGACCTCTCGATGATGTCTAAAAAAAATATTTAGAGAGAAAGGAATGGGGCATAGATCATTATCTTTCATTTCCTATACTTGCGGATAGTCTTGTAAAATAATCTTGGAACATACTTGCTTAGTTGTGTGTACGAAGTTCATTTGGAGTATGTTGTTGACTATTGCATATTCTTTGGTCCAATGTATTCTAATCGTTTAACTTGCATTCCAATGACATTTTCATATGTCAAGGTGTGAATAAGAACCAGCCTATCTATTTGTCAAGTCAAAGTCCATTACACTAGATACAACACCATCTTGGTTATCAATACCTTGATATATTGTTTCTACATGTTATATCAAACAATAAGGAATGATGGAAAATCCAATCTCAAAGTGTGAGGACCCATCTTGCATTTCATCTTTCATTTTTCATTGTCTCATAACCATCTCTAATAAAGTCTTGATGGATCAAGGACCTGTTGGGTGTTTTGAAGTAATCATCATCATCAATAGTCATTCATTTTTTATTCTTCTATGTTCTCTCTATGCTAGCCTATTATCATGATAGTCAACAAAAACATTATCAACACATCCACACTACATCCACAAACCATTTTCATGCATGCATCTCATAATCATATCATAATCACAAAACATCCATCAACATAATCATCCATATCATAATCATTACATATCACATCATACATTCTACATCATCATTTGAGTTGTGCAGAATAATATTGATTTGTTATTCTAATCATCTTAAATCATTGCATATCATAAGCATTTTCATACATACATCCATATGCATACATCATCATCATAACATGCATAGAAAATATACAAAAGGAAATGCATCCACATAATTTGCATCCATAAAAATCTACATAATCATTCATACATATCATACATATCACATAGAATGTATTATCTATACATTATCATATATAAGCATCCATACATCATCCATACATAAATTCAACACATCATATCATGAATTATCTATATCCATATCATGTATATATCAAAAAATGTGTCATGGTACAAAATCTAGATCAGTGTATGTATGTCAATGATAAGTACAAATATCCATGATGCTATAAAAAAGGATCCTATGAATATATATTGGTGATAAAGAATATGGAAAAATAAAAAAGTGTTTTTATATCATAAAGCTAGCCCTAGTGGCTACTACCCTCTCCATCCTACCTCTTAGGCTGATCCTCTACACAACGATGCACATCATTGCACTCGAAAAATTTTGGCTAATGAAGAGTCATTGGAACAACCCGGTGATAATCATTCCTATAATATGCAACCTTTATGACAACATCTCTATACAACTACATTGACATGGTCCAACCATGTGTGGCTGCCACCATAACCTCAATTTGTTGTTGCCTCTCTACCTCTTGATCTCTCTCTCCAGTAACAACCTGTACTCTCTGCAGTGCCTCATCCCTCTTACTATAACTTTGATTACCTATTGTAAAGCTTGGCCTCACTTAGTAGTAAGAGCCAAAACCTATTGGCATGCATGGTACCACTCATCCATCAATGCCTGCACTTCCTATTACAACTGCTAAATCTATGCATCCTGTGCATCTAGTGGTGGTGGTGGTCCTAACTTTTGCTAAACTACTAGAGGCTGCTGAGGAGGCTACTTCTATATACCCAGGGGAGCCCCCAGAATCTATCCATCATGGCCATCCTAGCCTCTATGTCCCCATCCCCTGACACCTTTTCCTCATGGCATCCCTCTAGAACAAGCACCTACTCAATCTATAAGTTGTTGCAGTGGGATGAACCATGCATCATACACTAGAGTGGCTTATGCTATGGGCTAACCTTGATCATATTCCTAAGGCTAGGAAATGAAATTTTGAAAGCTATCAATAGCCTTTGGGGCTAGAATAGTTGGTCCCCATGTGGGAACCTTTCTAGATGATCTAGTAAAAATGGCTCTATAGGCATCATTAGGCCTATCTTGTACATCACCAAACTATCTGGCTACCCTATCCGGGAGATACTTCTCAATCATGGTGTGCTCCTTACCCTACATGTAATAGGTCCCTCCAAAGAAGTATAACTATTCAATGTCATTGAGCCATGGAAACATCTAAAGCCATGTGCACTAGCAGAACACTGTCATATCATCAATAACCTATCTCTAGTATGGGAGCCCAATATGTCTAGTGTACCTCAGAGTAATGGAAACTCAACATCTCCATGTGATGGAATCATCTGGCTCCATGTCTTCCATTTGTACAATGAACAGAAGAATGACAATATGCTCCCACGCCTAGAATTGAAGTAGAGTAATTGTTGCATGAAGAGATCTCCCGTCATAGTAAAAAAAATCATGAAAATCATGATATATTAAGGCCAACATCATGGGCCCCCATGCAAAAAGAGTCCTCCTATACAAGATCTGCTACCATGCCAAACCCCATACTAGACTAAAAAATCTACCCCATCTGTCCAGAGCCATCAAACCTGAAATGATGGTTGCAATGATTAATCTTAAGATCGACTCTTGACCTTTGTATGTCTTTAAATAAATATATGATGTGGCCAATGTGATCTATTCCATCTCCATCACCTCAAGATAGGCATCAAATCCAACATTAGGATCATAAATCATGTGGTCACCGTGGATAGGAAAAACGCAATATCCACCACACATCCTCCAAAGTAACTATTGCCTCCCCCGTCAAAAGGTGGAAGGATGAGATCTCACTATGCCATCTCTCGCACATAGCTATCATCATCGCCAAATGGGTCCTAATAATATGTGCATATTCAATATACCACAATCCAATCTTTCCTAGGTGCTCCTAGTGCAATTCTAAAAGATCACCTAATCTCTCAAGGTTTGTGGGCCTATGCTCCCTCAACATCAATGGTGGGAATACCTTATGCATCCATGAGGTGCATGACATTAGGAAATCATCAAAATTTGAAGTTATTTGGAGTTTCCGGCTTAGAAATCATAATAGAATTGCTATTTACAATAGCGTCACTATATTCAAAATTCAAATAGCGATGCTAGGTTGATTTAAAATTCCAAATTACAAAATGTGTCACCAGAGAAGATGGCATCATGATTTATATTCTGGCCTAACCTAACCCTACCTTTTAAATCAGTAAGTGCTTTTCCAAATAAGCCCACATCGCCATTTATAATTTGAAACCCTAATTTTAAATCAAAAAAAGTGTCACCATATACATGTATCACTATAAATGGTTTGGGCATCACCAATTTAAGTTTGGACATTGATATATAGTGATGCCACCAAAATCTAAATTATAACGCCTAATAAATTCATCAAAATTTCAAATTTCAAATCATGTTTTGAATCACATAATGGTGGTCCTACACCTAGAAGCTACTAGAACTCTCGAACTTCAACATAAATGTGTTGGGGAAGCTTAGTGTGCACCATTTCGCTGAAGGGTTAGAGCTCAAATCACAAAGAATTCCTTAAGCATGAATGTACAAATGAATTGAAAATGACCCTTCTTGGCCTATTTAAGCTAGAAAATTAGATATTTTTTCCTAATTTAACCTTAATAATTGGGTTTATTATTTGTTTCACCAATTTTTCCAATTTGGACCTAATTTTGCATCATTTTTTATGTTTTTGGAATTATCCTTGCATCTTGGAACCTTTCTAAACCCTTGGAGTATCTTTTGAACCTTCATAAAGAAATCAACCCAAATTTTGGAATTTCTACCTGATTTCTTGTGGGGGCAAGGAGTTAGTTTTATCCTTCCATTAGGGCATCTAAAAAACTAGAATTTTTTTTTTTTTCATTTGGATAGCATTTTTTTAATTTGAAAAGAATTATTCTTTGAACTGAAGTAGCATATACCTTGCTTCAAAGAGGGGGAAAATGTAGACACTGAAAAATTTCCTAATCAATGTCATACAGTTAAATTAGATTTACTAAGATCATATCCTCTTTAATCCATCCACTTTTCACTTAATTAATTTAATTAGCCTAGCTAATTAATTAATTGCATCATTTTCATCTATTTGGCCTAATTAATTAAATTGGGTTAATTCATCTCTTCTCACACAAACACTTCATCTAACTAAATTAAATAATTCAAAATATTTAATTTAATTCCCTAAACCATCTTATTTAATTAAATAACCCTAATTTATTTAATTAATTATCATTTCACCCCTCCCATATTTATTAAATCGTCTATTTTAATAAATATCTCTTTATTCTTCTAATTCCCTAATTTCGTAAATTAAACCTTGTTTAATTAGCAATTAAACTAATTTTCCTCGAATCAAAGGGAATATTCCAATGGAATATTCTTTATCCTTTTTTGCACAATTAAAAATTTATTTTAATTTGTAAAATCCCTTTTTCCTCACCCAAAGAAAATATTCTAAGGAATATTCCCTCTCCTCCAATCAACTCACTTGACTTCTTAGACAAGCTAAACCTTCAACCTCTTTAGCAAGTTACCTTTGACCTATGTGAGTAGGTCAAAATTGTGTTTGTTTGAAGCAAGTGTGAGCCCTTGACTAACTTTCATCATGCATTATCATTAATTGATGAGAATGCATGATCCATTCCTCTCATCCCATTCATCTTGAACCATTTATTAATCTTTTTGATCTCAACCATGCATTCCTCATTTGCTCTCCTATAAATATATCACTATTTGGAGACAAATGGACCCATCTTTTAATTGCAAACTCATGCTATTGAATTCACTTGCAGTCACACTCTCAATTTACTCACTTTTAGCTTGTATTATTTCATTTTAGTTGAATATTACCTTCAAGCTTCCATTAATGGCTTCCATGCATCCATTAGTAGCTTCTTTATAAATTAGGGTTTTTAATCTTTTAGCTTAGAATTAGCCTAGCATTAGCTTATCTTCATCATTTAGCATAAAATCATGTTTAATTAGCTTTCATCAAGATAATTTAGCTTTAAATCATGTTTTCATACACATCGCATAGTGGTTCCATCAAATTTCTTCAATAAAACTGACTAGAACAAGATCCTTTACCCACAAGATTGGAAAAGGGTCGTCGTTTCATATCAACATGACACCAATCCCCTAATAGAATAAGTTTCAATGGACTAGAGTAGGCATTTCAAAATATTTTGTAGTTTAACATGTTGGTTTAATGGCTTCCACTTTGATTTACATTGAATTATTTTATTGGGACTAAGGTTTAGTGGCTAAATCACACTTGGATTCCTCATGGATCAAGTGTGGTTAACCTGTACTAATCCATTGGTCATAGCTATATTGGTTAGGTTTGTTTTCTAATATTCATCCTCTCATAATTGAATGAAATAACTAATGAAAAGAGAGGTTAAATATCTTATTATGTTGAGGTTCCCCTCTTTTCCTTCATTTCATCTCCTAACGGTCTAGCTACGTGTAGCATTCCGTAAGTTGTGAATCTTTTATCCTATACTTGTCCTCTCTTAGAGAAATTAGTTATGATTTTCATAAGAGGAGACCTTACCTTAAGTAAGAAAAACCCCTTTTAACATGTCTTATGCTATTTGAATTTTTATTCATAAGTGTTTAGCATAACTTTCTTATCCTTATGAACCTCTTAGTTTGTATTGTGTGGTGGCTTATTAAATTTATCTAAGGTATAACTTTGGTATGGTATGGGAGCCTAATAAATTTCTCGTATTTTCTACCTTTTGGGGATCAACTAGTGGACAAAAAATTTCACTAGCACATATGAGTGTTTTGATGTTCACATAGTAGACAATAAGTTCCACTTGGAATTTTTTTTGGAAAAACACCTATGGAATGTTCCACATCATGTTGTACAATTGAGGCTTGATCCTTTCCTTTCAATCTCCCTTTTCTTTTTCCTTTTTCTCTTTATTTAACTCTTTGGAATTGTATGATTGAGTATCTTGTCATTTATGCACACATATATATGTTTAACATAAGAATGTGTCTCCTTGTTCCTTTGTTGGTTTTTCCATGAGATCTTAGATCTTGGGGGCTAGATCATCCTCCTTGATCTTTGTTGTCTTATATTTCCAATGATCATACAATTAGACTTCTCTTGATTTTCTACTTTAGTGTGAATTTGATGCAAGGTCATCCTCTCACTAAAGTGGGGCTAAATGTAGTGTATAAAAATATATCCCTTTATATTTTCTCACTTGTTTGGGCCCTCCTAGTTACAATGAACTTAATAATGCATTAATTTATTTTGATAAATATACCCCTTCAAATTTTCACACTTATTTAGGCCCTCTTATTTAAATTGAGCTTCATTATGCCTTAATTATCTGTTTTATTCATTTAAAAAATTAATTAATTACATTTTACAAAGAGGAAACATAGATATAATTAATGCCTAAACATAACACTTTAAATTGAGTAATGTGTGCTCTAGGTTTATGGACATGGGACCCATTCACCAATGGGTGAATGGGTCATCCCTAAACCTTAGGACCTAAATTAAAAATATGTTTTTGGTGGTATTTTAAAATTTTTAAATCTATAATTCAGTGTATACTTGTGATATTTGAATTTAAGGAAATTAAAGATGCCTATAAATACAAGGTTATTTCAGTATGTCTCACCTAGAATTTGAAGAAAGCAACCTAGAAAATTTATTAGAACTTTGCAAGCATTTCAAGAGTAGTCAAAGGAATCCAAGAGTAGAAATAATGTGATATAGGTTTCATGATCAATTCAAGCATTCAAAGTATCATTTCAAGAAATATTTGAATGCTAAGATCTACATTCAATTCATCCCTCTCATGCAATTTTTAGACCTCCTATGATCTCCATTATCAAGGTTTCTTCAAGGATTTCTTGAGTGGTAACATAGATTTTTTTTATTCTTCATTCCCTCGTTCATTCATTCTTTTAGTTCAAGGTTTGATTACCAAAATGGTGTTTTCCAAAGGAAAACCCTTACTCACCCAAAAAAATAAAAATTATCTCTTGTATTTGTGGTTGTAGATTTAGGTTGGAGAAGACTTGAAGACCTTTTGAAGTGAAATATTTATAAAGTTTTCAAAGTTGTCAAAGTTGTTGTCGAATCACATAATCTCAACTACAAATTTAAGTTTTGGCTTTTCAACACTAGAATCTAGACAAATCAAAAGCTTCATCTCTTCACCGCAGGCTCCCGAAATATTGTTGAAACCCCTGCACTTGGACCCTCTCATCCATGGGTGTATGAGTCTTAGGTCAACTTCTAAAAAGAAATTTTGGTGATTGGTACACATATTTCTACACTTCTCTAATCTACATTATGTATTCTGATTTTACAAATATTAAGTTTAATATTGTTTTTTTAGATGTTAGATTGAATTTTAGAGTTGATTTGGTATTTTTTGTTTTCTCCCCAAAGTGTTGTTTGACCTTGACCATCGTCCTTCAGTCATAACAAAATTTGAAGATTCCCACTTTGGATTGATTCACCTAAGGAATGATAATCAATTAATTGTGTGGATCTAATTTCCTAATGAAATAAAGGAAAATAGGTCCCTCATCACATTATATTTTAAACCAACCTTTTAAAACCCCCCTAAAACAATTTTTTCTTTGTTTCATGTTCATATGTTTGGATAGAAAATACACATAATAGTGATAGGTTAGAATTTACACGGTGCGTTGTGACTCACTTCTCAATTCTTGTTCAATGAGAACTTTCTATTCTATAGATTGTAACAATGTATTTAAGTTCACCTAGGTATGTGCAGGATCATCATGGAAAAGCAAGCCCTTAAGTGGTGAAAAATTTGGAAAAATCAGAGTTACGCAACTTGACATAAAAATTTGAATAAGTTATGTATATTATTTCAAAAATATGTAAGAATAGAATATGTAGAAAATTCAATGTAGTTTCTAAACTACTACGTTTATTTAAAAAAAAAAATCTATTTGGTGAAAATTTGAAATTTCAATGCAGGAGCACTTAAATTTCAGGGAAAAAATAAGTAGGTGTCTATCTGATCACCCTAACCACAATAAAATTATAAATTTTTTTATAATATTTTAAATATAAATAGAGGAATCATGTCCTGATGTGATGCATTGTTTTTTGTAATTTTCTTCCGAGTAAATAATTAATTATGATTTTTTTGTGAGAAGTTTTAAAAAATATAAAAAACCCGCATGTCTGACCACCTTGACTTGGTCAAAACTTCGTGAAATTCATTTTTCTTTAATCCTATAGTATGCGAAGCATAGAATGTGACGCAGGATTTCAGATTTAAAAAATGTGATAATGTTTGAAAGCTATAGATTTTTTTCAATCAACCTATCAATTAGGACTTTAGTTGTCATTAAAATAGAAAAAAATAATTATTATTTATTAAATTCAAAGTAAAGCATAATTTATATTAGTGGAAAGCTAAGAATCGCCTTTAAAAACCTTTTTCATTTCATCAATTTTGGGTAAAAAAAGGTCGTCATCCACATACCCATCATATCACCACATTTTGGCCCATTGATCCTGCACATACCCACCTTCATATTTTATAACAACCCTTAGTTTTGGTAAATATTGCATTTGAATATCTTCATATGTTTAGAAAAGAAATGGACATAACAATTGCAGGTTGGAAAACCCTGTAGGTTGTGACTTATTTCTCCACTCTTGTTGAATGCACAAGGGTGTAGAGTTCGAGTTGGAGTTGTAGTGTGGGGGATAACATAAAAGTAACTAGATGGAGTTGAAGGTTGACTAACTAATTGGTTTGTTGTGTGTAGAGGGTTATACAAGAGTATGTGGGTTGCAATTTTTATAGGACACATTATTTTTCAACATCCAATTATATGTGGAGAGTATGGTTGTAATGGAAGTCCTGTGTTATTTAAACATTAAGAATTTAATGAAAGGCACATTCAAAATTTATAACTCTTTGATAGAGTAAATTTTTTGTTTCAATTTCATTATATGATGGTAAAAAAGGCATTGAATAATTATAGGTTGAAAAACATAGTGTGGTATGTGAGTAGATTATTTTATGATTTACTTGTGCATATTGAAAACTTCTCCTCATTTATTCAACACAATGGAAGTTGATAAACTTCTCCCTTCTCCCAGTACAAGGGCCATGGTAGAAAATCCAAGCTACCACTCTCTTATTCCTATGTAAAAAATTACCTTTCATATGTTAACTCTAATATTTTGAAAATATTAATATTTAAAATGAAACTATAGTCTTGTATTTCCTTTTGAAGGGTAGAAAGTTGAGGAACACATGTATTTTGATTTTCATCTTTTGTTAACGCTTCAAGCTTGCACATTTGTAGATTTTTTTCCACGCTAGCAACCAATTTAGTCAATGTATGGTGCTCATTTTTGTGTTTTCTTTTTTTAGAAAGAGAAAGATCATAGGACTTTAGGTCTAGGCAATAATTCAAATGTGAAAGCCTCTTTTCCATTGGTAACCATGTTGCAATTTCTGCTTCAATTCTTGCTAGCATGTTTTAATGAATAACATGTTGAGACTTTTCCTTAGACAATGCATGAAGCTTCCTTAACAACTCACCTTTTTGCTTGTGACTTCCACCAATAAGAAGATTGTTTGGTTGAAAAATTTCCCCTTCAAGAGTTATAGTTGGATATTACATATGTCTATGACAAGGAATATCCTTTGCAACATCAAAATCACTACAAAAAAATGCACCAAAAAAAAAATTGCATAGCTCCCTCAATTTCATCTTCATATGCAACAAGAGATAGTACATCCTTATGTTTCCATTGCTTACCAATTTTTCTGATAATTGTTGAGTTGTTGATGAAATGGTATGAGCTTGGATTTTTTTTAAAGGGTTAATCATTACACTTCTTTGTAGATGCCCTATTTGGAGTAGTATCTTTCTTGTTTATTTTGTATCCACTATCACAATATACAACTTTCATCCTCCACTAATTTCCAATGGAGATATTGTTGTGACATATTTAATTTTTATAAGTTGTGCAACAACACCTTTGACTTTTGAGCTAATATAGGTAAATTGAACATTTCCTAATCAAGCCATGAGGAGCCTGATATCATCCTTCGACTTGTGAACTACATCAGATTCTTGGAAACACTTATTTTATAATGTCTGCATGTGCCCTTGTTCATGGGAAACACCTTTCATTGTTGTCTTTAATTTCTCTAATTCTTGACTTTTATATTACAGCTCTCACCAAACAATTTTAAGCTCCTCTTCTTTGGACCTTGATAACTTCTTGTCTTTTAATTCGTTTCCTAATTGGTTAATTTTAGTCTTTAATTGTTTTGCTCCACTTTCATCACTTCCATCTATTGTTTTTGCATCTACAATTTGATCATTGCTATGTTTTTACTCATCACCATTTCTCTTAACTCTAAACACCCCCTCCTATTATTTTTCACAATCTTCTAACTTCTTTTTCATATTGTATACACCTAAAAATGGTCTAGATAATCAAATTAATTAAATACGCTTTATTTGATTAATTATCTTATTAAATAAATAGAAATATTTATTTATAATTCACATTCTAATTCTCATATTCTTCAATTTTAATTAAATATACAACTTCTATAGTTGGTTTTATTTAATTATTACATCATTTCAATCTTAATTAAATAAACAAAGTTTTATATTTTATTGTTTAATTATCATATTCCTTCTATTTTAATTTAATAAAAAACTTCTATAGTTTATTTTATTAAATTATTTATTTCCCTTTTTTCTAATTTAAATAAATCAAAATATTTCAATAAAGACATAAAGTAAATTCCTCTATTCACTTAGCTACCAAATTTGATTTTCCAAAATCCAATTTAATTCAACTGGCATTCACGGGAAGGTATGGAGACAAATTGGAGATAAATTTGAATCAAGTTCTCAAATATTCTTCCTTTGAGATTTCCTATCATCTTTCCCAATGTTTTCATGGAGAGAAACCATTCCCTTTATTAGCTCCAACTTCTTCATCTCTCACCCTTCAAATCTCAAGATTGAATCTAGGCCTATATTGTGCTGCCCCATCACAATGTGTTGCCGTGAAATCTATATATACAACCTTTCTTCACATGAAATGAAACCTGAATCTTTGTGAAAAATTAATTTAAAAAATTTATAGAAATCAAGCAATCATATAAATAGCAATAGCAATAGAATCTTAGCATCATAGAAATCATAAGCATCAATAGAATTCACATCACAACAACATCATAGTTTTACTCCAGCTTTCATTCATTACGTTTTATGTTAGAATAGATTATAGTAGTATCATAGCCTTTTAGTTTCATTATAAATCATCACATCATTGCATTTAGCATCAATTCCATTCTCTATATAGGCATTTTAAATAGTGACACTGCTTACCAAATTTGAGAGCCTTCCGTGACTTGATAAATCTTTAGAGATACGAGACAATGAGCTAATTTCACATTTTTTGTGCTTTTAAATTAGTTTAATTCATTTTAAATCTTTATATAATGTTTCATTAACAAGTGATTTAGTTGTTTTCCTTATTTATGTATTTCACACTTACATTTTGGTGCCCACTGTAGGGCCTAACCCCATGTTTTTAACAATTTTTCTAAAAAAGTGTTCATATAGATTCTAGCATGATTATTTTAGTGTGATAAGAATATTCTATAGCACTTTTGACAAAAACTATAGCACTTCTATCTATTTTAGTGCTTTTGACGAAAACTATAGTGCTTTCGAAGACTATTTTAGTGCTTCGATCAAAAGCTTCTAGTACACTGTGGCTGTTCGCCTTCAACATTTGTTTTAAGTTGTTTTGCTCCACTTTCATCACTTCCATCTATTTTTTTTGCATCTACAAATTGATCATTGCTATGTTTTTACTCATCCCCATTTCTCTTAACTCTAAACACCCCCTCCTATTATTTTTCACAATCTTCTAGCTTCTTTTTCAGATTGTATAGACCTAAAAATGGTCTGGATAATCAAATTAATTAAATACGCTTTATTTGATTAATTACCTTATTAAATAAATAGAAATATTTATTTATAATTCACATTCTAATTTTCATATTCTTCAATTTTAATTAAATATACAACTTCTATAGTTGGTTTTATTTAATTATTACATCATTTCAATCTTAATTAAATAAACAAAGTTTTATATTTTATTGTTTAATTATCATATTCCTTCTATTTTAATTTAATAAAAAACTTCTATAGTTTATTTTATTAAATTATTTATTTCCCTTTTTTCTAATTTAAATAAATCAAAATATTTCAATAAAGGCATAAAGTAAATTCCTCTACTCACTTAGCTACCAAATTTGATTTTCCAAAATCCAATTTAATTCAGCTGGCATTCACGGGAAGGTATGGAAACAAATTGGAGATAAATTTGAATCAATTTATCAAATATTCTTCCTTTGAGCTTTCCTATCATCTTGCCCAATTTTTTCATGGAGAGAAACCATTCCCTTTATCAGCTCCAACTTCTTCATCTCTCGCCCTTCAAATCTCAAGATTGAATCTAGGCCTCTATTGTGTTGCCCCGTCACAATGTGTTGCTGTGAAATCTATATATACAACCTTTCTTCACATGAAATGAAACCTAAATCTTTGTGAAAAATTAATTTTCAACATTTATAGAAATCAATCAATCATATAAATAGCAATAGCAAGAGAATCTTAGCATCAGTAGAATTCACATCACAACAACATCATAGTTTTACTCTAGCTTTCATTCATCAGGTTTTATGTTAGAATAGATTACATTAGTATCATATCCTTTTAGTTTCATTATAAATCATCACATTAATGCATTTAGCATTAATTCCATTCTCTAGATAGGCATTTTAAATAGTGACACTGCTTACCAAATTTGAGAGCCTTCTATGACTTGATAAATCTTTAGAGATAGGAGACAATGAGATGATTTCACATTTTTTGTGCTTTTAAAGTAGTTTAATTCATGTTAAATCTTGATATAATGTTTCATTAACAAGTTTTTTAGTTTTTTTACTTATTTACTTATTTCACACTTACATTTTGGTGCCCACCGTAGGGCCTAACCCCATGTTTTTAACAATTTTTTCTAAAAAAGTGTTCATATAGATTCTAGCATGATTATTTTAGTGTGATCAGAAAATTCTATAGCACTTCTGTCTATTTTAGTGCTTTTGACGAAAACTATAGTGCTTTGGAAGACTGTTTTAGTGCTTTGATCAAAAGCTTCTAGCACAGTGTGGTTGTTCGCCTTCAACATTTGTTTTAATAAGTCCACTAAATTCTATAGCTCTTTTGACAAATCTTGTAGCACTTCCAACATTTCTATAGCACATATGAGTATTTCTATAGCACTTCTAACCTCTGTCATAACACTTCTATGTAAATAATTATCTATATCCAACATGACCATGACCAGTAACTCCATTTCTTTAGTTGGACTAAAATGAATCAGTCTAGGATAGTCACTTCTTCAATTGGACTAAAATGAATCAATCTAGGATAGTCACTTGATTAAAAATTTATCAATCCTAGGATAGTCACCAAAAATTTCAATTTGGGATTAAAAATGAAGACCATCTCTTTTTGTGAAGTAATATCTTCACTATGAAGCAACATCTTCACATAGATAACAAATTATCATTTGGGCTCTAAAAATTGAATAAGTGATTTATGTGCTTGTGTGGTGATAGGCATATGCTCTCCCCTTAACTGGGTGATTAAAATACTAAACTCATCCTCCATTTTATGCATTCCCAGCTTTATTAAATCCTTTAGAAGGCCTATCATAGTGGGAAAAAGTACTCAGCCTACTGGAATGACCTATTTGGGAATGCCTAAAGCCAAGGATTCCAACCCACTATAATAAAAAAGTGAGTTGTTGATGAAAGTCCAACTCAATGGTAGTGTGCAAGATAACCATCCCCAACGCCTTTGTTCTAAAGGTTGGGAAGTTTCTTGAGGTAGTTTATTATTTTTTGCAGTGCATGGAAACCCTATCTATGAACCATAGTGTAGTATCCAACTTCTCATTTTTCAAACATTGTAATACTCAATAGTGTCAATGAAGGGAAGAATCTACCCCCAAGACACACACCATATAATTTCCAAGGACCGCTTTCTCAAGGGATCGAGAAATCCAACCTTGAGTATGCACTTGGAAAAGAAAAAAACACAGGTGCCCTCTAGGGGGTGACATGACTATGTCGAGTCAACATAATTTTAAGTTGTGGGATGATTGAGTATAAGGATGACCTACTTGTCCTTAAGAGTGAGTTTTTCTGAAGTGTCTTTTTGTCAATAAACCTATCAAAATCAAGAAGGATCTATTTGATCCTTGAACATAAACTCATTGTTTAGGTTATAGCGCTTAAAAAAATTGTCTACATTTGATTGTTGTGTATTTCAAAATCATTAAATCCATATAAAAGATCATCCTAAAAAATACAACTTGGACAAAATCAAACTGAGAAATATATGATTAGGGATTGGAAAACCACAAAGTTTGTCAAGAAATCTCTTGCCAAGAGAATAAAAAAACCAAAGAAACCACTTAGTTACATAAATGTTCTAAAAAAAAGACATTTCTTGTATCAAAGTAGGAAGATTTTGCTTCATCATATAACTTTCATTCATAGATTTCATGATTTCACTCAGGGTTACATTGATGATTATGCTTTAGAACCCTTGTATTCACAAGCATATTTTTAGAGAAGAGCTCTTTCACAGGAACCTAACCATAGTCAACCTATTCATCAATCTTCCATCTCACAACCTATAGTAAAATACTCCAACAGACTTCATCAATTCTTACAGTAGACAAATCTTAGAAACATTAGGTTGGTCATCCAAAATTAGGGAGTTACTACCACCCCTTATAACCATTTGGTGACCTATAGCTCCCATTCAACATCCAAGCCTTGTAGCACCTATTATACAACCTAGCCTTACACTCATTGAAGGTGCCCAAACCATCATCATCAATAGTTTGAGAACATTAATTTTCTAGGAGAATGAAACACCCCATCAATTTCTTAGAGCATCCATAGTCTTAGATGAAGAAGAAGAGAAAGCAGACACAACAGTTGAGAGACCCATATTACCACCCCCCACTTGGAAATAAATAAAAAAATGCTTCTACCATCTATTATAGTGCTTCTACACATTATTTTAGTACTTCCACAATTGAAACAACCCTTCTGCCACATATTATAGCACTTCTGTCAAAACTCAAAAGTAAACCAAAATCTGTTAGTGTCAAAAAATCAGTGTCATAGCACTTCTATAGTTTGTTCTAACACTTTTGCACTATCTTGTAGCGCATCTATATTCAAAACAATGCTTCTATCATCTATTTCAATGCTTCTGATACATTTTATAGTGCCTCTATTAGTACCAAACATTACCAATGTCAGAATTCATAGTCTTTTAGTGCATCAGTGGTCATTTTTAGTGCTTCTTCTCTATTTGACAATGCTTTTACCATACCTTTTAGTGCTTCTACATTGTATTTTAGTGTGTCTACCCTCTGTATTAGTGCTTCCACAAAAACAAAACAAAACAAAAAAATTCAGAAACATCTGTCAATTTTTTTACCATCAAAATCTCAAGTTTTTACTAGTCAAAAACATTTCACAGTTCAAAATATTGTCCTAAAAATGTAAAACAAAGTAGGTTTTTACAAGTGAAATTGTTTTCAAACATAAACCTAGATCTTACAACATACAAAGTGTCAAATTATCAAAACAAATCTAGATTATTGACTCAAGTTTCCACATCAGGATTCTAACATCTTACCATCATGAAACAAAACTCAATAATCGGATTTTCAACTTAGTCTTGTAAATAGAATACATCATTCTATTTGGCTTCGTTAAAAATGAAATTGACACTAATCACAACATAGAAGATCCAAGTTTAGTGAAAAAAAACAAAAATTTCTATGCCAATCTTGACAATGTTGCAAAGACAAAAACTCAGAGAGAACGAAATTGAAAATCCAAACATGACTGAAGAAAACCCCTTTTACCAATTCTAACAACATAATACCAACAAAATAACACAAGAAGATATACAACATGCCCACCAAGATCTAAATTTTTACAAACTTATGGAAAAAGTCTTAGAACAAGACATGGAGAAATATCTCTTGATGTTATCAGAGTTAGGTGCCAAACTTCTAAAGGATTTCGACATCAAACAATTATAGGAAACACCTACAAAAAATGAAATAGAACCACATCACACCTAGGACATAGATCAAGTGGTTGATTTAACAAATCAAATAAAAAATCTACAACAATAGATTCAGAATATGCAAACATGAACCAACAAGAGATATTTATTATAGGACATTTTTCCTTACCTTTTTCATCTGAGTGTGGCTATGATACATTTCCCTAGACACTAGGAATTTCCTAAATATGACAAATACAATGGAAAATCAGACCCAATTGACCCATGTCAAGGAATTCAAAACAATGAGCCTTGAGTTTGCACTAGAATGTACTTACCTCATGAGGTTATTTCCTATGAGTTTGGGAGCCCATTGTATGGAATGGTTTCCAAGTTACAACCAAGGATTTGATCCTTTGAAGAACTACTCAACAAATTCATCTCCCAATTATCCTTCAACATACAACACAACGTAACCATAAAATATTTGTATAACTTGAAAAAAAAAGGGTTGAGACATTCCTATCATTCTTACAACATTGGAGAAATTTTTTCACTAGATATCCTCGATCTATACCTAAAGAAGGGAAGATTGAATTATTTATTAAAAACTTAAATGATACAATGATACACCAAACAACAAAAATCACTATGGAAATAATGAAAAGCCTAAATTTTGGTAGAAAAATAGAAATACTAGAAGCAACAATGCTACAATTAACATGCAAAATACAAAACTAGTATTCAATTTGACAACAATTGTCAAAACAAATCAAAATGAAAATAAAAAACAATAATCAAAGCACTACTCAAAAAAATAACACCAACAATGGGAAATATTGACCATCATATCAAAGACAATCTAATCGACGAAGATTTACCCCATTAGGACAAACTTTGGAATCAACACTTATCACTTTACCAAAAGCACAAAATTGGGAGTTGAAGGTAAAACCATCCTAGTGGAATGATGTTGATTATTGCAACTTTCATAAGAATAAGGGACATAAAATAATTGACTGTATGCAATTAAAACATTTGATACAAGACTTGATTGAAGCAAAGAAGGTGTTTTTAAAAGGGAATCACACAAATAATGTTCATAGTGTGTTTACAAATCCATTACCTAACTATGAAAAAGGAGTCTTCCTCAAGTGGTAAAGGAAAAAGTATAAACTATGTCTATGACATCACCATTCTTTGCCTTTTTGAGGTTGAGAAAAATGACATTGATAATCAAATAGATGACACAAGCATCAATGACATTGAATCCCTAAACATGATACCCAACACACAGACATCCAACAATCAAATCAATGACCTAAAGATTAGGGAAACATGAGACCATCAAAAATTCAATGTAATGACAAGGGGGTAGTCCAAAGTGATACTGAAAGGAATTTCCTCTGAAAACACTACTCCCCCATCACATCAATATAGCATCGTGGACCAATTACAAAAGATACCAGCACAAATAGCTATTTTGGAACTTCTCAAAATTTCACCATCACATAAAGAAGTTCTGGAATAGGCTCTAGTAGCTCCAGTGGTGCCCAATAATTTGAAAGTTTTTCAATTCCAAGCCATGGTGGGACATCTTACCACACCTCATTATCTGTCATTCTCTGGAAAAGATGATGTGTCTCTAAATCACCCACACAATGCAGCCTTGCATATAGAGGTTCTAATCCATAAAAACCTCGTCAAACATGTCTTAATAGATGGTGGACCTAGATTAAATATTTGTACTTTGAAACTAATTCATGCACTAGGCTATTAAGACAATGCCATAGATGTCGGAAGAAAGATAACAATAAAGGCATATAATGAAGAGGAAAGGTATTCCAAAGGGCTAAAATTACTTCCAATTCAAGTAGGACCAATTTTCAAAAACATTGTTTGTCAAGTGTTAGACAAGGACTTAACATATAACATACTATTGGGCCATCCATGGATCCATGAAATGCAGGCAGTACCATCAACATACCATCAATGTTTTAAATTTCCAATAAATGGACAAGAGGTCACCATATCAGCTAACAATAATAATCCATAGACATGCAACATGTTAAAAGAAAATCAACACGTTTTGTTACCCAATAATAGAGAATTCAACACTTCCACTTGATCTAGTGGTGAAAGACAACCCAATTTCATATCTAAATGGGTTGAGAAGAAGAATCAGGTAAAGGAGACAACTATTGCGAACATGACTATATGAAACACTGAAGGTCTTATGAATGAGTTATCACAACAATTTCAGACAAGGTTCATTTAAAGGATAGAGGCTTAGGAGAATATTCCCTTGAGCAATATTTATGTTTATCACAATTGTTTTCATCACAAAAATCATATTGACAACCCATATCAAACACACTAAGTTCATCACAACCAATCACAACTCTTAATGAAAGATTTGTTAAAGTAGGTACCCTCGAAGATGTGTTAGAAGACAAATCCATTCTTAATTGGCTATACAAGGATGAAGAAGCCTCAACATCAACGAATATTAGCATCAGAACATATTAGTATGGAAAAGGAAAGGATATCTTAGAGAAAATGGGTTATGAAGGCCAAGGACCAATTGGAAAGAGAAAGGATGGTATTAAAGTACCTATTCAACCTCTAACTCTGCAACCTAAAGATAGAACAAGATTAGGCTACACAGGTGAAGTAAGAGAGGAAGAAACTCAGAAAGTGGTAGAAAGGATTTTACAAATGAGAGATGGCTATGACACAGATTCCAAAGAGTATGAATGGGATCATTTATCTGCTACATCCTACACTAAAAAAAAAAATCGATGTCATTCAAACATATACACCCTCACAAGAGGAGGGACAAAGTTCTGGAAATAGACCATTTTTAATGGGATCAACAAATATTGATGACTCAAGTTAGGATGATCAGACATTGAGTGAGATAGATGACTTGGCGGTGAGTACTATCATAGACCTCAACCTTCCTACTAAAAAATTTGACCACCTAGCCATTAGAACACTTACAAAAGTTGGCCTTACTCAAATTGATGACTTATTACCCTTAAGGCCTCCCGAACTTACTGACTGGGAACCCAAGGAACCTATTCATTTACCGGTCTTTTCAAACGATGATTCCATCATAAACTATCTTTACAGTGATGAACCTAATATTAATTCTATCTATAACACTCATAACAATGCTTCACAATGGGAGGATGCCAAATCTTCTAGTTGCAAAAATGAAAATAAGAAAAAAACATCTAAAGGTGAAAACCTTTCTGAGGCAACATTAGATTTGGAAAAAAATAAAATAGAGAACATATCCAATAGTGAAAACCTTCTAAGGCACTACAGGATGGAAGATTTGAAACCCTCCTAGAGCATTACCATGACAGATCATTAGTACTGGTATAACCGACATAGTCTATAAATCTGGGAACAACTGAAAAGGAAAAGATCCTACATCTAGCAGCATCCATGACAAAATAGGAGAAACCTATATTCACAAAATTCTTTGAGTGACACATCAATATTGCATGGTCTTATTCTAACATGCCAAGATTTCCTCTAGTATCCTATTGCATCATCTATCACTACCAAAAGGAATCAAACCAATCTAACAAAAATTAAGAAAGATGCATCCCCACATTTCCCTGATGGTTAAAGTTGAGCTAAAGAAATTGTTGGATGCAAGATTTATCAGGTCCATAGAATATGTAAAATGGATCTCAAATATTGTGCCAATATCAAGACCTGATAATAGCATCAAAATATGCATGTATTTTAGAGATTTAAAGAAGGCATGCCCAAAGGATGATTTTCCTTTACCCAACATTGACATAAACATTGATCTAACAGTAGGACATGCCATGTTATGTTTAATGTATGGCTTCTCAAGATATAACTAAAAAGAAATAGCACCTGAAGATCAAGAAAAGATGAGATTAACTTGTCCTTGGGGTACATTCTATTGGAATGTCATTCCCTTCAGATTGAAAAATGTAGGTGTGACATATCAGTAGGTGATGACCACTATTTTCCATGACATGATGCATACTTTCATGGAAGATTATGTGGATGAAATCTTAGCAAAATCATACAAAAGGGAAGGAAATCTGGAGATTCTATATAAAATATTTACTAGGTTGGAAAAGTTCAATGTTAGGTTGAACCCAAATAAATGTCTGTTTGGGGTAGCATCAACAAAAATCCTTGGTTACTAGTATCAAAAAATGGTATTGAAGTGGACCCAACTAAGGTTAAATCAATAATGGATATATCGCCACCTAAAAATATTAGACAATTACAATCCCTACAAGGTAGGTTGCAATCCATCAAGAGATTTATCTCCTAGCTGGTAGAAAAGAGCCACCCATTTAATCATCTACTTCATAAAAATGTTTCATTCATGTGGGATCATGACTGTGGAACAACTTTTAACTAGATAAAGAAATACTTGATGTCACCTCCAATACTCATGCCACCTAGGGCAGAAAGACCACTGTTATTGTATATTGTAACAACTAACATATGTATAGGAGCTCTATTGGCATAGGAAGATTTTGAAGTAAAATAACAAGCTATTTACTACATCAATAGGACACTCAATGGATATGAAATAAACTACAAATCCATACAGAAGGCTTGTTTGGCAGTGGTCTTTACAACCCAATAGTTGTGACATTACATGTTGACTCATACTATCAGGCTCATAGCGAAATTAGACCCATTGAAATATCTACTCAGTAAAGCTACTCTAACAGGGATATCAGAAAAATAGGTCATGATCTTGAGTGAGTTTGCCATCCAATATGTCAACACAAGGGCCATCAAAGGATAGGTCATAACATATCAACTAACTAAAGCTCCATTATAAGATCATCATTTAATGAACATTGAATTTCCAGATGCGGACATCTTGAATATTACAACACAACAATGGAGGCTCTATTTGATGGATCATACACACAAAGAGGGTCTGGTGTGGGAATTTTATCTATCACACCTCAAGGTCACACCATCCCATGATACTATAGGCTAATGTTTCCATGTACCAACAATGTGGTTGAGTATGAAGCATTAATTATTGGCATCAAAGTGTCTATTGAATGGAAAATAATAGAAATGCAAGTGTATGGGGACTCACAACTTGTCATCTCTTAGGTAAATGATGAGTATCAAAGAAAGGATGAAAAGCTCATGCCTTACAAGAAAATGATAGATGATCTTAAAAAGTACTTCATGGATATCAAGTTTGAACAAATACCAAGGGTAGAAAACAAGGCTGTGGATGTCATGCTGACATTGCTTCCCTTTTACAATTAATAGAAAAGCAAGGTTGTTATGATTTTATGGTGGAACAACTATCTAACCTTGCATATGAAAATACTGATTTGTGAACCATATGCCAAATAAACGACACTCAAATATTGCTATATGGAGAGATCTATACTTACCTTAAGGATAATATCTTTCCTCCTGATATCTATAGAAACCAAAAGCATAACTTTATCTATCAATCCGCCTGACATACATTGATTGTTGACACCCTATACTATTGAGGTCTAGATGGTACTCTTTTTCGGTGTTTGGAACATCACAAATCTGAATTATCCTTATGAGAGGTACATGAAGGAATTTTTGGAACCCATTCAAGTGGGCTAACCTTAGCTAAGAAACTCCTTTGTTTAGAGGATTACTAACTGAACATGGAGAAGGAGTGTTATCAATATGTTAAAAAGTGTCAAAAATGCCAAATTCATGGTAATCTAATTCAAGTGCTAGCACAAGAGTTACAACCCTTCACATCAACATGATCCCTTTGTTAGTGGGGACTGGACCTGGTAGGAAAAATAAATCCATCTTCATCCAATGGACACAAGTTCATCATCATAGGAACAAAGTATTTTATAAAATGCATAGAAGCAGTTCCTTCAACAATTGTCAAGTTGCAAAGAATATTTCATCTTTCATACTCAACTACCTCATTTGTTAGTATGGGGTACCCCAACCCATTGTCACAAACAATGGTAGACCTTTTTAAAACCAAGACATCTAGGAATTATGTGAAAAATTCCATATCCAACATTGTTTCTCAACACTGTACTATCCACAGGGAAATGGCCAAGTAGAGGCCTCAAACAAGAAAATTCTAAAAATACTAAAGAAAATGGTAAATTATGTTGGATGTTATTGGCATGCTCAACTAAATCCTACACTATGGGCATATAGAACTAGCATTAGAACACCAAAAGGAGCTACACCATATGCCTTGTTATATGGATCATAGGCCATCTTACCCATTGAGGTAGAAATAACATCACTCTATATCTCACTAAAGGGTATCATTATAGATGAGGATTACAAAGTCTCTTAGCTATAGGAATTGGAATTATTGGATGAATGTCATTAGCAAGTTGTCAATCATTTAAAGGCCTACCAATAAAGAATGTCAAGGAGCTACAATCACAAGGTTAAACTTAGAGTCTTTCAAGTTCGAGACTTAGTCCTAAAGGAAAATGCTAGGAATAAATAGGATACAGAAAAGAAAGGGAAGTTTGAACCTAACTAGCTAGGTCCCTTTGTAATCATATCAGTGTATGGATCAAGAGCATATCAATTGTCTACAATAGAAGGTGATCTGTTTGATGAAACTATCAACAGTATCATCTTAGAAATTTTTATACCTAAATCACCTAGTGCATGAATTAGTTTCTAAAAATGGTTACCTTGATGAAAATCTAGCAAACGTGCATCCTGGTAACAAAAAAATACAAAAATATTAGAAAACAAAAAAATACAAAAAAATTAGAAAAGCAAAAAATACAAAAAAAAAGACTTAAAAAGTGCAATGAAAACATATATTGAAAACCTAGAAACATGTGCTATTTGTGATTCAAATCAGCTCTTCCATCTATTTGGACACATGTCATGGTCATTGTTTTCACCATCATTTTTATATCCATTATCATATCATATCACATGGTCATGTCTCACCCTAGCTTGGGGGAAACATCTAAACCTCATTGGGGTCAATAAAAATTGAGATTAATCAAATGGAAAAACAATTGTTAGACAAACACAACAAAAACAACAATAAAAACACAACCCAACATAGAACATCAATCCACATCGTACATCCATATCACATTGAAAAATACAAAAACAATTCAAAAGTTCATTATCAAAAAGCTAAAAACATGAGTTTGTGTTAGTTGAACTACATGGTCTCTATGTGTATAACATAGGAAAGGCTAATCTTTGATCAGCCCTCAAGGCCCCTAGGATAGGTCTTTAGGTTAGGTCTTTGGTCAAAATCTTGAAAATCACAAAAACATCATAAAATTAGGATGGATGATCTAATCTGAATAATGATTGAAATACTTTAAGCAAATGTGGGATATGTTGTACTTTGATCATTGTTATCATTTCTTTGGAGAAACTCGATGATGTATTGAACTAGAGAAGCAAGGAAGGAGAATGATATTTTCTTTATTTGTTGTTTGTGAATTAATCATAACTACTGTGTTAATTTTCATGGGAAGTGCTATACAAAGTATCATGGATGACATTCCAATTCACATAGGAAAGTGGCTAATTCTTGTTTGTTTAACGCAAGAAATACTCCGGTCATCTCAGTTTAATTATACCTAGATTCTTGTATTCTCTTGCAATATGAAAAATTATGGAAGTAGTACTCAGGTCATCAGGGTCTATATTATACCATCGATGCTTGTACTCACTTCCAAAATTTTAAAAGCTCAATGATGATACAAAGCACAAAAGTACTGTTAAAATGCCAATATTTGCATGTAGATTTTCATGGTTAAATTAGATTAAATTCATAATAGTTTTTGCATCTATAGAGTGTTTGTTACTAAAGCTTGTGAAGGATTCAAATTAGCGATTATCGTTTCTCACAAATAGATTGAGTATACTTCAAAAAAACATCATCATGATCATATAGCTGCATCATCAAATTCATTTTCATACATTAGACAACACTTCATCATCATTTCATCATTCATACATTTAAATCAAATCATTTTTCATTCATTAGATCATATTTTTCAAATCACATATTGCATAAGGAAAATATCAAACATAAATCTCTATCATTGCATTTTCAAACCTCCATTAAACATTCATATATCATTCATCATCTTCGTCTACATATAAATCTCTATCATATCACATATCATATGTCCATTTACTACATCATATATAATATATCATTAATCCATCCATATATTATATCACATATCATACATCATTTTCATCCATTTATTACATCATATATTTTCATTTACACCAAAAATAAAAATACACACATCATATTCACAATGCATATCGTATATCATTTACACAAATCATACATATGCATCATGCCTCCATCCATCATGCATCCATACATCATCCATACATCATCATTATACATAATCATAATAGAACATGATACATCATAGAATATTATCATGATATAAACTACATCCATAAAATCATAGCAAAAGGATCATCACATAACATATAAAACATGAAATAAAATGCATCCATCAACAAATCATGTAGAACACATATGGATCAAAGAGTTCACTGCATATCATATAGATCAAAATAATAATGTCAAGTATAGATTGATGTATAAAATGAAGTGAGATATATAATCAAAAAATGGTTGTAAACAGAATGTAAATCATTGTCTCAAATAAAAAAGGGGAATTACATCCGAAGGTAAGTATTTTTGGCTCTAGATGGTATAGGCATAGTAGGCCCAATCCCTCCACCACCACCAACTGTACCAAGATCTCTAGGGTCTGGACAAAGGGGTTGTGTCACACCCACACTGATAGTCCTAGAATGAGTCCTACCAAATCAAGACTACCTGTAGCTCACTCTCTGCTCAGAAGGGACAACATCATAATATTTATCTTTGTATTACGCCATGTCCCCACCAATATAGGAAACCTATTGCATATAATTTTCTAAGGAAGTACCATCTACTAGTCTCTATAATCTCTCAGTTGTGGCCTAAGCACCCTCTACTATAAACCTAGTGACATCCCTCTCGACTATCAAGGATACAATCTGAGCCTGGTCTACCCCTACAATCTACCTAGTAGCATCCCTCTCCGCTGCCAATGCTGCAATCTATGATTGTGTCATAGCCAATTGAGCCTGCACTAATGATAAAGCCTCTGCATGTAACTCAGCCTATTCCTACATCTGAGCCTAAAGAAGCTGCTCCTGAATAGTCTCTAACTTCACCTAAAGGATCACTATCTATAGCTAATTTGAAACATCCCTCACCTCCTACCTCTTAAGAGGCACTGTCTGCTCCAAAAAATCTAAGGCAGGACCCAACCCACCTACAACCTCTCCACTATCAAATCTATAATCACCGTTGTTTTGATCTCCACTGCTCTCCTCTCCACTATCCTCCTCCTCACTAACTTCCTCCTCCTCTCTAGCATCCTCCTCAACATCAACATCCTCCACCCCAAGCTCCTCTCTCCTCCACCTATGACCATGTACAATAGGAACGTCCTCCTCTATGGGTAATGGGGTAGGATCATCTGGAATGGTAAGACATGGAAATAAATGTAGAGCCAAAAACTTGGCATAGTCTATTGTAATCAGTGGCTCAACAATGTCAGGACTGATATTCCAATCAAACAGCGATAAAGACTGATACACTTGAACAACATCATATGACAAAATAGGCCCCCAATCTATAGAATTTGACTATCGATGAGCGTAATGGGAAACACCCTGGGGCATACTCTGAACCATACCATACTATCTATACACTTGTCTAATAAAAAATACCTCTAGAACCTAGCAAGTCCAACCAATCAATGTCATCGACTGATAGAGAAAAGGTACCTAAATATCATCCTCATCCCAATGATCATAATATAGGGATGGATGCCATGCCACAAACTCTATGTCATTGATCAATCTCCTCCAATACTCTAACTTACCCAGTCTAGATTGAGTAAGGTGACTGATAGATCTAAACACATATGGTTTCATAGGTGGTCTCTTTCTAACTGGTACTAGACACATGATAACTATGTTCTCCCATGCCCGTACGTAAAGGAAAGTGACATTGATAGATAAACTCTGACCTCTAAGATACTTAGCTAAATGTAAATCATGATATAGGTGGGAAAGCATGCACATTCCCCAAGAAAATTTGGTCCCATGAATGACCATACTCTCTAGTACTCAGCCCTAGCCAACAGAGAATCCCTTTGACCTATGATTAGGACAAAGGAATCCTTTGTTAAAACCAACAAGCATTGTAGCTAAAGTGGTATAATCAGCTACCAATCTCCTACCACTAAATCCACTCTCTAGCAATAATATGCTCATCCTCAAACACCCTCTCAAGAGCATCAATGCTACCCTTCTCTAAATAATTGTATACAATAATGTCACCCACAATTGGTATCTACAAGATCCTCTAGACATCCTTTGGAGTGACTATCATCTCACTAGCAGGAAGGTGGAAGGTCTTATGTATGCTATGCCATCTCTTGGATAGCGATATCAATAGACCTCAATTAATCCTAATCTGGGGCATGAATAAAAGAGGAGACAGTCCATAATGTGTAATAATATCCATGTCAAGCTGTGCGAATTGAGGCATCAAATCAAATGTCCATGCGAATCACTCTTGAACTTGAAGGTTCTCCAACCACTCCTATTATCATGAAAAGATCAAAGTCAATATTCCATGCCAATCATCAAAACATCAAGTATCCTATCAAATCTAATCAACACTTGATGAGAAATTTTCATCAAACCTCATGAGCAAGCATCATTAAACCTCACCTATCATGAGGGAAAATCATCAAGTATCATTGAAGCTCACTTATCATGAGGTCAATCATCAATGCATCAAATCAACCTCGCTTATCATGAGGTTCATCATTCAAATTATAATTATTCCTTGCATATCATGAGGATAATTATCATCAAATCAAACATCAAACCTCGCCTATCATGAGGTTGAACATCATCTACTTGATCAGGATTATCAATCGAATCAAACCAATGGATGACATTATAAAACAACAACAAAATCAAGGAAAAATTGAACAAACTTCATCAATTTAATTTGAATGTGCTAAAATAGCCATTCAAAAGTGCTAAAATCATGACGTCCGCCACTTCATCACTCAAAAGTGCTATAATAGTTGGTCAAAGTGCCATTTCACCAAAAGCACTATTCTATAGTGTCAATGCGCTAAAACTTTATGTCAAAGCACTAAAAGAGAAGGCCTAAGCACTAAAGCTTTGAAAGTGCTAGTTTATCCTACAAAAGCGCTAAAATAGTTATCCTATGCGCTAAAGTTTTCAAAGAGCTAAAACAATATACCTAAGTCCTAAAATAGAAGCCCTATGTGCTAATGTTTTCAAACTGCTAAAACACCTAATGAAAGTGCTACAATAGAAATTAGAAGCACTAAAAGAATTGAAAATTTAAAAATCTGGAAAATGCATGAAAAACAAGACAATGCATGAAAAATGAGGGCATAAAGGGTATGTACCGGAGGTCCGTAGGCAGCTAGGTGCTGGTGATATCATACATGCTCGAACCGGTGGGTGTGATAAGGAATCGACATCTCACTTCAAGTGACTCAAATAGGTCTCTCTCACCAAGTTTTCAAAAGTCAAAATGCACAAATGAGTGTGAAAAGGACCCTTTTGACCTTTTATAGGTTATTGAAGGTGGGATTTTTGTGGGGTTATTTTATTTCTTTTAAAGGAGATTAATTCAATAACATCTTGGGGCACTTTCTACATCAATTATCGTGAGATAAATTATTTCATCACTGAATATTCATTGAATCTACATCAAAATCATTGACAAAATCATAAAAAATTCATCAGTTTATCTCCCGAGGGGGCATATATACATCAATCACCTAAAAATCATGTTTGGGGCATGCTAATTTTTTTTTTATCGATACTAGTAGCAGCAACAAAATTTTCTTTGAAGTAATGCATAAACATATCACTTCAAAGAGGGGAAAAATGTATACACCTAAAAATGGTCTGGATAATCAAATTAATTAAATATGCTCTACTTGATTAATTATGTTATTAAATAATAGAAATATTTATGTATAGTTCACATTCCAATTCTCCTATTCTTCAATTTTAATTAAATATACAACTTCTTAGTTGGTGTTATTTAATTATTACATCATTTCAATCTTAATTAAATAAACAAAGTTTTATATTTTATTGTTTAATTATCATATTCCTACTACTTTAATTTAATAAACAATTTCTATACTTTGTTTTATTAAATGATTTATTTCCCTTTTTTCTAATTTATATAAATCAAAATATTTAAATAAAGGCATAAATAAAATTCCTCTATTCACTCACCTACCAAATTTGATATTCCAAAATCCAATTTAATTCAACTGGTGTTTAGGGGAAGCTGTGGAGACAAATTGGAGACAAATTTGAATCAATTTCTCAAATCTTCTTCCTCTGATCTTTCTTATCATCTTTCCTGATGTTTTCATGGGGAGAAAGAATTCCCTTCATCAGCTCCAACTTCTTCATCTCTCACCCGTCAAATCTCATCATTGAATCTAGGTCTCTATTATGTTGCCTAGCCACAATGTGTTGTCGTAAAATCTATATATACCCTTTCTTCACAGGAAATGAAACCTGAATATTTGTGGAAAAATACTCTGTAGTATTCATATCAATGAGGCAATCATCTCAATAGCAATAGAAATAGCATCTTAGCATCATAGAAATCATAAGCATCAGTAGAATTCGCATCACAACAACATCATAGTTTTACTATAGCTTTCATTCATTAGGTTTTATGTCAGAATAGATTATAGTAGTATCATAGTTTTTTAGTTTCATTATCAATCATCACATCATTGCATTTAGCATCAATTCCATTCTCTAGATAGGAATTTTAAATAGTTACACTACTTACCAAATGTGAGAGCCTTCAGTGACTTCATAAATCTTTAGAGATAGGAGACAATGAGATGCTTTCAAGCTTTTTGTGCTTTGAAATTAGTTTAATTCATGTTAAATCTTGATATAATGTTTCATTAAGAAGTATTTTAGTTGTTTTACTTATTTACTTATTTCACACTTACATATATATTTTAGTTCAAGCTTTAGATAAGTTTTTCCCACATTAGCCCCTAGGACAACAGCGTCAGGATATGTGCAGGGTCATGATAGGCCAAAATTTGGCGATATGATGGATATGTGTAGGGTATGTGGCTGAAGACTTTTTGTTTACCCAAAATTGATGAAACAAAAAGGGCTTTTAAAGGAGATTCTTATATTTCCACCAATATAAAGTATGCTTTACTTTGAATTTAATAACTAATTATTATTTATTTTCTACTTGAATTACAACTAAAATCCTAATTGAGAGGTTGATTGTAAAACATCTATATCTTTCAAATGGTAACACATTTTTTGAATCCAAAACATGTGTCACATTCTATGATTTACATACTATAGGACTAAAAAAAGAAGAATTGAATTTCATGAAGTTTTGACCAAGTTAAGGTGGCTAGACATACGAGTTTTTATATTTTTTAAAATTTGTAATAAGAAATTCATAATTAATTATTTACTTAGAAAAAAATTACAAAAAAATATGCATCACATCAGAACATGAGTCCTCTACTTATATATAAAATTTTATAAAAAATTATTATCATTTTAGTATGTTTAGGATGTTTAGATAGACACCTACTTCTTATTTTTTCCCTAAAATTTAAGTACTACTGCATTGAAATGTCAAATTTTCACCAAATAGAGTTTTTCTTTTTAAATAAACCTAGTAGTTTAGAAACTACATTCAGTTTGCTACAAATTCTATTCTTAAATATTTTTGAAATAATATAGATAACTTATTTAATTTTTTACATCATGTGACCTAACTCTATTTTTTCTAAAATTTTCACCACTTAAGGTGTAAAACCCCGCCACGCAACCCCAAAGGAATTAAGTAAAATGTAACCATTTTTTCTTATAGAAGAGAGTAGTAAATAACATAACATAATCACTAATCAAATTGCATAACTTAATCCTTTGAGGAACACGAGGTCGTTACATAATTTAAATAATTACCTAACTATTACATGATCCATAAATTCATCCATTCATAACAGTAATTACATCAGTAACAAACAAAATAAGAAACATGATAAAATATTAACCAAAGTTACATCATTATGAATTCTCCTCATAACCAAGTTACAAATAAAGTACATTGCATCATCATACGATTACACTACAATAGCACCATGTGCAAAAATATACAAAACTGTCCCAACTAGGTGGGAATGATACATCAATAAAAAGAATCACATAAATACATAAATCTGGAACCCACGAACAAGAATCCACTGAAACTGCAACTCAGCACCATAAAATGAACCTGCAATAAAAGAGAAAATCCCAATGGGGTGCGGAACACGATCCACTTGAGCACCCCCGTGCTAGGAGTTGCAAAGGAAGAGGTTCCCAACCAAGACCAAAAAAACATAAACTCACAAACAACTAAATGAAATCACACAACACATAAAAGCATTCAAATTCGAACAACACTAAAAACCATCAATACGAAGCAAGTGACTGATTCCAGAGGATTTCCAAAAGACAACATAAACATGAATGTTAGAGGAGAGTGCCATCGCATGGCTTAACATGGATTCTCCAGACTACCTATCACAAGGTGCCACCTCCATCTACTGATGGATTATCCAGACAATCCGAGCGCTAGGAGCCGCCTCAATGTATGGTTATCCAGACTACCTATCTCAAGGAGCCACTCCATAGTGTTGCTCATGCGGATCGGTTACCCTTCACGAAGACAAGGCAACGAACATGCCAACCACGGCCTTCTCAATCTCCTCTAGTCTGTGATAGCACTCAAAGGTGGATGAGGCAATAATTATCCTTTTTTAGTGTGTTACTACCCATTCCCTAGTTAATTTTTTTTTATTTATCACTTATTAAATTCACTGTAACGAGGGCTATCCTAGCGCCCCTTTGTGCGTCGACCACCCTCTTAGAGCCACTCCCTCTAAACACTCAATCACAAACAATATCATCAAAGGTTGTACCATATAAAGAACTGAAACAAATAATAATCAAGGTAAGGCATGACCATCTCACCAACCACAAGAAAACTCATTCATAAATTGGTATACTCCAAATGTACAACTGATCCAATAGCATCAAAAAAATCAAGTTAAAAATGAAACAAGAGTGCCACACTATCCCACCTCTGGAAATCACTCAGGTTCCTAACAAGAATGTTAAACATCTAGGTTTCCCCAACCATAAGAAAATTCCATCCCTCATGAAACGATATAGCTCCAAAGAATCATTAATAAATAATACAACCGGAACATGTCAAAAAAACATGGAACAATTCACATCAAATTGTACTTCAATACAAAAAAATTCCATTTAATTAAAACATCTAATTTATTGCTATGTCTCAACATTCCATTTATTTTCTTAAAAGAAATGCTCTATTCAACGAAATAAAACAATTATAACTATGTTCCTAAATTATCAAATTAAAACTAACCAACAATAAAATTTATAATTTACACATATAAATCTGCACCCCCATAAATATGTATAGTATTAAGATTAATATTAATATAAATATTAAATTAACCCCACCACTTATATATATTTACATGGACAAATATATTCATAATTGTATGCCTAATTATCTATCTATGACCCCAAATCAATTACCCATCAAACTTATGATGAATGGACCCCATAATAAATACAAGCAAATTAAAACATCCCACACCACAATTATCATAAATGCCCCAAAATTGGCGTTCGAAGTTTAATAAACTAATACATATCTTAATAAATACAATCTCATCCAACCAGTCAACACACGTTTTGAAACCAGATCTTTAAATATGCATGACAGTGAAAGTACGGCGCGGAAGAGAACAAGTCACTATAGTAACTATCGAATGGACAGTGTCAGGACTAATAAGACACATAATACAGCGACACCCATACAGCAAAAAGGCAGACAAAATGTTCTCGGTACCTGGAACTCTATCCAAGGGAAGCACGGGTAAACAACGCAAGCGTCGAAAGAGAGAACAGAGGTCGGAGGTTAGTGTGGTCGCCGCCAACCACACCCACCTCACCCAGAAAGATTAAATGGCAAACAAAATATAGGACGTGGAAATAAAGGCCGAACCCGGATAAAAAAAATTACAGTTGTCAACCTAAATGGACGTCCCCCAGAATCCAAGGACATACGCAAGAAAAGAATTTACAAAGATATAAATTACAGTGACCATAAGGGACGGCTGGCAAAGACTTGAGCGGCATTTATAGTGCAGATATCAAGAACACTGGAGTCAGGCGACCAGTTTATACATAATGTAAATAAGGAAAATCAAGGCATCCAAAACCGGGAATCTTACATCATCTGGAAGTCTGCTGTATTACACTTTCCATCGAATATGAAAATAAACCAATTCGGGGATACAAGGTTCGAAAAAAATAAACTATAAAACTATATGAGCAGATTAAGGGGTGCAGAACAAATGAAATCGATTCCTTCCAGTGAATATTGGACACACACCCAGTGGTAAGAATATAATGCAAGTAAAAGAATTACCACAAGAGTATATTATGCAGCGATTTCCCTGAAGCAAAAGGATGGAACAAGGACAACGTACACCTGGCGGTGAAGACGGAAAGGCTACAAGCCGACCTAGAGGAGGAATGTTAAAACTCAACAGTACCGAGGGAAAAACTTCTGCCCAATACAAAGCACAGAGAATTTAAATATCCTCCCTTCGAAAATCCCTACAACCAACTGGCAGCCAAATAAAATTTTCAATCGAATTTTTCCCACACTGGATACAGGCACCGAAATAAACAAAGCTTACTATAAGCACAAGAAGAAAAGGACTGTTCAAAAACTGTACCAAAGAAACCCACACCAGTTCCAAGAATAAAATAAATATATATGTGTATTCGCAATTAAAACCATAATGCCTAATTACAACCTATTGGGTATTGTTTTAGCCCTAATCCCAATAAAGATGTAAGCCTACTACTTTTATTCTGAACCCGGGCTAGGCAGATTTAAACCAAGGATTTTCCAGTAACTCACATTAAAATATGATGTAAACTCATCTAAAGAAACATATCTCAATTCAGGGACAACTTTTACACACAGGAATTTTAATTACAATTTCCACAGTTTTCACATAGGGACTTTAAAACCACATTTAAAACAAATAAAACAAGCATATACACAGATCACCTTCCTTAAATCAGAACAGACAGAATTATCTCATTTTATTTAAATACCCATAACAAAATAAATGAATAAGGGAGGAACCTGGCGTCCTATGGCTGAAGAAAAATTTCCCCACAACGGTTTTTCTCCTCCTTCACACGCTAGCCCTCACTCTTACCGCTTCCTTTCTGAAAACAAACTTCCAGCCCCCTTCCTTAATTTTTCCTCCTCTTTTAAAGAATAACCTTTTCCTTTTTACAACCACCCAACTCTTTTCTTTCCGTGTCCGTGGAAGGTTTACAACATAACTAATTTCCTTCTCCGAATAACTCCCACAAACTTACCAATTTTAATTAATCATTTTTATGTATTCGGTTACTTATTTATTTTAAATTACCACCACTCAACTTTTAATTAAAGTAACTTTAATTATTTACTTATTAAATTTTAAACTAATAATTTCTTTTGTTTTTAACTTACTTCCACTTAATTTCTAAATTTAATTAAAACGAACTTTTGAAAACAATTAACTTTTAACTTAAAATATAATTAACCTTAATACTTCTTTAACACATAATTAATAATTCTAAATAAAATTGACTATTACCAACATAATAAATTAATCAAATCATCTAACTCCAAACAATCGAAATAACAAGATGAAATCAGATCAACATATAACTCAATAAACTCATACGAATGATGGACTTGGGTCGGGAAACCCTTCCTTACAACTCCTTTTTACCCACATCATACCCGTTGGGTTTAATTTGTGCTCGCCCTGTCCTGCCGAAGCAGGTGGAGTCGAGACTTTTTATCCTGCAATCCCTGCAAACAATTAAATGTCAAGTAACATATAATCTCCATTGAAAACACATGGTGAAAGGAAATAGCGGGGTAATAGGGCACTCACAAGCGAGTGGTACTACTCTGTCCTTCCACCATAAAATACTAACATGTCATCGTAAACATAATACCATTAACGCATATGAATTTAAGAACTTATCATTACATAATAAATCAAATCATCTATGCATAATATATCATCAATTGCTACACACATAATGCCAAGGGCAGTAAACAAATCAACTAAGAAACCACACATGTTCAAATATAAAACCACCACACAGAGTATCAAAGAGTGTCCACAATCTCAAAAGTATCAAAAAGTATCTAATGAATCAATCAACATGGGATTATTACATCCTCCCCCCCTAGAACATGGCTTACTCCTGGAATCCAGAGAATAAATAATTCATCATTCGGATCCCATTGGACCCACACCTTCTCAATATCTCTGCCCCTGAGGGCGAGGCTCCGATGCTGAAGCACGACCACGGGCTCTAGAGCTAGTTGCCCGTCCTCGACCTGCAAAGCATTCCAATCCATCACATGAGTAACATTAGGAAAGTAAGGCCTCAAAATAGAAACATGGAAAACATTGTGAATCCGCGATAGACAAGGTGGCAAGGCTAGGCGGTAGGCAACGGGTCCAATCCTCTCTAACACCTCAAAGGGCCCAACAAAATGGGGGGCCAACTTGGAACCCTTTCCATAACGGATAGGACTCTTCCGTGGATGCACCCAGAGAAACACACGATCCCCAACAGTGAACTGTCGATCAACACGATGAGCATCTGCATACTTTTTCTGCCTATCCTGTGCTGCAACAAGATGCTCTCTGATACGCGCCACCTACTGTTCCATATCCCGAAGCATGTCAAGTCCAAGAAGAACCCTATCCTCTAACCGATCCTAGCTCAAAGGGGTACGGAAAGGATGACCATACAATGCCTGAAAAGGTGCCATGCCAATGGAGCTATGATAACCATTATTGTAGGAAAATTCAACCAAATGCAAATACTCCTCCCAACGAGATTGTTGATCCATAACGTACATACGGAGCATGTCCTCTAGCACCTAATTAACTCTCTCAGTCTGACCATCAGTCTCAGGGTGATAGGCAGAGCTAAAATTCAACTGAGTCCCTAGAGACTGCTGCAAGGAAGTCCATAATGCCGATGTAAACACTGGATCTTTGTCTGATATGATCCTCCGTTGTATACCATGCAATCGAACTATATCCTCCATAAAAATCCTCGCTACTACAGATGTAGTATAATATGATCTGATAGGAGAGAAATGATCTACTTTAGTTAACCTGTCCACCGTGACCATGATCGCATCGTGTCATCTAGAAGACATGGGTAAACCAACGATAAAATCCATAGAAATGATATCCCATTTCCACTCGGGAACAAGGTTAGGCTGTAGTAATCCTGCCGGATGATGATGTTCTGCCTTTACCCTCTGGCACTCCAAACATCTAGCTACGAAATCGGCGATATCCTGCTTCATTCCTGACCAAAAATATAATGAATGCAGATCTGCATACATTTTCTTAACCCCTGGATGTGTCGAATAGGGAGCCCTATGGGCTTCAGTCAAAATTAGGGCATGATGACCCTCTACAGAAGGTACATACATACGCCTTGAATATCGCAAAACACCATCAGAATCCAAAGAGTACCCAGCAAATTTCCCTTCGAGAGACCGTCCTGACTCGATCTCAGACTTCACTTCAGAATACCAACTATCTGAAGAGAGAGCATTGAGAATTTGACTCTTCAAATCAATACCAAGAGTCATAGCAGAAATCTCATGCCTACGCCTACTCAAAGCATTAGTGACCACATTCTCCTTACCCTGAATATATTTCACTTCAAAATCATACTCGCATAAAAATTCCATCCATCTCCTCTCTCTAGCATTCAAATTCGACTGCGTAAATATGTATTGTAGACTATGATGATCCGTATGCAACTCGAATTGATGCCCCAAGAGAAAATGTCTCCATCTAACCAGAGCATGAACTACCGCGGCCAACTCAAGATCATGAGTAAGATAATTCAATTCATGATCTTTTAGTTTCTGAGATTTGTATGCAATCACACGCCCTTCCTGCATCAAGATGACCCCTAGACCTTCCAAGGAGGCATCAGTACACACCACAAACTCTCCTGTAGGATCTGGTACTGCCAAAATAGGTGCACTTGTCAGTTTCTCCTTAAGAGTCTAAAAAGCCTGCTGACACTTGTCTGACCACAAAAATTTATTCCCTTTTCTCTGGAGAGAAGTAATAGGATGCGCAACCCTAGAAAAGCCTTGGACAAACCGTCGGTAATAACCTACAAGCCCCATGAAACTGTGAACTTCTAAGACATTAGTTGGTACGGGCCAATCCACAATAGCCTAAATCTTTGCAGGGTCCACAGAGATTCCTTCACCTGAGATAACGTGGCCAAGATACTAAACTTTTGTCTTGTAGAAATCACATTTTTCCAAATTGGTGTATAACTGATTTTCCCTCAAACATTGCAAGACCTACTTGAGATGTTCTTCATGTTCCTCTATAGACCTAGAGTAGATCAATATATCATCGAGGAACAAAAGAACAAATCTATCCAAAAAGGTCCTAAACACCCCATTCATCAAGCTCATGAATACTGAAGGTGCATTTGTCAACCAAACGGCATCACTATGAACTCATAATGTCCGTATCGAGTGCGAAATGCAGTTTTATGAATATCCTACTCTGCAATCCTCAACTGGTGATATCCGAACTTCAGGTCAATCTTGGAAAATATCTTTGCCCCTCTTATCTGATCGAAGAGATCATCTATTCTGGGTAGGGGATAACGATTCTTCACTGTTACTTTATTCAACTATCTATAATCAATGCATAGGTGAAGAGAACCATCCTTCTTCTTCACGAAAATCATAGGTGCTCCCCATGGAGAGACACTCGGACGGATAAACCCTTTTGCTATCAACTCCTCCAACTGAAGATGGAGTTCCTGAAGTTCTTGCGTGGTCATTCGGTATGGAGCCTGAGAGATGGGCTCAGCTCCAGGTACTAGGTCTATCCAAAAATCTACATCCCGCTTAGGCGGCATTCCAGGAATCTCACTTGGAAACACATCAGCGAATCCCTTAAGAAGAGGATAATCATCCAATGATTTCTCTCGACTATCATTAGTCTCGAGATCATGCACTGCTACCGCAAAGAGGTGACAACCCTGATGGAACAACCTTTTTAACTGCATGGCAGAGATCATCCGCAAAGAAATAGGCCTTTGAGTGCCCACGATCTCCACCTCCTTTCCAGAATCATCGGTACACCGCACTGCCTTACGGCAACAATCCAATAAAGCACGATGTGAACACAACCAATCAATTCCCAAGACTATATCATATGAGCCCAAGGGTAAGATCTGAAGGTCCACCCGAGTTGAAAAAACTCCCAAATCTAACTTACAACCTTGAACAAACTCTTCTACATGAACTTTCGACCCTAAGGCTAGTTCAACTTGCCAAGCTATGCCTTTCCTAGATGCCACCAAACCACATCGCTTCACAACGGAAGCAGATATAAACAAATCAGAAGCACCATAATCAAAAAGTATGGAGACTTTAGTACCCCCCAACACACCTGATGTTTCGATCACAGTACCTTGATGCTCAACCTGCCGATTATCTACTACTGCAAAAACCCGATGAGATCTCCCCGCATCACCTACTGTAGGCTCTGAAACAGCTGGCCTCTGACTAAATTCTGAAGTAGACTTTTGTGGACACTGTCTGGCAATATGCCCCTACTGCCCACACGAGAAACAACCTGTTCCTCTACCAAAGCCTCGAACCCTAGAAGGTGCATTTGACTGCTAAAAGCTACCTATAGATGGTGCTGACTATGCACTTTGTGCAGGCTGCACAAAACGATCAGGTTTATCTCGCTGCCAACTACGAATCTTCCTGCCCTGAAACCAATTCCTCTGCTAAGACTACAATTTATTCTGCTTGGGTTGAGATTGCTGCTGGTGTGAACCACCCTTAGATGGCATCTGAAAGTTCCTAGAAGACCCTGCATACTGAGACTGCCCACCTCTAGAACCTGTACCTGGTGCTGGAGCACTGCCAATCTAAACTCCAACATGCTCTCCAAGAGCCATAGCCAGGTTTTCCTCTACCAACTGATCTTTTTCTACTGCCACCTCCATTCTCTTCGGATCGAAGACTCTTCACCACTGATATGAGCATTCAGACCCTGAACGAAATGCTGAACAAGCAACCCCTCATCGTGATTAATCCCAGCATATTGCTTGAGTTCATAGAACCGCTGCTCATACTGCTCAACGGAAATAGACATCTACTTAAGATCATGGAACTCATCGGCTCTGCGCTACCTCCAATGATCGGAGAGAAATCGAGCCTTGAACCTATCCAGGAACAATTCCCATGTAACCATACTGATATCCAGGTGCAACTTCTATTCTTCCAACCTCCACCAGGTAGAGGTGAAACCCCACAAATGCATTACTACACACCTGGCCTTGGTATTGCTACCGAATGGGTGCATTGCAAAGCAACGATCCAAATCTATCAACCAGGTTTCTGCTTCCAAGCCTCCTCTCAAGCCATAAAAGGTAGGAGGGTGAGCTCTCAACAAATCCCTCATATGCCCTGCTATTACTGCGTCCTGATCTGCTGGCGCATCCCTGTGCCTTGGAGACCCTTCTCTCTCTCTTTCGATCCGTGATTCTTCCTGAGGCATAGGTCCCAAATGATCAAGGAGTTCTCCTAGAAGGCGTTGCAACTGACCATCCAAACCAGGCTACCCCTGATTCTGGTCACCAACTGGTGGATTGCTTCGAGGATTTGAAATTTCCTCATTTCCCGAACCATGGAGACTTGGTGGGGATGGACTATGTTGACTGCCTATTTGACTACCACCTTGGCCTCTTCCATGGCCACAGCCATGACCTCTAGCTTGAGGCATGATTCTGCACACACTTATAGTATGTAAGATCAAAGCTAGCACAATGGTTGCCTAACAGACACCAACTACCCAAGGGACCCAGCATTAGCAACCTGCCTCTGATACCAAGTTGTAACGCCCCGCCACGCAATCCCAAAGGAATTAAGTAAAATGCAACCATTTTTTTTTTTTTATAGAAGAGAGTAGTAAATAACATAACATAATCACTAATCAAATTGCATAACTTAATTCTTTGAGGAACACGAGGTCATTACTTAATTTAAATAATTACCTAACTATTACATGATCCATAAATTCATCCATTCATAACAGTAATTACATCAGTAACAACAAAATAAGAAACATGATAAAATAATAACCAAAGTTACATCATTATGAATTCTCCTCATAACCAAGTTACAAATAAAGTACATTGCATCATCATACGATTACACTACAATAGCACCATGTGCAAAAATATACAAAACTATCCCAACTAGGTGGGAATGATACATCAATAAAAAGAATCACATAAATACATAAATCTGGAACCCACGAACAAGAATCCATTGAAACTGCAACTCAGCACCATAAAATGAACCTGCAATAAAAGAGAAAATCCCAATGGGGTGTGGAACACGATCCACCCGACCACCCCCATGCTAGGAGTTGCAAAGGAAGAGGTTCCCGACCAAGACCAACAAAACATAAACCCACAAACAACTAAATGAAATCACACAACACATAAAAGCATTCAAATTCGAACAACACTAAAAACCATCAATACGAAGCAAGTGACTGATTCCAGAGGATTTCCAAAAGACAACATAAACATGAATGTTAGAGGAGAGTGTCATCGCATGGCTTAACATGGATTCTCCAGACTACCTATCGCAAGGTGTTGCCTCCATCTACTGATGGATTATCTAGACAATCCGAGCGCTAGGAGCCACCTCCATCTATGGTTATCCAGACTACCTATCTCAAGGAGCCGCTCCATAGGGTTGCTCATGCGGTTCCGTTACCCTTCACGAAGATAAGGCAACGAACATGCCGACCATGGCCTTCTCAATCCCCTTTAGTCTATGGTAGCACTCAAAGGCGGATGAGGCAATAATTATCTTTTTTTAGTGTGTTACTACCCATTCCCTAGTTAATTTTTTGTATTTATCACTTATTAAATTCACTCTAACGAGGGCTATTATGGAGCCCCTTTGTGCGTCGACCACCCTCTTAAAGCCACTCCCTCTAAACACTCAATCACAAACAATATCATCAAAGGCTATACCATATAAAGAACTGAAACAAATAATAATCAAGGTGAGGCATGACCATCTCACCAACCACAAGAAAACTCATTCATAAATTGGTATACTCCAAATGTACAACCGATCCAGTAGCATCACAAAAATCAAGTTAAAAATGAAACAAGAGTGCCACACTATCCCAGCTCTGGAAATCACGCAGGTTCCTAACAAGAATGTTAAACATCTAGGTTTCCCCAACCATAAGAAAATTCCATCCCTCATGAAACGATATAACTCCAAAGAATCATTAATAAATAATACAACCAGAACACGTCAAAAAAACGTGGAACAATTCACATAAAATTGTACTTCAATACACAAAAATTCCATTTAATTAAAACATCTAATTTAATGCTATGTCTCAATGTTACATTTATTTTCTTAAAAGAAATGCTCTATTCAATGAAATAAAACAATTATAACTATCTTCCTAAATTATCAAATTAAAACTAACCTACACTAAAATTTACAATTTACACATATAAATCTGCACCCCCATAAATATGTATAGTATTAAGATTAATATTAATATAAATATTAAATTAACCCCACCACTTATATATATTTACATGGACAAATATATGCATAATTGTATGCCTAATTATCTATCTATGACCCCAAATCAATTACCCATCGAACTTAGGATGAATGGACCCCATAATAAATACATGCAAATTAAAACATCCCGCACCACAATTATCATAAATGCCCTGAAATTGGCGTTTGAAGTTTAATAAACTAATACATATCTTAATAAATACAATCTCATCCAACCAATCAACACACGTTTCGAAACTAGATCTTTAAATATGCATATGACAGTGAAAGTACGGCGCAGAAGAGAACAAGTCACTACAGTAACTATCGAACGGACAGTGTCAGGACTAATAAGACACATAATACAATGACCCCCATACAACAAAAAGGTGGAAAAAATGTTCTCAGTACCTAGCACTCTGTCCGAGGGAAGCACGGGTAAACAACACATGTGTCCAAAGAGAGAACAGAGGTCGGAGGTTAGTGTGGTCGCCGCCAACCATACCCACCTCACACAAAAAGATTAAATGGCAAACAAAATATAGGACGTGGAAATAAAGGCCAAACCCGGATAAAAAAACTTACAGTTGTCAACCTAAATGGACGTCCCCCAGAATCCAAGGACATACGCAAGAAAAGAATTTGCAAAGATATAAATTACAGTGACCATAAGGGACGGCTGGGAAAGACACGAGCGGCGTTTACAGTGTAGATATCAAGAACACTGGAGTCAGGCGACCAGTTTATACATAATGTAAACAAGGAAAATCAAGGCATCCAAAAGCGGGAATCTTACATCATTTGGAAGACTGCTGTATTACACTTTCCATGGAATATGAAAATAAACCAATTTGGGGATACAAGGTTCAAAAAAAATAAACTATAAAACTATATGAGCAGATTAAGGGGCACAGAACAAATGAAATCGATCCCTTCCAGCGAATATTGGACACACACCCAGTGGTAAGAATATAATGCAAGTAAAAGAATTACCACAAGAGTATATTATGCAGCGATTTCCCTGAAGCGAAAGGATGGAACAAGGACAACGTACACCTGGTGGTGAAGATGGAAAGGCTACAAGCCGACCTAGAGGAGGAACGTTAAAACTCAACAGTACCCAGGGAAAAACTTCCGCCCAATACAAAGCACAGAGAATTTAAATATCCTCCCTTTGAAAACCCCTACAACCAACTGGCAGCCAAATAAAATTTTCAATCGAATTTTCCCCACATTGGATACGGGTGCTGAAATAAACAAAGCTTACTATAAGCACAAGAAGAAAAGGACTGTTCAACAACTGTACCAAAGAAACCCGCACTAGTTCCAAGAATAAAATAAATATATATGTGTATTCGCAATTAAAACCATAATGCCTAATTACAACCTATTGGGTATTGTTTTAGCCCTAATCCCAATAAAGATGTAAGCCTACTACTTTTATTCTGAACCCAGGCTAGGCAGATTTAAACCTAGGATTTTCCAGTAACTCACATTAAAATATGATGTAAACTCATCTAAAGAAACATAGCTCAATTCAGAGACAACTTTTACACACAGGAACTTTAATTACAATTTCCACAGTTTTCACATAGGGACTTTAAAACCACATTTAAAACAAATAAAACAAGCATATACACAAATCGCCTTCCTTAAATCAGAACAAATAGAATTATCTCATTTTATTTAAATACCCATAACAAAATAAATGAATAAGGGAGGAACCTGGCATCCTACGGCTGAAGAAGTATTTCCCCACAACATTTTTTCTCCTCCTTCACACGCTGGCCCTCACTCTTACCGCTTCCTTTCCGAAATCAAACTTCCAGCCCCCTTCCTTAATTTTTCCTCCTCTTTTAAAGAATAACCCTTTCCTTTTTACAACCACCCAACTCTTTTCTTTCCGTTTCCGCGGAAGGTTTACAACATAACTAATTTCCTTCTCCGAATAACTCCCACAAACTTACCAATTTTAATTAATCATTTTTATGTATTCAATTACTTATTTATTTTAAATTACCACCGCTCAACTTTTAATTAAAGTAACTTTAATTATTTACTTATTAAATTTTAAACTAATAATTTCTTTTTCTTTTTAACTTACTTCCACTTAATTTCTAAATTTAATTAAAACGAACTTTTGAAAACACTTAACTTTTAACTTAAAATATAATTAACCTTAATACTTCTTTAACACATAATTAATAATTCTAAATAAAATTGAATATTACCAACATAATAAATTAATCAAATCATCTAACTCCAAACAATCGAAATAACAAGATGAAATCAGATCAACATATAACTCAATAAACTCATACGAATGATGGACTTGGGTCGGGAAACCCTTCCTTACAACTCCTTTTTACCCACATCATACCTGTTGGGTTTAATTTGTGCTCACCCTGTCCTGCCGAAGCAGGTGGAGTCGAGACTTTTAATCCTGCAATCCCTGCAAACAATTAAACGTCAAGTAACATATAATCTCCATTGAAAACACATGGTGAAAGGAAATAGCGGGGTAATAGGGCACTCGCAAGTGAGTGGTACTACTCTGTCCTTCCACCATAAAATACTAACATGTCATTGTAAACATAATAACATTAACGAATATGAATTTAAGAACTTATCATTACATAAAAAATCAAATCATCTATGCATAATATATCGTCAATTGCTACACACATAACACCAAGGGCAGTAAACAAATCAACTAAGAAACCACACATGTTCAAATATAAAACCACCACACAGAGTATCACAGAGTGTCCACAATCTCAAAGTATCAAAAGTATCTAATGAATCAATCAACATGGGAGTATTACATAAGGGCCTATTTTTTCAATGATGATCTTGCACATACCCATCTATTTCTTGGATTGAGTTTGGAATTTCTTGAGTACTTTTATGTACCTTTGTAGATATTTTTAGGTCAATTTTTATAGTGTCTTTATCATTATACTATGCAAATGTTTCTTTCCAAAATCTCATTAGAGAACCTGTCTACCTCTCTAGATAAGACTTTTGTGCCTCCACCCAACTGAATACCTTTTTCTACACTTAGATATGGTTCTTCCTTTTCCTTATCATCCATTTCAAATTGTTTTTTTTTTCATGGAATTGATAACTTCAAGAATGCTCAACTTCATTTGTTCAACTCCACTTATAGAATCATCTCTCTCTTTATTTTCTTGCACAAATTCATATGCAATACAAAACCTTTCAAGTTAATCCACTTTTGCATTGCTATTTACCTATTGCACATACTACACATGCTCCTTCCTAAACTTCTCATGAGTAAGAAGAATCTCTTTATTCAATACATTATCTATCTTGTTCATTTTAGTCTACTTCTTCCCAAGGGTTTTTATTGAAGATTCCTTTTTCATTACATACATTCTAATATGTCCTCTTAATTTTTATTACAAGGATTTCATAGAATTATAAAAAGAATTTATGGGTTTTGTATGATTTTTTATAGGTGAAGGGATTAAGCAAATCATGATTGGTTATTCTTTTCATACAAGTTATGAGTTCAAAAGGACTTAAAAGGTGTTCAGTTAGATAACACAGTATGACTAACTATGCATTATATGTCAAATTTTACATAAGTGATTAATTGATGGTTACTCTTATTACTTTGATATAAGTGAATATTGATTGTAGTCTTTTGAATTACTAAAAGGATTGTATAATTTTTTCACATACACATTAGAAAAATTAGTGTTTTTTTTGTACCATTTCAAGTGAGTTTTAAAAAACCATCATGTGTTTTCAAACTTGCAATTTTCCATACACAAACATAGTATAGTGAAATGATCTTCTAATTTACAGTGCACACCTACACATGTAAATTTATGAGTACGTTATGAGAAAAAGGAGGTTGAAAAACCATTGTGATAGAAAACATAGTGTTATTAACATTTTTGTAATAGGGAAAAACACAAAAAATAGAGCAAGAAGAATTTTTTAGTCAATAATTTATCTATCTCATTCACTTTGGTTTACTTCTTGTCAGGTGTTCTTAGAGCATATTATTTTTTTTCATTTCATATATTCTACTACATCTGCCTCAAATTTTGTATGGTCTTTTTCCCATTACACATACTGCAATCACTCCTTCCTTGACATTTCAAGCCTAGGAAGAATCTATTCAATCAATACATTACCTTTCTCATTCACTCTGGGGTGCTTCTCACATTCCAAACATTCAAGTACTTTCTCCCTTCAATTTTCTATTGATATTTTCTCCTTGCCTAAAATAATAGCAGGCTGGAAAACACACTGGGTTTTTTGTTCTCTTTCTGTATGTTCAAAGCTAAGTGTTGGAAATCAGGGGCCAAGTTTCCATTTTGGGAATGGGTTCATATATAGGTACAAGTAAGGGTACCACAATATGACAATTGTATTTTCCCTCCTAATTTTTATAACACCTAGTGTTTTCCAACCTATAATTCTAAGATCCTTTAAGCTTTAGATAAGTTGCTCCCTCATCAAACCTTAGTACAATAGCATCACTTTCTTAGATAGATTTTTGAAATTCTTGAATACTTTTATGAACCTTTGTAGCTACTATTTTCCCAACTTTGAGAGTGTATTTTGTTGCAAGTATGAAGGTGTTGTCATTGATGTCAACTGGTTACCTAGTTCTCAACTAGTTGATGTTGTCATTGATTTCATGAATAATGGTTTTGATTAATGGGAAAATTTGGTTTTGAAGGGACACAAAACCCTTTACAACTGAGGATACAAAATGTTTCCTAAGAGAATATTCAAATGAACACCAGCAAAAACCCAAAAGAAAAAAAACACAAACAGACAAGTTCTTAATAAAAAGTAAGACAAAAGACCACCATCAACACCCAACAACAACACAACAACAAAAAAACCTAAAAGAAACTAACCCCGAATAGGAAATAAAAAGAAAGAAAGAAAAAACAACACCCTAATTCAGGCCACCTAGAGTATTGGTGACTTCAATATGTTGGTTCTTGTGCCTCTCAACCATATCCAGAAGCTCTTTCTTCTCGACATCTAAAGTTTTCTTCCCATCCTTTGATCCTCTACCAATAGGACCTTTATCATCATCCTTAGTCTCATGCTCCTTCTCCATAAGCTCTAAGAAGTAGACCTAATCTTTCCCGGGCTCACTAATTTTTGTGAATAAGACTTCTAGGGAATCTGCACTATTCTTGACTGAGATATGTCATGCCTACATTAACTTCTTGATGTTCATATTTATGCCTAAAACCTTGGATTCCACAACCACAAATATATCTTCACACATAGACTTAAAATCATGATAACAACCCTCAAGGTCCACCATTCTATTAATAAGAATGCCTAGCACAGTCCCATTTGGGCCATTCTTCAAATTCTATTTTAAGCTCATAATTTTAATAGTGATTTTATTGAAATCTTGAAAAGTCCACTTAGCCAATTTAAAGGTACAAGTGGCCCCAACCCTAGCAATATTGAGTAAGTCAAATATGGAAGTAGCATCATCATCTAGGTAAGAAAAGTCCTTAGAAAAAGGATTTACCATCAAGGGCTCCTGCCTGGATTAGCTCTTCTTCACATTCTCCTTTCCCAGATCCCTAAATTCCTTATCTTATTCCTCCTTGGGCAGGTCCTATATGGGAGAGTCCTCAATAGCCACTGTCTTTTCATCAACATCCTTTTCCTTATCAACCACACTAGGGTCCTTGAATGGGACCTCGAAAGCCTTGATCTTTAAACTAGAAATTCTCTTTGACAATCTCCTCAGTTTATCAACCAATCCCTTAGCATTACCCTATGTCCCCACCTCCAAACCACCAAAAATAGAAAATTTACCAACCACCTCCACAGACTTGGGAGAAAAATCACTGAGCCCCACCTTCATGTCCTCACTCTCAGAAAGTGCCAACCACTAAGGAAACCTTTTACACTTGGTACTAGCTACCTTCCTCTTCTTTGAAGACAAATCCATAGCCACAGGGGAAGAATCCTCCTCCTCATTCCATTCCTTATACTCTTTCGAAGGGGAATCCAAACCCAATGACCCATACAGATCACTAACAACTTTTTCCTTGCCCTTAATGGTTGGATTCAAGGTGAGAGCCTTAATGTGCTCCATAAGAAGAAGGATAAGCCCTTCATGGAGGACATGGGCTCTCCTATTCTTCAAATGTATGTAAACTGAGACATCTAAAGAAGATAATAGGAAACAAGGAAACAAAATGAACAAACCATGATGAAAATGGTTGGGGAGCAAGAAATGGTGACCTAGAATGGCCCTAAATCTCCCTTCTAGGGTCACATAATGCATCATGACCTCGAAAAAACTTTCCCAAATTTTCTTGAGGGAAGTTCTCTCATAACCCTAACTCTCTAATTTGATCAACTACTTCCTCTCATTACCTTTGAAAAACTGAACCATCACTTCTTCATTGATTTTTTGTCCTTAAAAAATTTCCTACCCATAGCCGGCATTCCCATTATAGTTGTAATCAAATATTCATTGACCCCCACCTCTAGATCTTTAACCTTAAGATTTCAATTATGCCAGAATGAGACTAATTATGTTGAGGCATTAGGGTCATGCATGTGCAATGTCTCCAAGAATGGAGTGAAATTCCCATGGCTCAATATACTCCAAAGCTTCTTCTTTCTTCGAATGTCACCACAAGAGTGTGACTCGATTCGACTCCTATCACCACCCATTGCACCCACCATGAAATTCACAAAAATCTTCCAAAAAAAACTCAACTAAAAACCAAAGAGTAAAAAACTTCCCACAAAGGATGCAAATTGAAGGTAGGTACAAGGCCATAAATGATTCAACACCTCATCCCATGCCATCATTCCTTAATAAACTCCTAGCTTTCTTGGGAAGGATAGATCCTTCCTCCCACGAACAAAATTCATTTAGGCTAACAACCTCATTGGAAAATAAATCTACCAATGAGTTTCCTTCTCGCTAGATGTGAGGGACTCAGGACTCATCACAAGATTGTAACATAATAATTGTATCCTTGCTAAGGTGGTCAATGTTCTGGCTCGGAGGATGCCACATAGATAATTTATGATGTTCATAGAGTTTCCTTCCACCCAAATTTTGGATTATCATTTGTTGATGGCATAATTAACACTTATAAACACAATCTCCATCTCCATGCAATGATTTGTCTATGTACCCAATATGGATAATGTCTATTGGCTATATATGTTGAGGATATTGAGAAAATTGTAATGAAGAAAGGTTGCAATTATTTAATGGTTGCTTCGATTTTTCTCTTAGATTTTATCCTATGTTCATGTGGTTTAGATATGTTGATAATCATTGTTGGAAGGTACTATATCCAAATTTTGGGGTTCTAGATTGTTGTATAATGCTAGTTATGTTCACCAGTTGTGAACAATGTTTTTCTGTGTATCTAGTTAAGGTCCAGGAGAAATGTAGTAACTCCAGTTTTCTTTTTGTTTTAGTTTTATGACTTGTAGCTCTATAGTTAAGCTTATATCATCGTGTTGAAGATAATTTTGTTATCTGGAAGGATTGGATTGTGTTAAGGTTGTGTGTTCTTAATTGATTTATGTGTTTTAAACTAGTTTCATCGACCTTGTTTTAAAAACTACTTACAAAGTTCATGAAGTATGTTAGGAATTATTTGGGTCCTTATCAAGTATGTGATTGGGTCTCCCCCAATTTAAATCCAACTTAGAATTTCTTGGAGCCAATCTAATTTGAATTTAAATGTTGTATGGCCAACTTTGGATATGTTTCAATGTTGAAGATGGTATAAATAAAGGATGAGATATTTGTGAAAGTTATGCAAATGAATAGAGAAAGATAAATATGAAGTATATGCAAAATAGTGTGTATGGTATGCAAGTTTGGTAGATCAGTGTGAAATCTAATTTTTGAGTTTCTTGAAGGAGTGAGCTGAAGGTGTACTCTATCATTCATGCATGTTTGCAAGTGTTTGACAGAGTTGTGGTCAAAATCTCTATTGCATTGATATTTTCTTCTCTTTGTAAAATATCTCTTCTATCTTCTTTGTATCTATGTGGCAGTGAGCCCTCTAGGTGGTTAACCCTTGTTGGATAATGAGTCCTAATTCTAACAATATGTCATGTTTTGGAAATGATCCTTCTCTTGTAGTGATCCTTTGTAATCTATTTTGATATTCTCTATATTGTGAGCTCTCATGGTTTTTCCATTATTGGGTTTTCTATTTAAATATAGTGTTATTATGTATGTGTGATGTTTCTAGTTTCTTCCTTTGCACTTCATGATGAATCATTTTAGCATAGTAAAGGATTTGTGATTGATCTAATTTCTAGTGGAATTTTAAAAATTTTAACTTGTCACAATTGATTCACCCTCCCTCTTAGTTGTCTTGTTCAACAATTGTTATCAAAGCTTGGTTCCTTGGAGAATAGCTTAACCGCTTAAGGAAGGTCTAGAATGGCAAGAAAGATCACTTTTGAGTATCCTAGTTTTGATGGAACTAATTATGCTATCTAGAAAATAAAAATTGAAGGATATAGGGAATACTATGGATATGATGTTGAGAAAGATTACATGACTACTTAAACTCCTCCTAATGGTCAAACTATAGCTGATGAAATCAAGGCACATGAAGAAAACAATAAGGTGAAGTTCATTATGAAGAGTAGTCTTTCACATTCCAAGTTGATTAAAGTCCAAAATATGAAGATTACTAAATAAATCTAGGATGCTTTAGAAATGATGCATGAACGAGATGAAAAGGCTAACGAAGCAAAGATGGAAATTTTTGATGCATATTTTGAGGTCCTACATATGTCTAAACATGAGAACATTAAGTCCTATGTATAGAGAGTGGATGAGCTAGTACGTGGAGTGTGAGGACTTGGTGATACAATAGATGAATATAGGATTATGAAGAATATTCTTATAACTCTCCCTAATGCATACAATGAAAAGGCATGTACTATTGAATAGTATGTGTATTACATGACTTACACTAAAGATTAGTTGTTGGGAGATCTAACATGGTATGAGATGAGAAAGTCAAATTTAAGAAATGGATCCAAATCAAGAACTACTTTCAAGGCTACAAGAGCTAAAGATCTAGAAGAAGAGAACCTTGATGAAGTAGAAGCTAACTTTGTGAGAAGGATGAATAAAGGCTTTGATAAGTATGAAGGTAAGTTACCCATTAAATTATTTAGTTGTGGTGGAATAGGTCATTATGCTTTGAGATTTCTAGAAAGAGCTAAGAATAACAAACAAATATTTAACAAAGAAAACAAAGGAAAGAAGATTAACATAGCATATTATGTGAATGAGTCTGCTAGTATTTTTTATGAAGAATCTAATTATGAGATTTTGATGATGATGAATGCTTGTTGTTGGCTATAAAATATGAACCTACTTCTACTAAATCTAAATGAAATTTGAAGGAATGTCCTTCAAAGAAATATGAAGATAATGCAATCTCTACCCTACATGCTAAAAAAGAAAATAACTTTTGGGTTGTTGGTAGTGACTATTCACATCACTATTGAATAGCCCAAACAACTGAGAGGGGGGTGAATCAGTTTTATAAAACAATTTTCTTTACTTTAATTAATTCAAAGAAAACATAAATCAATCAGATAATAATCTAGTAGATATGAACATGAAGGAACACAACAAGACCTTACACAATGAACACCATAATTTAAATGGAAACCTAAGAAGGGAAAAATTGTGGAGAATGCTAAATCTAAATTATAAAACACTAGTTAAGGTGATTTTTACAAGGGATCACTTCCAAATTACTCATTGTTGGTGGGCTCACTACTTGACTATTATAGCCAAAGATAAAAAGGCTCACTACCAAAAGAGAAAAGCTCACTGCCAACTGAAAATGGCTCACTGCTAGAAGAATGATGAAAGGGAATCCACTGTTGAAATGACTATCACCAATAATGACATAGGATAGATTCTCACTCTTTTTTTCCTTTGTTCGTATATTTTTGCATACTTTACAATGCTAAATTGTTAGATCCACATTCATCACACTTGCTTTCAATGAACACAATAAAATTTTAGTTATACCATTTCATGCCTTCATAATATCTAAGTCAGCAAAATACAATGTCTTTATAATCTCCTAGGTTGACCAAACATAATTTGAATTAGGTTACCACAAAACATTCCCACGGTGGAAAGGAATGAAACATGGACTAGTTAGAACCTCCTTGCTCAAATAAACACACTACATATTAACCATGATATTTTGGACCAAAGAATAGGATATACACATTACAATGCAAATAATTTTTCAGAGCACATTAACCAATTTCTAGATTAGTCCAAACCAATAAGAGTCTATCTCATTATGTTGCAAAATGAATGGGGCCAATACAAGCATGACCAAATATATAGATCATCATAACACGACATCTAGAGCATGCCAATCTAGATCACCAAAGTATACAAAACTAAACCTTAATCAATCAACCCAAGATACATTGACATCAATCACAACCATTAATAAAAACAATCAACAACATCATAGCTCAACATATTCCAACAATATCCCCCTTTTTCATTTATGGAAACATCCATCAACAATAAGCTAAACAACTCAATGTCAACATCAACAACATCAAGGGCTTTCCTTTAGTCTCCCTCTTTGACATCAAGGAAAAAGAGAAAAAACTCATCCTAAGAAACTTACACTGCTCCCCCAATGAGGAAGCCACCCAATGTTGATCCAGATAAGAATGAGCATATAATACCCTATACTAATGCACACCCTAGTGAAAATTATTATAGATTAGGAGGGAGTAGAACCCCTAACTTCTATCGAAGATACTCAAAAGTATCTTTGTTTAATGGTTTTGTGAAATTATTTTCAATCTGCTCTTTTGTAGGTACATATTCAAGTCTTACCTCATTGTCCAATAATTTCTCTCTCAAGAAGTGATATCTAAAGGATATATGTTTCATTCTAGAGTATTGCACCAAATTCTTTGAAATATTTATTACACTGGTATTATCACGCATAATTGAGATCCATTAATCAAATGATATTCCAATGCCCTTCAATGTTTGTTTCATCCATAGTACCTTAGTGCAATATGAGGGTGTTGTAATGCATTTAGCATTAGTAGTAGATAAAGGTACATAATCGTGTTTCTTACTTGACCAAGCAACCAATCAAGAGCCAAGGAAATAAGCTCCACCACTTGTGCTCCACTTGTTATCAACACATATAGCCCAATCAGCATCAGTATAAGCTATCAAATTGAAATCTAAGTCCTTTGGATACCATAACCCCATATCTTATGTAACCTTCAAATATCTAACGATCCTCTTTATTGCAAGAATATGTGATTCCTTTGGTTCTTGCTAAAATTTGGTTGCTAAACAAACAACATACATAATGAATGGTCTAGTAATAGTAAAATATAAAAATCCTCCAATCATTGACCTGTACATACTTGAATCGGCTTTAGGTGAATCATCTTCTTTTATCAACTTGCATCTAGTAACAATAGGTGTGCAAACCAGTTTTGAGTTCTCCAACCCAAAATTCTTCAATAATTCTTTCGTATACTTGGATCGAGAGATGAAAATTCCTTTGTTTTTCTAATTTACTTGTAGTCCAAGGAAGAAATTTAACTCACCAATCATGGAAAATTTGAATTCCTTTTGCATTTCATCTGTAAAAAATTTTCACATATCATCATTTCCTACAAAAATTATGTCATCAACATAAACTACAACAATCAACATTTGATCTAAATGAATTTTGTAGTATAATGTACTATCAACAGATCCCTTATGAGATCCCTTTCCAATTAGATGCTTATCTAATCTACCATACCAGGCTGTAGGTGCCTGCTTCAATCCATAAAAATCTTTCTTCAACCTGTAAAAAATATCTGGGTCACTTCTGGACTTAAATCCATCTGGTTGCTCAATGTAGACTTATTCCTTTAGTTCTTCATTGAATAATGCAAATTTTACATCCATTTGATAGACTTTGGAATCCTTAAAAGTTTCAAAACCTAAGAATATCTAGATTGCTTCCATCTGGGAAATAGGGGCATATGTTTCTTCAAAGTCAATACCTTCAATTTGAGTGTAACCTTTGGAAACCAATCTTTCCTTGTTTCTCATTACCTTCCCATTTTCATTGAGCTTGATCTGAAATGCCAACTTTGTTTTGATTACATTTTTGTCCAGTGGTCTAGGTACAAGTTACCAAGTATAATTTTTCTCTATTTGATTAAGCTCTTCTTTCATTGCCTTCATCGAATTCTGATCATTGCATGCTTCTTCCATAGTCTTTTCCTTAGTTTCCAAGAGTAGATACAATAATGCTTGCTCTTGAGATGCTTTGCTTCTTGTGATGGTTCTCTTATTCTTATCTCTAATAATCTATTTTTCTAATTGATTTCTCTATACATACTTTGGGGTTTTAGTTGTAGTTGTTAGAGCCTCCTGTGTCTCTTCTTATTCTTTCTTATCCTTTTATTCTTTGTCATCTAAGTCATCTAATTCATATTCAATATTCCTATTAGTATTTCTTTGAAAATCTTCATCTACTTTCACATTTCCACTTTCAACTATCTTGTTCAGTCTCTTGCTATAACACTTGTATGCTTTTCTTCTTGTAGAGTAACCCAAAAATATTCCTTCATCAACTCTACTATTGAACTTTCCAAGATTTTCCTCATCTCTCTAGATGTAGCATTTGCTTCCATATTTTTTGAAGTACTTTACTTTGGGATCTCTTCCATGCCATAACTCATATGTTGTCTTTCCATACCTACTTCAGAATAGTACTCTATTAAAAGTGTAAACTACCATGTGTATTGCTTCTCTCTAGCAGGCCTATGTTAAACATGCTTCATTGATCATTGTTCTAGCTGGTTCTTTAACTTCTTGGTTAATTCTTTCCACGACACCATTCTATTGTGGTGTTCTAGTGGTAGATAGTTCTCTTTTAATGCCATATTTTTCATATAATTTTTTCAATTCATCAAAAGTAAACTCTCCTCCTATATCAGATCTTGAACACTTTATTCTCCTCTCAACTTCATTCTTAGCTCTTTCCTTGCAAATATTGATTTTTTCTTAAACCTCTAATTTTTCTCCTAAAAATGCAACCTAGGTTAATCTAGAATAATAATCTATTAAAATAATGAAATATCTCTCACCTTGTAAGCTTCTTGTTTTTGTTGGACCCCATAGGTCAATGTGTACAAGGTCCAACAAACTGGTAGATGATTCTTCTTTTCTTTAGAATGTTTCTCTGGTCTACTTACCTTATTGACATCCTTTGTAGATAGTGTTTCCTAGTTTGGTCAATCTTAGAAAATCTCTTACTTCTCTTGTTGAACTTATCCCTACCAAATTGTCGAAGTTGATGTGACACATCCTCTAGTGCTAGATCCAACTATCACTAGAATGAGATAATAAGCATCTCTTTGTAGCTCCTTCTAGTTGATACATATTCCCACTTCCTTTTTTGGCTACAATAATAGTTTTGGATCTCTTCCAGATCTCACAACCATCATCTTAAAACACCACATTATATCCATTTTCATACATCTATCGAACACTCAGAAGATTATGGTATAAACCCTTTACATAGTAAAATTTCTTAGTGTTATGTTTTCCATCAAAGGTAATAGAATCAATTCCAACAATATGTGTTGTTTTATCATCTCCAAAACTAACAGAACCTCCATCATATTTCTCAAGCTTCAAAAATTTACTTTTATCACTAGTCATATGATTCAAACATCCACAATCAATCATCCATTCAACTCTGTTTCTTTTAGTAAATAATGTAGCTTCAGTTTTATCATTAGATTTCAAATACTCATGGTCTAATTCATCATCTAAAATACTAGAATTCTCATTGAAATAATACGCCTTCTTATTGATATTTTTAAACTTTTTCCTTGGTCCTTTTTTTAGAAACTTAGTTGCTAAATGGATAATATTTCCACATTTAAATAATTTTAGAGATAACATACCTTTGTACTTTTTGGTACCTTTCTTTAGTTTCCTTGAGAAGTTTGCTTCCAACTCATTTGAATTTTAACTATTTGGATCTTCTTCTATCTTTGTGGCTTTGAAGGTTGTTTTCAGATTTCTGCTTTTCTTTTCCAAATTTTCTCATCTCAAATGCGGTCAAGGTGCCAAATATTTTCTCTCTAGTGAATTTCTTTGGATCATAAACTTCCTCAATAAATGATGTCTAATCACTATAGCTCTCAAGTAGGGTAACCAGATTCTTTTCCATTACATCTTCATCTATCAAAGTGATCCTTGATTTTTGAATTCATTCACTAAACTATCAACTCTTTGAAATTAGCTTGCTATATCCTCACCTTCTTCCATCCTCAAGTTTTCATATATGTGCTTAGCTATCAACTTCTTTGATAATTTGACTCTATCATTTCCTTCATAGATTTCCTTCAGCTTTTCACAAACTTCATAAGTAGTGCCCAATGAAATAACTTTTGTTAACTCAATCTTAGACAAAGCACTAAAGATTGGATACCTTACCTTTTCATTCTCTTCATAGGCTACAATCTCATCGTTAGAAGTAGGACCACTTTTTGGTTCAACATTATTTTGTCTCAACAACTTTCAATGTTTTGTAGCCTAGAGAGATCAGGTAACCTCTCATTTGTACTTTCCAAAAACTTTAGTTAGATCCATCAAACACAATGATTTTTAGTTTGTACACCATTGGATTTACCCCAAGTGGTTAATCTCTTCTTCAAGGAACCAAAGCTCTGATACTAATTGTTGAATAGTTCAAATAACTAAGACGGGGTTAATAAATTATTATAAAACAATTTTCTTGACTTTAATTAATTAAGAGTAAGCTTAAATCAATCAGATAATAATCTAATAGATATGAACATGAAGGCACACAACAAAATAATGCACAATGAACACCAAAATTTATGTGGAAACCCAATAACGGAAAAACCACAGAGAATGCTAATTATCAATTATAAAACACTAGTTAAGGTGATTTCTACAAGGGCTCACTTCCAAATTTCTCACTACAGTTAAGGCTCACTATTGGTGGGCTCACTTCTCGACTATTATAGCCAAAGATAAAAAGGCTTACTACCAAAAGAGAAAGGCTCACTACCAGAAGAATGATGAAAGTGAATCCACCGCTGAAATAACTATCACCAACAATGACACCAAATAGAATCTTACTGTTTGTTGCACGTCTGGTTGTATATTTTCACACATTTCACAATGTTTGAATTTTCAAATTTGCATTCATCACACTTGCTTTCAACGAATAGAATCAAATTTTACTTATACCATTTAATGCCTTCATAATCTCTAAGTTGCCCAAACACAATGTATTTATAATATCCTAAGTCATCCAAACACAATTTGAATTAGGTTACCACAAAAAAATCCCATGGTGGAAAGGAATAAAACATGGACCAATCAGAACCTCCTCACTCAAATCAACACAACACATATTAACCATGATATCCAGGACCAAAGAATAGGATATACATGTTACAATACAAATAATGTTCTAGAGCACATTAACCAATTTCTAGATTAGTCTAGACACATAAGAGTGTATCTCATTATGTTGCAAAAGGAATGAGACCAAGAAAAGCACAACCAAAGATAGATCATAACATCACAACATCTAGAGCATGCCAATCTAGATCACCAAAGCAAGCAAAACTAAACCTTTATCAATATGTTGACATAAATGACAACCACTAATTACAACAATCACATGACTGGTGATAAGAGTAAGTTTTTAAAACTTGGAAAATATGATGAATGCTTAGTTATGTTTGGAGATGATACTGGTGCTAAAATTTGAGGGATAGGTTTAGTAAGTTTTAATGGAAATCATAATACTAATGATGTCTACTATGTTAAAGGTTTAAGGAATAATATATTGAGTGTTGGATAGATGTGTAGTAAAGGATATAGTCTTGTATTTGAGGATGAGAGATGTGAAATTAGGAAAGGATCTAGACAAGTGATTATTACCAGAAAGAAGTATGAAGGAAATGTATATCAACTTAAGGGTGTTGATGATGTTTCTTTATGACTCATATTAATGAAATTTGGTTATGACATCGAAGAATGTGTCATATGAATTTTGATAACTTGGAAAGAATAAGTGAAGTACAAGTTGTGTGAGATTTACCAAGCATTACAAAGCATGTTAATGCTATTTGTAGGAATTTTTAGTTTTGAAAGCAAGCAAGGAATGACTTCAGATTAAAGGAACAATCTACTACTGAACTATTGGATTTGATTCAAGAAAATATCTATGGTCCTACAAGAGTGATAAGTCTACAAGGTGAAAGGTATTTCATGATTTTGATTGATGATTACTCTAGGTATACATGGGTTACTTTTCTTAGAGAGAAATATGATGCATTAAATAGATTCAAAAAATTCAAAGCTATGGTTGAGAATGATGTAAATTTGAGAAAAAAATATTTGAGGTTTGACAAAGGTGGTGAATTCACCTCCCATGAGTTTAATATCTTTTATGGAATCCATGGAATAAAAATATAGTTATCTTCTTCGAGAACTCCTCAGGAGAATGGATTTGTTGAAAAAAATAATATAATAGCTCGAGAAGCTACTAGATCAATGATTACTAAAGTTGGTCTATTGGAACTTTACTGGAGAGAATCTACTCATAGTGTTGTTTATGTTTTCAATTGAGTTCAAGAAAGAGCTAATAGTACTAAGAAACCCTATGACCTATGGTGTGGATGTATTCATCTGGTTAAGTACTTCATGGTATTTGGAAGCAAATGTTATATCAAATGAGATGAATAAAACTTAGGGAAGTTTGATGCTAGAAGTGATGAAGTTATTTTCCATGGATATTCCACTAAGAGAAAAGCTTATAGATGTTCCAACAAAATACTGAGAAAGATTGTAGAAAGCACAAATGTTAAAGTTGATGAAGTAATGAATAATTCTATTGAAGTTGATGGATACGTATGTAATGAGCCTAATTCTGTAAGAGTTGAAGAACTTGTGGAAGAATGGGTGAAGTAGAATGAAGAAGAAGAAGCTTTAGTGGTGTCCCCTAGGACACCTAAATATGTGCAAAAGAATCCTTCAAAAAATAAATCATTGGAGATAAGAGGAAAGGATTATTGACAAGAAGTAGAGCTACTACTATTGGTGAGATAAATATATTTTTATTTTTTGAGATTGAACCAAAGACCATCATTGAAGCATGTAAAGATGAGCATTATATGGAAGCTATGAAAGAAAAAATTATGCAGATTGAGAAGAATAAAAATTGAGAATTGGTCCCTAGACTGAGATACAAAAACTAATTAGATCAAAATGGGTATTCAGAAACAAGTTGAATGAAAATGGAGAAGTAGTTAGCAATAAAACAAGGCTTGTGTGTAAAGCTTACTCACAAGAAGAAGGTATAGATTTTTAGGATACTTTTGATCCAGTCACAAGAATGGAAGCTATCAGAATGTTCTTAGAATTTTTTGCTCATAAAGATTTCAAATTTTATCAGATGGATGTTAAATCCACATTCTTGAATGGCGAGTTAGAAGAAGTATTCATGGAACAAAAATAAGGATTTTAGCTATCAGATCAATTGGATATGGTTTACAGATTGAAGGAGAATTTATATGGATTGAAGCAAGCTCCTAGAGCTTTGTATGCAAGGTTAGATAGGTACTTGATTCAGCAAGGTTTCAACAAAGGTACAACATATAGTAATCTATATTTTAAGATTGAAAGTGACAAAATATTCATATTGGTTGTAAATGTTGATGAAATTATATTTGGAGGAAACAAAATTATGTGCAAGATGTTTTCTGAAGAGATGCAAAAGTAATTTGAGATGTCTATGTTTGGTGAGATGAATTTCTTTCTTGGGCTGCAAATTAATCAAACAGAGAAAGGGATTTTTATTTCAAAGTCAAAGTATGTAAGAGAAGTGTTGAAGAAATTTGGGATGGATGGTTTTAAAGTTGTGAAATGTGTTTTTTTGTGCATCTAGCTAAGGTCCAAGAGAAATGTAGTTGCTCCAAATTTCTTCTTGTTTGAGTTTTATGACTTGCAATTATGGAGTTCAGCTAATATGATTGTGTTGAAGATAATTTTTTTATTTAGAAGGATTGGATCATGTTAAGGTTGTGTGTGCTTAATTGATTTTTTTTTATACTAGTTTGGTCAACCTTGTGCTAAATACTACTTACAAACTTCATGAAGTGTGTTAGGACTTATTTGGGTCCTCATCAAATGTTTCATTGGGTCTCCCCAATTCTAAATCCACCCTAGAATTTTTTTGCACCAACCTAATTTGAATTTAAATGGTGTATGGCTGACTTTGGATATGTTTCAAAGTTGAAGATGGTGTAAATAAAGGATGAGATATCGATGAAAGTTATGAAAATAAATAGAAAAAGATAAATATTAAGTGGACACAAAATAGTGTGTATGTGATGAAAGTTTGGTAGATTAGTGCAAAATCTAATTTTTGAGTTTCTAGAAGGAGTGAGTCGAAGGTGTACTCTATCCATCATGCATGTCTACAAGTGTTTGAGTGAGTTGTGGAGGAAATCTATGTTACATTGAGATTGTCTTCTCTTTGTAGCAAATCTCTTCTATCTTCTTTGTATCTATGTGGTGGTGAGCCCTTTGGGTGGTTAACCCTTGTTGGATAGTGACTCCTGATTAAAACAGTAAGTCTTGTTTTGGAAGTGAGCCTTCTCTGGCAATAAGCCTTTATAATTATTTTTGATATTATCTATATTGTGAGCTTATCCTTACCATGCGTATGTGCAGGATCATGATGGGCCAAAAAGTGGCAATATTATGGGTATTTGTAGGCTATGTGGCTGATGAATTTTTTTTAATCCAAAATTGATGAAACGAAAAGTGTTTTTAGAGGAGATTCTCAGCTTTCCACCAATATAAATTATTCTTTAATTTGAATTTAATAAATAATTATAGGTTGATTGAAAAACATCTATAACTTTCAAATGGTATAACATTTTTTGAATCTGAAACATGTGTCACATTCTATGCTTCACATAATATAGGATTAAAAAAAGAAAAATTAAATTTCATGAAGTTTTGACCAAGTTAAGGTGGTCAGACATACGAGTTTTTATATTTTTTAAAAGTTGTAATAAAAAAATTATAATTAATTATTTATTTGGAAAAAAATTACAAAAAAATATGCATCACATCCAGACATGAGTCCTCTACTTATATATAAAATCTTATAAAAAAATATTATCATTTTATCATGGTTAGGGTGGTCAGAGAAACACTTACTTATTTTTTCCCTGATATTTAAGTACTACTGCATTGAAATTTCAAATTTTCACCAAATAGATTTTATTTATTTTTAAATAAACCTAGTAGTTTAGAAACTACATTCAATTTTCTACAAATTATATTCTTACATATTTTTGAAATAATATAGATAACTTATTCAAATTTTTACGTCAAGTTTCCTAACATTGATTTTTTTGAATTTTTTGCCACTTAAGGGCCTATTTTTTCCATGATGATCCTGCACATACCCCCATGGTTTTTCCCTTATTAGGTTTTCCACATAAATATGGTGTGATTGTGTATGTGTGATGTTTTTTTAGTTTTTTCCTTTGTACTTAATGATTAATCATTTTAATAGAGTAAACGAATTGTTAGTGATCTAATTTTAGGTGGAAGTTTTAAAGGTTTAATTCATCACATTTGATTCACCCCCCCTCTTAGTTTTCTTTTTGAATATATTTATGATTACATAATTCATATGTTTCTTTTAAAAATTTATTTGTAAAACTTGTCTACATTTTTAGATATGACATTCATGTGTCCACCCAACTAATTCTTTTTTTGCACTTAGATCTAGTTTTTCCTTCTCCTTATCATCCATTTCAAGTGGTTTTAGAGAATATTCATTTTCCATTCCATACATTTTACTATCGACTCACTTTAGTGGGGTTTTGGTTGTCTCTTTTTATATGTTCAAAGCTAAGTGTTGGATATCAAGGGGAGGAGTTGTAGGCAGGGGATGCATAAAAATAGAATAATTAAGATCATGGGTGAGTAACCAATTGGATTTTTGTGTGTAGAGGGTTTTACAATAGTAAGTGGGTTGTTATTTTTATAATTCCCAATGTTTTCCAATATGTAGTTTTAGAAAACAATATTAATGTAACTAATATCTTTTGTTTTCATAAATACACTGTGATTTTTTTATTTATAGAAGTAGTGGATAAAGCAGTACTTGGAGAAAAAATGGTTTTTCCTACATTCCCATAGTGCTATCTATTATTGATAGTAGAACTCAAGATGTTGAACTCAAGGATTTGCATCAACCAGCTTCCTGGAAAGTTCAAGAAAAATAATGGTGGTCCATTCACCACATGCAAGCTACATTCTATTTTCAAGTTCAATTGTTGGATTGTCAAGAATGCAATCTGCAAGATCGACAAATTTATGATGTTGATGGATCTTGAACTCTCATATTCCATAGTTGACATAGCATGCGCTTTCCTCTCCAACTCTATGGAGTTGTTGAGAAGCCAAACTATGCTCCACATTTTGTGTGTAAATTATGTGTGGAATTTTGTGGTCAATACAACATAGCTAGATAAAGCAGTAGAAAGGTATGATGTTGATGAGGGAATATACCCCATCAATGGTATATTTATAGGTTTTTTTCTTCAATCATCCTTGGATGTGAGGTAAGAGTAGCTTTTACCAATAGCCTATAGGATGATGTCCTAGTTTTTGAAACCATGTGATGGAATTGTATGGTCATGTATTAGAGCTACATGTTCAACAAGATATATGGGTGGCATTTTTTTCCCTCTACATATTGATAAACCATCCTGTGCCTATTCAAATAAGACATCAAATGCTTATTTTGAATCTTAGCTTAGGATTCCCTCATTGTTCAAATGAGGCCAAAAATGAAAATAAAGAATCTAATTAGGATCCATCAATTTTTTTCTTATACTAATGTTCAAAGAAGAATAACCATTATTAATTGTATGTTGTATTATTGCTTTTCTATTGAGGAGGTTGTCCTCTCCAAGATGCTTTTGATACTTATTGGAATATTTTTTAATATATGCATAATTGTAAATATATCTAATTCTCTTAATATCTTTATTTTCACTCTCACAAAAATCTCCTAGAAATTCGCTTTTTCAAATGTTTACAATACTATTTTTTCTATTTTTTGTGTTTTTCTCTTTTATGAAAATGTTAACAACATTGTGTTTTCTAACACAATTATTTTTTCATCCTTCTTTTTCTTATAACATACTCATAAATTGACATATGTAGGTGTACTTATACATTATAATATCATTTCACTATATAGTGTTTGTGTATGGAAAATTGCAAGTTTAAGGACACACGATGGTTTTTAACAATCACTCGAAATTATATAGAAAACACACTACATTTTATAATGTGTAAGTTGCAAAATTATAGGATCATTGTAGTAATTCAAATAACTAGAATTAATATTTACTTAATTAAAAGAAATAAAAATAACCATTAGCTAATCACTTTTGTAAAATTTGGCATGCAATGCATAGTTAATCACAGTGTGTTATCTAGCAAAATCCTTTTTCATTGTTATTTCTCATAACTAGTATGGAAAGAATAGCCATTCCTAATATGATTAATTCCTTTTCCTACAATAAATAAAATAAAAAACCAAAAATAAATTTATGAAAACTTTATGAGTTGATAGTAATAGAAAATAAGAGGATGTACTAGAAAGTATGTAATGGAAAAGGAATCCACTGTAAAAACACTTGGAAAGAAAAAGGCAAAAGTGAATGAGATAAATAATGTTTTGACTAAAGAGATTCTTCTTGCTCATGAGAAGTTGAAGAAAGAAAATGTGAAATATGTGCAATGGGAAACTGGAAATGTAGAAGTAGATTAACTCAAAAGGTTTTGTATTGTGTATGAATTCATGCAAGCAAAGAAAGAGAGAGATGATGTTATAAGTGGAGTTGAACAAATGAAGCCAAGTATTATTGAAGTTAGTAATTCTATGGAAAAAATACAATAGTAAATGGATGATAAGGATAAGGAAAACCATATCTAAGTGCACAAAAATAGAATCACTTGGGTGGAGGCATGAATGCCTTATCTAAAAAGGAAGACGCGTTCTCTAACAAGCTTTTCAAAAGAAAAAATTGCATTCCCTCCTTCATTTTATTTCATTTCAAAGTTTAATTACCAACAAGGGGTTTGACAAGGAAAACCCCCATTTACTAATAATCAATAAATTTTTTCCCTCTTGTGTGTTTGTGATTCTAGATTTGGGTTGAAGACTTAAATATCATTTGAAGTGAAAAGTTGTAAAGTTGCCATCTTCACAGAAACTCACCTACATGTCATATCCAGAAGTTTCAGAACCTGAGATCCAAGAACAAGGAAGTGAAAACATCAAGTCTCAAATTCACATTCAAAGATTTCATAAATTCAAAATGGTACTACATCACCACCTAGGGAATCTTAGTCCTCCAAAGGGTATTTTTTAGAGATTCTTTTAGATCCTATTCTAACATTTGAAGATTCTACATCTACCCTAAAAAATAGTAGCAGGACTAATAATTCAATAAGGGCGTCTTAGTCCTCCATAACATTTTTTGACAACTTATTTTCATTTCCATAATCCTCATTGCATTTCCAAACTTCTTAGGTACACATATCCTAACTTGATGTTGCATAATTTCATCATTTGTACTCATCGTTTAGCTTGCACTATTAGGTTTTGTGAGTTGAATTCTTATTTGTCTTTTCCAAGAATTTGGTTGGCAGTGAACCCCTAAAAGCTTAAATAACCCCTTCCTAGGTCTTCCCTATTGAGAATTGACTCACCTAGTGAGGTTGATAGTCAATCCAATTAGGACTGCTAGGACATTATTTAGTGGCAATAGGAGAATAGGGGGGGCTTTCAACCATTATATTTTTCTATGGTTCATTTTGGTGAACCCGACATTTTTGAGCATTCATTTTTTGATTTAGAGTTCATTAGAGTCCTAGATCTAGATTTCATTCATTCTTGCATTGCATCTTGGGGTATGTGCAAGGTCATCATGGAAAAAATAGGCCCTTATGGGGAAAAAAATTCGAAAAAGAATAGAGTTAAGAACCTTGATCTAAAATTTTGAATAAGTTATCTATATTATTTCAAAAATATGTAAGAATAGAATCTATAGAAAATTGAATGTATTTTCTAAACTACAAGGTTTATTTTAGAAAAAAATCTATTTCGTGAAACTTTGAAATTTCAATGCAATAGCATTAAATTTCAAGGAAAAAATAAGTAGGTGTCTGTTTGACAACCCCAACCACAATAAAATGATAATATTTTTTTATAAAATTTTAGACATAAGTAAAGGACTCATGTCCCAATGTGATGTATATTTAATTATAATTTTTTTCTAGGTAAATAATTAATTATTAATTTTTTATTACAACTTTTAAAAAATAAATAAACTCGTATGTCTAACCACCTTAACTTGGTCAAAACTCATGAAATTCATTTTTTTCTTAATCCTATAGTATGTGAAGCATAGAATGTGATGCATGTTTTGAATTCAAAAAATGTGATACCATTTGAAATCTATAGATGTTTTTCAATCAGCCTATCAATCAAGACTTTATTCGTAATTCAAATAGAAAATGAATAATAATAATTTATTATATTCAAAGTAAAGAATAATTTATATTGGTGGAAAGTTGAGAATCTCCTTTTAAAAACCCTTTTTGTTTCATAAATTTTGGGTAAAAAAAATGTTCCCAGCCACATACCCTACACATACACATCATATCACCACTTTTTGGCCCATCATTGTCCTACACATACCCCTTGCAATAGTGAAATTGCGTCTAGGTTTACTCATACTTAGTGAAATTGCATCTAGGGTTTCTCATATTTGCATTAGTGAAAATACATATAGGTTGCATTTTTGCTTTCTTGCATCATTTCATCTCATTGAAAAACTAAAAAGTGCATTGTTAATCATCCTAATTATATTTAGAAACATTGTTATTGCATCCAAAATTGAAAAACATTGGATCCAACTTTGTATTTAATTTCTTGTGATTACTTACTTTTTCTTGCATTCACTTGCACATTTTCTTGTTTCTAAACTTCAGATCCCTGAATAGGAAACTTGTGAACATTGTAAACAATCCAAAAAAAAACCTTTTTTTTGAGAAAAACCTTTTCTAGGACTAACACGGCCTTCCTAGCATCTTATTCCTTTGTAGGGTTTTTAGCTCGGAACCCTGTTTGAGTTGTGTGCTTTCTGCTCAACTTGTTGGACCCTCCAAATTCCTTCAGTAGGACCAAGACACCCTTCCTGGTGTCTTAGTCCCTATTGAGTTTGAAGCTACAATTTCTAGGGTTTAAATTTTATTTTCTACACTTTTGTTTATTGTCATTAGATATCTTTTTTAGTGGGTTGGCTTTCTATTACATGCATTCCACTAAATCTAGTTTAAAGTGCTTCATTTCATGCATTGCTTAGTTTCAATTTTGCATTTACAACATTTCATCTTTTTGGTTCTTGCATAATGTAATCAATAAATTACGTTATTTCAAATCTAAAAATTTCATTTCACTTAGGTCATCAAATTGCACTTTATTTACTTTTCCATGCTAGCATGTTTTCTTTCTAGAGATGTGGCTTTGATATGGTTAAAAATGGATTGCATAAGTACAAAATCCTCTCTTATGAGTTCAATTTAGAGTAGAAAAATGAGGTCATTAAGAAACATGTTAGTCATCCTTCTACTGGGTATGTGCAGGATCATCATGGAAAAAACAAGCCCTTAAGTGGATAAAAAAATCATAAAAGTCAAAGTTGATAGAGTTGACATAAAAATTTGAATAAGTTATCTATATTATTTCAAAAATGTGTAAGAATAGAATTTGTATAAAATTGAATTTATTTTCGAAACTACTAGGTATGTTTAAAAAAATATATATATTTGGTGAAAATTTGAAATTTCAATGCAATGGTACTTAAATTTAAGGGAAAAAATAAGTAGGTGTCTATCTAACCATCCTAACCACAATAAGATGACAATATTTTTTTATAAGATTTTAGATATAAGTAGAGGACTCATGACCCACTGTGATGCATTATTTTTTGTAATTTTTTTCCAAGTAAATAATTAATTATGAATTTTTAATTACAACATTTTAAAAAATATAAAAAATCATTTGTCTGACCACCTTAACTTGGTCAAAACTTCATAAAATTAATTTTTTTATTTTTTAAAAATTTATATTATGTGAAGCATAGAATGTGACGCATGTTTTGGATTCAAAAAATGTGATACCGTTTGAAAGCTATAGATTTTTTTCAATCAGCCTATCAATCAGGATTTTAGTCATTATTTGAATAGAAAATGAATAATAATTACTAATTAAATTCAAAGTAAAGAATAATTTATATTGGTGGAAATCTAAGAATCTCCTTTACAAATCCTTTTTCATTTCATCAATTTTGGGTTAAAAAATAGTCATCAGCCACATACCCATCATATTGCCAATTTTTGGCCCATCATGATCCTACACATACCTTACTATATTTCACAATTATGATAACATACTAGAGCAAAAGGAACAAACAATTTATGTAATCCTTAATATTGCATTGCCTATTGGCGAAGATAGTATGATACAAGAGGATGAAAGCACAAACAATCATAACAATCATACTTGTTCTTCTCCTGATACCTCTCCTATTAGTGGAAAAGGTATCTTCGTGAAAGAAGATACAAGTATTGAGAGTCTTGATTTTCCCTCTCCTATTCCCCCTTTGGAAGATAGTATGACACAAGAAGATGAGATCATTTCTACTACTTTACTTAGTCCAAATCCATCCCTCAACATCTCCTCTAATTATAAGAAGCCTTTAGTAAAGGAGGATACAATTGTGAATAATCATGAAAATTACATTTGTCAGGAGGAAATGTGGATTGAAAGTGATAATATTATCTTTCCTCCCTAATGTCCCTAAAATTTGGAAAGAGCTATTCAAACAAAAGCATCCAATCATTCATAAACATGAAAATCATAGTATTCCTTCTCTTGATGCCTCTTCTACTTGTGATGAAGCTACTTTACAAAATCTACCCATAGAATTTGATGAACATCTTATAATCTCTCCTACTAGGGTAAATGGTATAGCACAAGATAATGAGATGCTAGAGAAAAACGATAATATCATGAACAATAATAACAATCAAATAGAGCCTTCTCCTAATATCCCCACTATTGATGGATAAGACAATTCAACCATTGATAACTCCTTTACATGTGATGAAGTTGTTACCTAATTTTGCTTCCAGCTTATTCAAGAAGAGCTAAGATATTATTTTGAAAAACAAAGATAAAAGGTACACATTTAATTCAGCTATGTTTCATTCATATTCACAAAAGGATTATCAAAATAGACTGCATTACATTATGCAAATGTATACAACAAAAAAGAGAGTGAAAAGTGTGTGCATAAAAACTATATTTTATTGATAAATACAAGTATATAATATCCCACAGAAGTCATGGGATTAACTCCAATGCAATAAAAAAAGTAGACTATACATTTAATGAAATGAAGAGCATATAAAATGAAAAGGCATCCATCATTTCCTAGGTGGCAAGGATGGATGTTGATCTGTTGCATCTTCAGATAGCTCCTGAGTCCTCCAAAAGGTTGCTTCATTGCTCCTAAATTCTTGTAAGAGTTGATAAAATTTGGTGTTAGAGCTCAGGATACATTTTCTCATCATATACAATTGAATTTCAACAAATATATAGTGTACTATCATATGACATTGAAATAGACTGCATATCACATATGTCTAGGAAAATAGAAAGGTTATCATAAATGTCCATCATATGCTTTATTTTATCTAGCGTGTGTGTTGAATATGTAGGAATATAAATATTCTTATTGGTGATCACTTTGCAGTAAATATCACAAGTATCACAACAAGTGGAGTAAAATGGGCTCCCAGAAGGGTTGAACCCAACATGTTGTTCTCTTATGTTTTGATAGAGATAAGAGTGTAGAATCTCCATGCTTTTAATTCTATCAAGTAGGTATGTATTATTAATAACAGTGAGTTAGTTGGTTCACTATCACAAATGAAAAATATCTACTCAATAGGATTACAATGAACTAAATAAGTAATAAGGATGCTTAAAATAGTTAAATGACCCTATGCTTCAAAGATCAATACTATTAAAAGAAAGCTACAACACTAATAGTGATTCTAATGCACAAGGGAGTGAAGGAAGCGCAATCCACTTGAATGATAGTCTAGAGTAGTAGGCCAACTAGTCACAAAGATCATATGGAATTGCTAGGTAATGAAGATTCTATATAAAATTGCATGAAATTCTAATAGTGAGCATTGATAGCATATCCCTTAATTTTTGTGCAGTCATAACAATGTAAGATAGTCCCATGTTTATAGGGGAGGATAGTAGTTATTTTGAAAGCAGCCTTACCAAGTAGGAATACTCATTTATAAGAGGGTTTAAATGTTTGATAAATTATGAGAGAGATCATCTCATGAAAAGCTCGGTCTTCAAATGTAGACACAATCCTCTTACAAAAGTGTGCAAAGACAATCATAGCTCTTAGAAGAGGATAGTTTGAGGGTATGTGCAGGATCATGGTATGCCAAAAAGTGGCAATATTTGTAGGGTATGTGGCTGACAACTTTTTTTTCACCCAAAATTAATGAAACGAAAAGGGTTTTTAGAGGAGATTCTTAGCTTTCCAAAAATATAAATTATGATTTAATTTGAATTAAATAAATAATTATTATTCATTTTCTATTAGAATTACCACTAAAGTCCTGATCAATAGGCTAATTGAAAAACATCTATAACTTTCAAACGGTATCATATTTTTTGAATCCAAAACATATGTCACATTCTATGCTTTACATACTATAGGATTAAAAAAAGAAAAATTAAATTTCATAAATTTTTTACCAAGTTAAGGTGGTCAGATAGACGAGTTTTTATATTTTCTAAAATTTGTAATAAAAAATTCATAATTAATTATTTACTTGGAAAAAATTACAAAAAATATGCATCACATCCGGACATGAGTCCTCTACTTATATATAAAATATTACAAAAAAATATTATCATTTTATTATGGTTAGGGTGGTTTGACACCTACTTCTTATTTTTCCCTGAAATTTAAGTACTCTGCATTGAAATTTCAAATTTTCACTAAATAGATTTTATTTATTTTTAAATAAACCTAGTAATTTAGAAACTACATTCAATTTTATACAAATTCTATTCTTACATATTTTTGAAATAATATATATAACTTATTCAAATATTTACGTCAAGTTGCCTAACACTGATTTTTCTGAATTTTTTGCCACTTAAGGGTCTGTTTGGCATACCATGATCCTGCACATGCCCTTGACTAAGATAGGTTTCATAGACAAAGAGGTATTCATGACTATCATAAAATAAAAATGCATGTTGGGTGATCTCACAATAGTGGTTTATAATTTTTGGCCAAACTGGACACTGAAATATATTTATTTAACCAAATCTTCACTTTCAAGAATCTATAGCAGCTAAACCATGAGGAATTTGAAGATGATACAAAATAGAGTTTTATGAAATTTTGTATGTAGATTGTAAATATATTTTTTTCAAAAATTTTGGAATCAAATTGCACTTACTTTTCTATCTCCCTCAGAAACTAGTTTTTCTCATAAAACAACATTTTAAAAAAGTGATGCTCACCGTATAACACATAATTTTTTTTCTATGAAGGATAAAATTATAATTCTTTTGAATTTATACTTTTAGCTTTGATATCTAGTGTTTCCACTTGGTTAGGTAGTTTTTTATAGAATATATTTTCTTTAATCAAGTTTCGAAGTCAAACCAATTACAATTCAGACATAGTGTGACCATATAACATGTAACTTTTTTTGTATGTATCAAAATTCAATTTATTTATTTTTGTTGCATCAAGTAATTCAATATCTGGTGCACTCATATTTTTCAAAAAAAAATTTGAAAATATTCTATTTTTCCACATGTGAAAAACAAAGAGTTTGATTTTCAGTGATAAAACTACATTCACAAGAAATAAAAAATAAATATAATAATAAAATTAAATTTATTTAAAATTATAATTTTTGGGAAGCTTATAATAAGGACTACATACTTACAAAAAATAAATTTTAAATGAATTCAATTGATCCCCCAAAAGGTAAATCAAAAGTTGTTTTTTTATCAACATTTTGATAGGTGTAAAGGAGACTCCATTATAGGTATGGTTTAAAACTAGCAGGATTCTATCCATGGGGGTTTGATCTAAGGTAGTTTGATCAAACCCTCTTCAATTGGAATTCTTTATATGAAATTTTTTAAGGATTAAATCATTATATTTTCTAAAAGTATGTGATTTCAACAAAAATTAGAATCTCCCAGAAATTGTAAACCAGCTTTGTGGGATCACAGTAATACTTCTATGGCATCAATTCAAAATATAGAGTGTGGGTCAAAGCATGAATATTGTCCAAAGGCAAGGTGTTTTGAAGATAGTTCAATGAAAAAGCATCACACAATCTCATATTATATTTGCATATATAAAGTAGACATCATAATGACTTCCATGAAAAGGGTTTAAGCATGAAAAAATACAAAAAATAGGAAAGAGACTACATATTCAGCAATGGTGGTAGAGACAATGACAACCATGAAATTAGAGTCATGAAGGAAAATGTGCAATTACAATCCTAAGGAACTGGCATCAAATGACAATGTATGATATTCAATAACAATGTTGAAGTTGTGATAGCTACAGAGGTAGAAATTTCTTATTGATGATAGTGATTTTCATTACAATAGAATGGAATAAATGGATAAGGTAGTGTCCATACATGGCCATTGACACCCAATAAGAGTAACCACAGTCAAAGAATCAAAGCAGTGAAATGTCATTATCATAGGCCAGAGAAACGAAATAAGTCGTAGCCATAGTATTGAAGCTTTAGTGGCCCTTGGACTTGCATGTTACTGAAAAGGGTAGTGTTCATGAAGAAATGGAAAAGATTTGTTGAGTCTTTTGAATTATACCCATGTTGTACTAAGGTATTGAATCATTTTTGCAAACCATTTTTCCTTCACGAGGAAGAATTTTCTTTTGGATCAGTTAATTAAGATTGCTCTTGTTTCAACTATCCACCCACTCATGAAGTCTCATTCATATTATGATCTTGCATGATCTTATCATAAAAAAAGGGGATTATGACATTGTTGGCCGCTATTACATGGGAAAAGAAAAAGAAGATACTTATGTTTAGAAAGTAGCAAAAATTGGAGGCCCAAGAGTAAAACAATAGAGGAAACAAAATGGTATTTCTAAAATTTCAAATAGAAATATAAGTTGATACAAAGGAAATAATAAATGGTATTTCCATTACTTGCTGCAAAAATGGAGCTCGAAGTAGTTTTTTTCATAGACAGAGATGCAAGAATCTGTAAGTGACTTACCTATTGTTTGAAAAGGTAACTATGAAAATCCTTGCTCTCCAGCAAACCCTCGACCTATGCATGAACCATAGTGGTTCCCAGTAGGTGAAGAGTGAAAAAAAAATGAAGTGAATCTATGGGTATGTGTTTAGGGTTTCTTTTACCCTAAAGTCAATTAACCTCCTAAAGGAATATTTTTGTATGTTGAAAACATTTGAATAAAAAATAATTCCCTTGTATTTTATGTTAAATGACTAGGAGAGTCCTCCTTATGATTTTTTTTTTTGAGCAAAGGCAAGAGCCTATATATTTATATATATACATTAAGATAAATTTGTACATAGGAACTTATAAAACTATCTTTTACGAATTGATAGATTCCCCATCTTGTAGGTACAACAATACAATGCATAGGGGATCAAAATATTTCCAAAAATTTCCCAAAACACCCAAAAATAATGACAACCTACGTATCAAAAACCCAATTACATCACTCAAAAAACATAGACAACTTTATCTATGACTAGGAGAGTCCCCCTTATGTTTTTATCTTGCTTTGTCTCCCAAAATGGTTGACTACTCATGCATTTATTCTTGCATAGGCTAAAACTACTTTGAAAATATAAATGCATTATTAAGTCATGGATTATAAATCGCTTATTCAATAATGTATATAATGCAAGATAAAGATACAGTGTTTTCAAGATATGGTCAAAGGCATATAGTTGAGTATTTAGGAGAAATTCCAAGAATATAGGGTAGGTTGGAGAGGCTTGCAAACATATCGATGGAATATAGGAGTTTGTTTTGATCATTTTCAAGTCTTTAGGGGAAACTTGGAGCATTTTTGGGGTGTATTTATGATGGACTTGGTCAAAGTTGACCTTTTTAGCATTTTGGAGCCATTTTGGAGGAGATTTAGGAGCTAAATTTTTAGCTTTATTGTTGCATATGACCAAGGAGTTTCTTGTTCCTATTTTGGTGGAACTGATTGAAAAGCTTAAGTAGTTTCATTATTAGTTGTTGAAAAAATTTCTTTCTTCTTTTCAACATGTATGGTGGCTTATGTTGAAGCTCTACAGGAAAAAGATAGAATTGTTACTTAGTCTCGTGCGTGGACAGAGTTGGTAACACCTTTATTACCAATTAAACTCAACATTTTTACCTTCTTAGAAGCTTTTTCATAGTGTACAATGTTTGATTGATGAATTTTCTAGTGAATTTTGATAATTTATTTAATTTTTGTCTTATTTTAGCACCTTTAGGAAGAAGAAACATATGTTTTGTAGGTTGCAAGTTGTGCACTAGTTCAAAAGTTATTTTAGTTGTGGAAACTCTTTTCCTTCAAAAGTGACAACTGAACCAAGCCTCCTTGTAAAACACTTATGCATTGATATGTTAAAATATCAAAGTTGTGTTTTTTATAAAGGAAAAAATAGGTTTTATAGGGACCCAAAACCACGAAGTTTACAAAAAATAAGAATAAACATTAAATTCACCATAGACAAAGAGGTTGTAGCAAAAAAATCCCAAGAAACACAACAAACACCAACCCAAGGCCAGCAAGGGCCACCAAAAAAACTAGCAAGAAACCCCCAGCTAACCTAAGAACTTAAGAGCTTCAGCAGCCTCAGCTTCAAGATTGTGCATTTCCTATGTTCCCTTCTTCAGGACTTGACTCCTCTGGGGTGTAGGAGTCTTCCTCTTCATACTAGATCTCATTTAATTAGAAATACCAACATCCTCAGTACTGTTCTTGTCCTTATTTGCAACAAGATCCACAACTAGAGAACCCTGATGTGAATTCTCCAGTTTCTCAGACATTGCACTAATAATAATGGCATTATGTTTCACCATTCTGTGATTATTCTCCATAATAGTTCTCATATTATTTTTCATTTTACCTATTTCATATTCCAGGCATTTGAATTTACCTTCATTATCCTCAACCTCCATTCAATCCTCCAGCTTGTCATTGAGGGCTCTATTTCTGAGATTTAGGTCTCTAATTTCATGGAGGGACCATTTAATTATTCTAAAGTAATCCACAACACCATTCCTAGCTATAGATAGGATATCCCCAAGAAACTCACGATTCAATTTAGAATGGTGGTCCTTAGGATTTAGGTCTCTAGGGAATTTTGGCCTATTATCTCTATCTGAAGCAAGGAAGGATGAATAAGATTTATGGCTAGCATAAGGAGTCTTCGAAAAGTCCACTTAGGAGTCCTCAAAGTAAAATACTAGTTTATTATCAAGGGACTCAATTTGAGTGGGCACAACCAAACTATAGAACCCACAAAATGTGTCACCTCTTACTACTAGTTAAGAAATTAAAAGCAGCCCCAACAAATCTAGTGATGTTGAAGTACTTGGCCCTACTAACTTTCATCATCGAAATAAATTGTTGCTTTCCCATGTGTGATATCATAATTAATTAAATCCTTGAAGTTATTTCTAATATCATTGAGGTTCTACCACATGACCAACTCTAATTGTTTAACCCCTTTGTTAGCAAAGAAATCAACCACGTTGTTGGCTTCCCTAAACGCATGTGTTATTTTAACTTTATCAAAATTAGCTAAGAGGGACTTAGCCTCTTCTATCCAACTCTTGGTAGACCATGATGGATGGGAATTCCCTAAGAGGCAATCAATAATGTTTTTAGAGTCTCCTTCAAGACATAAATATTTAATATCCCTGCTAATAGCCAAGTTAAAAGTATCAGAGTTGTGTTAAGTCAAGTTGAGCTATTAAGAAATTTGTGTGTTAAAACAACAATATAGGTCTAAGAAATCAATTTGGTGTATCGTCATAGGAGTTAGTTTCATTTTCATGTTTCCTACTTACTCTTTCCTCAGAATATCATTATGTTAGCATTAGTTTAGTAGTATTTTAGGTGACACCATAAGAGCCAACTTTCTTTGGAGGTCCATTCCAAGTTTAGGAAACCCATAACCTAGAAATATTCCAATGTTTCTCCAAAGTGCTAAGTTTTGCAACTTAGCAAGGGTGCAACTTTGAGAGTCAACATAAGTCATCTTAGAAGAACCAATCCTTGAATGTCAAGAACATTTGGTTTGTAGTGCTTCTAGAAACTCTCCTACTAAGGAAGATATAATGGTGTAAGAAAATGAGAACATTGACAACAATAATTCCTTAGATGAAGATGATGAAGTGAAATTAGACACCCCTTCACTAAGACATCATGAAAATTCAATAGAGGTTATGCACATTAGATACGACTTGGAGTAATCTCTCAAGCCTAAACTTATCATTTATCTACCCTCTCAAAAATAACAAGTTAAAGAAAACCCATCCTTATCCTCGAACCACCTATGAACAATGTTTCACAGAAAATGAGCTACAATAATTTTGCTCCATCCCTCCCATTTCCTAATCCTATCTTACCTAGCACCCCTTGTTTTCCTACACAAAGTGGAAAAGAGTATGATCTTGTTGAACAACTTATGAATACTTTTGCAAAGATATCCTTCTAGGACTTAATTCATAATTCACCTAATTATCACACTGTGCTTCATACAACCTTGTAACAAGTTGTGTTTCCCTCTAGTGCAAACACAAATGACATAGCAACAATAATTCAACGAATAAATGTTAGAATTATTTTCCACCAAAGTGATCTCCCTCCTTTTGAAGTACAAAAAAAATATGATGCTTTCATGATCATAGCTCAATACAATAGCACAAGGATAAAACAAATCCTTTTTGATAATCGATCCACCCTTAATGTGTGGAGTATAAACCTTTTAGATAAGCTTAGTTTTGATAAATCAAAAATCCAACCCTCCCCTTTATCTATTAGTGGCTTTGATAACGTGGGAAAATGACTTATTGGAGTGATCACATTACCTATTAAAGTTGCTAAAGTTACATTACAAATCCTCATCCATGTTATGTCTAATGATATTTCATATAGTCTTCTTTTAGGGAGACCATGGATCAATGAGATGCCTGTTGTACCATCTACCCTTCATCATACCATGAAATATGCATACATCAACAAAATTTATAAAATCAAATCCAACCTGAAACCAAACAATTGTTTGAACATTGAGAAAGGTAAAGAGAATCCTTTGAAAACATTAACACAAACTACACCATTGGAACATGTGCAACAAAAATACAAAAAAAATATCGAGTAAATCATGAAGCTATTAGAAGATGATTGGGGTTCCTTAGAATTCGAAGCAACATTCATGGGAGAATACAAGATCATAAACAAAGATTTAGAGATGAGAAAATAAAAACCGGTAATGTCAAAAAAAAATTCAGAAGACCCTTCGAAAGCATCCACCTCAACCACTTCAGAAGAAAAATAAAATTAGTGAAAAAATTTTAACGAACTTAATCATGAACAACCATTGAATCCAAAAGAGATGAAGAAACTTTATGGAAAAGGTTATGAAATGATGAAATAAGTTAGTTATACTGGAAATGGATGTGTTGCTATAGAAAAAGGTATTTGTGTCCCTATAGAGCCTCAAACACAAGAAAATACTAGTGCTCTTGGTTATTGTCCTTTGATAGACATAAATAAGCCTTCACTTAACATCAACACTCTTATGAAAGATCCCACTAAGCTGACTTTAACAATAGTGCATCCTGAATTGAAAGACACTAGTGGTCTTTATTGTTATCATTTTAAAGAAACACATAAGTCCTTGCTTAACATCAATGTCATCATGCAAAACAATAATGATTCAAATTTTTTATATTTTACACCTTCCTTTAAAGAAGAGAACAAAATATCACAACCTAAAGAGTCTTTTGTAAGTATGACATCTTGTACTAAGAAAGAGATATCTTTTCCACAAAACATAGCAACATATCCTACTTTTGATCAAGAGAGTATCTTGTTGAGACTCCTTCGATATTCTTTGATATCCCTCCCTCCAATAACATGAAAGAAATTTTATTACAAAGATTCATTTTTTGCATATCATAGAGTTCATTTTCATTCTACTAATAAATGTAAGTTTTTAAGTGATAAAATTCAACATCATACAGAGTGTGGTGCTCTTCCTTATGAGGGAGCACCTAATGCCTCTAATTGATATTGATTTTCACTCAAGAATTTATTTCATCAATCATTTCGGCCTATCCTTTTCTTGCGCTAAGTGGGGGAAAGGGGTTAGATAACCTTGTCCTCATATGTCACCTGTCATTGCCTCTTTTGGCTAGTGGACCACATTTCATGTATATATAAGAGCAACCTTGGGATGTGGACGACATGCCTTAAGTTGGATTGCATATGATGTACTGAGTAATATAATTTTAGCATTGTATTTTTGGGAGAAACCCTTCCATCCTATTGCATGGCATAGCTTATTGGAAACATATGACTTAGCATAAGGATTTCTGAATAATCTCTCATGTCTTAGTCTACTTTAAAGCAATTTCTCACAGTAATGGTGTTAGCAACTGCTTTAAAGTGGACGAATACATCGACACTCATGTTTTATTGTGTGATTTTATTTTTTCTTGTGATGCATCCTTCTCTTGGTGGTTTCATGGTGTTTGATTTCCTCCAAGAGCATGATATTTCTTTGAATTGTCATCTCTTGGAGACATTAAGCACAATGTTCCATAAGATGAGACCTCACATGAATAAAGAAAAATCCCTTCGAACATCCCTCTTTCTTATTGTGTTGCATTTTATTTTTGTACCTTATTAAATTCATGGAGGTATGGCTTTGATGTGGTCTCTTGGGGATCACCTAGTGAACAACTAGCATAACTAGCCCTTGTGAGCATGCATTTTCTTTTTGTCCTTATCATAGTCATGGGGGTATGATGTTGAAATGGACCTCTTGGGGCTCACCTAGTGGAAAAATAGCTTCACTAGCCCTTGTGAGCATGTTTTTTTCTTGCACAATGGACAATGCATTCCACTTGTAAACCTCTTTTGAACAAACAACCTGGTCCACAACACATTGGATGACTAGTTGAAGCTTGATCCATTGCATTTTTCTTTTTTCCTTTTTTTTCCTATCTTCAATGGTGTATGCTTGTGATCTAGTTATGGCTTCATCTATTATCCGCATGTTTGTTCATTTGTACCTATGTTGGTTTTCCATAGGATCTTGATCCTGGGGGCTTGACCATCCTCTTGGTTATTTTCTTCCTATTTTACTAGCATTTGTTCATTATAACCCATCTTGATTGTGTGGTTGGCTACTTTACTATGAGTTTGAAGCAAGTTCATTCTCTCACTAAAGTGGGGGCTAAATATAATGTAGGAAAATGCATACCCTTGCATTTTCACACTTGTTTGGGCATGCCTTGCTTTGATTATCCTTATTTATGTATTAATTGGTCCTATTTTGCATCAATGAGCCTGATAAACTATATCTTTTTTTGGATAATCTCGACAAACCTCAATGGATAAATGATAATATAATGATTCTGGCTAAGTGTTCTTGATTTTTGGGTCAGGACTAAGATGTCACCTAGGGTTACTTTCTACCCCAAAGGTCTTGGGACCCTGATTTCAAATGTACCTGAAAGTGGTCCCTTTTTAATGCCCATGCCCTAAAATTCATGCCTTGGTACTAACATTCCACCTATGATGTCTTAGTCTCCCTTGAGGTATTTTTGGGATTTAATTTCAAATTCTCATAGGATTTAGCTTCCTTAAATTAATGAATTCATACGTGGGCTTGTTGTGGTGTAATTTCAAGATATTAAGCATGTATAAGTATAAATACAAAGTTCATTCATTTTCAATCAATTATTTTGTGAGAGCATTCATAATTGCATAATTGAGTTCACAAGAGCATTCAAGAGAAATTCATTAAGCATTTGGAGCCATCATCAAGATTCCAGTATCATATCAATGAAATTATTACATAATGTTTGTTATTATGCTAATGTTTGTGAGGTAGGGTTTATTATTCAAGAAAGTGCTTTATGAAAGCTCTACACCCTTCAAGCAAGAGTCAAGAACCATATCCATTGCAGCCATTTCAAGCATATTTGAAACAACGTATTACAAGGGTTTGGTGAGTTGCAAAATAGTAGTTTGTTCATTCATTCATTTCCCTCCATTTCATTTCATTTCAAGGTTTAATTATGAACAAGAGGTTTTACCAAAGAACACTCCCATTTACTAAAAATCAACATGTCTTTCCTCTCTTCTGTGTTTGTTATTGTAGATTTAGGTTGAAGACTTGAAGACCATTTGAAGTGAAAAGCTGAAAAGTTGCATTTCAAAGTTGTAATCTTCATGGAAACTCACCTACAAGTCAAATCTAGAAGTTTCAAAACCTAAGATTAGAGAAGAAGGAAGTACAAACATCGAGCCTCTGAATCACATTCAGAGATTTCAAAAATTTAGAATGAGATGCATCTTAGTCCTCCCAAGGGTATTTTCAGAGATTCTTTTGGATCCTATTTCAGCATCTAAAGATTCAGCATCTACCTCAAAAAACAACAATAGGACTAATATGACAGTAAGGGAATCTTATTACTCCATAGCATATTTTGATAGCTTTCTTGAATTTTTAGAATCATCACTACATTTCCAAACTTCCCAAGTACACATATCCTAACTTTTTGCATTATTTCATTATTTGCACTCATCTTTTAGCTTGCATTGTTAGGTTTTGTGAATTGAATGTATACTTGTCTTTTCCAAGCATTTTTGTGGTGGTGAACCCCTAAAATATTAAAAAACCCCTTCCTATGGCTTCCTTGTTGAGAATTGTCTCACCTTGTGAGGTTTATAGTCAATCCAATTATGACTCTTAGCACATTATTGAGTGGCAATAGGAGAATAAAGTGGGATTTACCACATCATATTTTTCATATTGATCAGTACCAAATATTTTTTCCAAACTTTGAAGGTGGAATTCATGACATTCTTGGTATGTAGCAAAAAAAAAAAATTCACAAGGAAATAATAGATAGGGGACAACGTGTTTTCCAACAATGCAAATAATGTGAGAATTTTTTTTGTTGCAATCAAACGAAGAAAGTAAAATTCCATTTTTACCTTACCATGTAGGAAAGAAATCTTTTCCTAAGGAAATAATGGATAGGGGATGGTAAAAAAATTTCACCAGCCCTGCTTCTCTCTCTTGCTCCCTGATTTTGAATTGACTGTGTGCATGATCGATGATGCATTGTGGGTAGCCCTCAGTCCCCCACGCCCATTCCCTTCTATTCAAATTATCCCTTCAACATATGTGGCATCATCTTTGGGGCCTTCCCATTTGTTGTCTACTTCTAGGGATCTTGTGATTCCTTTCCTTCCTAATATTGAGGTTCCAATTCTCCCTACTTCATTATCTAGGAGTTGGAAATATGTGTTGACTAACAAATGCTCATTCCCTACAGGTTCTCCTCATTGTCCTACTATAGAGATTTCTATCTCAGGTATTGATTTCTCCATTCTTGAAGCTATTAGCTATAGGATAGCCTCCTTTATGGAGTTGGTAGTGGTGGGTAAGTTTCTCTGCTACTGGCACTTTATGGATATGGTTTGAAGGTGGGTTGCTACAAAGTGGTGCTTGAATGGTAGTGTTGGTGATTTCGCTATAGAGGGTGGCCTCTTTCTCTTCAAGTTTACTTATAAGGATGATTTGGTCTATGTGTTGTAATAAGGAATTTGGGTCTATGGGAAATGGGGGATGTCCTTATGCTATTGGAAGTAGGGTTTCAATCCTGAGGTTGATCTCTAGAAGTCAGCTCCTCTTTTGATTCAGCTCCCTGGTCTTCCTCTAGAATATTGGGACAAGTATATCTTTTAGTGCATCATGGATTCTCTAGGCTAGTTTAACACCTTAGACTCTATCACTAAATCCATGTCTAGGTTATTCTTTGCTCGATTTTGTGTTAACATTGATGTAAACAAGACCCTACCCAATTCTATGAAGCTTTTTTCTATCTTTGGTTCTTGGGTTCAACCTATTTGTTGTGAGAATGTTGTGATATAGTATCAGAAATGTGCTAAACTAGGCCACCTTATCATAGATTGTAAATCCTCAATTAGGCATGAACCCTATCCCAATGCTCCTATAGTGGAGATCCCCTTAGATGTATTCCCCTTTGAATTAGATTTGATTAAGATTATTCAGTTCTGAGCTAAGCCTGTGTTTGAAGACCTTGTGATCCTAGTGATGTTCTTGGATTTGTTTTCCTCTGGTTCTACTTTTAGACCCAATGAGTCTTGTCCTAGTTGTGCTTAGGAATTTTTTGTTTCTTTAGAGTTACCTCTCTCCCAAAATGGTGTGGAGGATGTTGAAAACTAGGATGAAGTTGAGAATATTGTTTCACCCTATCATTGAAAGGTGAAGGAGATAGTTGCACCTTAGGCACAAAATGTGGAAGAAGAGTTCTAGTCAACTCCTAAGAAGAAAGGTAAACAAAAGAAAGTGGATGTGGGTGGTGACTCCAGGTCAGGTAGACCTAACCAGTAGATGACTAGTCTCAGAGAGAGAAAAATAAATCGTGATAGGTAAATAGAGGAAATTGGAAGTTTCTTCAAAGAAAAATTCTAAATGAAAGTCCTATCTTGGAATGTGAGAGGGTTAAATAGCCCCCACAAGAAGTTGGCCCTAAAGAATTATGTTTTGGAACATAAGGTAGATATATTACTCCTTCAAGAAACAAAGATGAAGAAAACAAAATTTGATCCCATTTCCAAGTTTATTTTCCCAAATGCTCTCTTTTCTCTTAGTGACACCAATGGGGCATCTCGTGGTCGAGCGGTGCTTTGGAATCCTAATCGGTTCTCTAGATCTAACCTCTTCCAATGTAGGAATTTCCTAGGCATAAATCTCTCTAATGTTGGGGGTTCTTGCTTCTTGATAAATGTTTATGCTACCAATATTAGAAATGCAAGGAAATCCCTTTGGCTAGATATTTCTAACTAGATTCTTACTAACAAGGATGGTCATTGAATGGTGGTAGGGGATTTTAACTCTCTCCTTTACCCACTGGAGAAGAGTTGGGGATTGACTGATTATTTTGAAATTATGTCTAATTTGGCTAATTTTTTGAATTGTACTAGTTTGGTTGTTATTGGTTTGCAGTGTTAGTCATTTTCCTGGTCTAACCAATGCCTTAGGATTAATTTGATCTAGGTCTTCCTTGATAGATTCCTTTTTTCCCCCAATTGGACTCCTCTTCTTAATGCTAATTTTTGGCTCTCCCTAAAATGGTCTGAGACCACAATCCTCTATTGTTACTCCCAACTGACCACTCTATTGTTGGTTTTTTCCCATTCTAGTTCAAAATCATGTGGAATTCCCTTCTAGACTTCCAAAACAAGGTTTTTTCTTGATGGAACATTCTAGTGCATGGATCCCCTATGTTTAGACTTTCTCAAAGACTTAAACATATAAAAAATATGGTTAAAGGGTGGAATAAGTGTGTGTTTTATGATGTATTCCATCAGAAATGGGTTGTGGAAAACAAGCTTGGTGAGTTACAAAAAATAATTGAAGACAATGATAACAACATTCTAACAAGCTAGCAGGAGAAGGAGGAGCATTTGGAATGAGAGAAAATTTTAAAGAAAGAAGAGGTTTTTTGGAAGCAGATGTCTAGAATATAGTGGCTTCCTGAGGGGGACCAAAACACATCTTTCTTCCATGTTTTGACTCTTAAACATATAAAAAGGAATCAAATAAAAAAACAAAAAAATTATTTTGGGGATGAAGTTTTCAATCCCATCTAGGTTGGTCTTTTAGCTACTAATCACTTTTAGTAGGATTACTCACTTCCTTTACAGGATTCAGCCTATGGGTTTATGGATCTACTGTTGGATCCTCTCCCTACTCCTATTGGCCATGAGGATAATGTTTTAGTTTTTAGGGAAGTTTCTTCTAAGGAGCTTCATTCTATTGTGTTTAGTATGGGGGGATTTAAAGCTCTTAGGCATGATGGTTTCCCCTTAGATTTCTTCTAAACTTTTTGGGAGTTGTGGGGGAGGACCTTACCCTTGCTACTAGGGATTTCTTTAACTCTAGTAAATTTCTCAAATATCTGAACCACACCTTCATTAATTTGGTCCCCAAATCTAAGGATCCTCTAACCATATCTAATTTTCATACTATTAGTCTTTGTAATACTATTTATAAGATTTTCTTCAAAATTTTAGTGAATCAGCTAAAACCCCTCTTAGAGAAAATGATTAGTCCCAGTCAAAATGGTTTTGCACCTGACTGACATATTTTGGATGTTGCTTTATCAACCCATGAAACCCTACATTCTATGGATAGGTGAAACAACCCTAGCATGTCTTTCAAGCTTGATATTTCCAAAGCTTATGATAAGGTACTTTTGAATTTCCTCCCCAAAGTGCTTTTTAATTTTTCCTTCAATCAAAAAGTTATCAATATCATTATAGAATGTGTCTCCACATTGAAGTACTCTATTCTTGTCAATGGAGTGTCCCAAGGGTTCTTTGAGGCTAAAAGTGGAATCAAACAGGGAGACCCTCATTCCCCTTATTTATTCATTATGGTGGTTGAAGTGTTGAGCAGGAATGTGGCAAGTATGTTGTTAGAGGGCTCCATCAAGGTTTTCAAACCAACCTCCACCCATGATCCTATTACTATTCAACAATTTGTGGATGACACTATGCTTTTTGAAAAAGCTTCAATGGTTGAAGCTAGGAAATGGAAAGGTTTCCTCAATCTCTATGTGGTGTGTTTTGGTGAATGCATCAATTATAATAAAAGTATGATATATTTCTTTCACTTCTCTCCTAGTCTGTAGGATCATGTAACTATTGTGTTAGGTTGTGTGAGTGTCACTCTTCCTTCAGTCTAGCTTGGCCTTCTCCTTATTGTTAAGGAAGTTACTACAAACATATAGAACTCTTTTCTTCAAATAATTTAGAGAAAGCTTACTGGATGGAAAGGATCTCTCCTAAGTCATGCAGGAAAACTGCAACTCCTCACTACTAATCTCCAAGGAATTCCTATTTATTTTTTTTTCCATGTTCAATATTTCTAGTTACATTGCTAAGAAGTTCGAGAAGATGTAGAGAGTATCTCTATGGTCATGCATTGAAGATAGAAAGAATATTTCATTGTTCAGTTGAGAGAAAGTTTCCCTTCCCAAGAATGAGGGGGAGCTAGGCATCAGGAAAGTCCTTGTGCCCAATAAGGCTTTGCTTGCTAAAGTGGGATGGGACTAATTAAGAGATAAAAAGGACTAGTGTAAAATAATGAAAGCCAAATACTTGAATAATTGTCCCCTAATCAAATGTATGGAGAATGATCATCCCCATGGGTCTATTGCTTGGAACAATATTTGCAAAATGAAGAAGTTGTTGCTTTCTGGTCTAAGGTGGAAGCTTGGAGAAGGTAGTAAGATCCATTTTTGGGAGGATTCCTGGCTCTTGGATTCCCCCCCAACCAGTTAAAATTTCAAAAATGTGATGGAACCTACTTCTTGGTTCTTTGGGAGGAATGTGGAAGATTACATACATGGTTTACAAGGTCCTAGGTGTTAGAAAGATATTGGATCTTCTGGTCCTCTTTCCCCTAACTTGCAATGTCTAGTATCTTCCTTATAGGTTTTATTCTCTCAGTACATATTACCTCTATTAGATATTGAAAATGATTTCTTTTGGTCCTTGGATACTAAGTGTGACTTGACTATTAGGATGACTTATGGTTTGCTATCACACAGGGGTATACAGAGTAAGTTAGGGAAGAAAGTTTCTAACTGTCACTTGATTCTTAAAATAAAATTCTTCTAGTGGACAACCTACCACAAAAGGATCCTAACCAAAGATAATCTAAGAAAGAGGGGATTCCAAATCTCGAAAAGGTGCTTATTGTGCAAAGATAATGAAGAAACTATGCATCATATGCTTGTACACTGTTTGTTTGTTGTTGGTGTCTCGGACCTTGTTTTTCAAAAGTTAGAGACACCTTGGACCTTGAATAAAGATTGGTTTCCTTTGTGGAGGGGTGGAATGGTCCTTTCCACCCCCTTCCCTTGGAAATTTGGAGAAAAATCACCCCTATTATCTACCATGCATTTGGGAGTAAAGGAACAATAGAGTGTTCCAAGATATTGAGAAGTTTTTAAAAGAAGTGTTTTGTTGTGGGTAAAGACTTATATTTGAAAGTCTCTCCTTACTAAAGTGGACACCATTGGAAATATCCCCAACTATTTGGGAGATCAAGATGACTAAATCCTAGAAAATTGAGCTTGGTATTAATTCCTTTCACAACTCCAAATCTCTTGCTAGGAAAAACACTATATGGAAACATGTGATTGAGGGTTGGTTTAAACTAAATTTTGCTAGCATGACAAAGGGGAGCCATGGTAAGTCTAGTATAGGTGGTGTTATATGAGACTTTCAGGGAAAATTTTTTGTTGGGTATGTTGGTGTTATAGGTGTCCACTCTTCTATGGTGATGAAGTATCATGCACTACTCAAGGGTGTTGAGATTGTTGTCACTCTGGGTATTAAGAGTATTGAGATTGAAGGGGATTATAAAAATGTAATAAAATCTATTAATTTGGGATATTCTTCTAGATATTAATATCTTAATCTCTAAATTTTATAGGTATCACTTATCTCATATCTTTCGAGAAGGTAACCAAGTGGCTAATGGCTTCGGCAACTTGGGGTCCACCTAAAAAATTTGTAGGTGTTAGAAAAATATTGAAATTCTATCAGCATCTATTCAAAGGTTAATCCTCTTGGATTTGAAGAATTACTCTATTATTAATGATTGATTCACCATTCTTTTTTAGGTATAGATGGAATTCCTTGATGGATCATTGGTTGGTTTGGTCTAGGAAGAGTGAGGTGTATGGGCTCAAGTGGGTTGCCACATGGGTTTCTCTACTCATTGCCATTTTTGGTGGGGCCCCTAACCCTTACAAGCTACCTTTTCAATGGTATAATGGATCTCTTCAAATCTCATGGAGTTCATGTATAATGATGTACTCTACCATCTCTTTCAATAATTCAAAATTAAGGCATATCTTAGACCTTAAATATTTTATCAGATGTACTTGAATATATCGAATATGCCCACCACATTCAAATGGATTTGGGAAGTGTGTAGCTTCTTTAAGTTGATGAGATATTTTTATTTAAATTGGGATCACATTATTACTTCTATTTGGTTAATTTTTGGGTTTTCTTATGATCATTATGGGCCTGCATGGGAAATTTCATTGGAAATGACCGTCAAAGCATGTCAACATCTCTCTTCCTTTATTACACCTTTTCATCCCAATGGGCATTGTAATTTGTTTTGCAACAATAACCTCTTTGATGTTCATTATGTTTTCTAGTTTAGCTTTTTTGGCTACTTTGTGCTATGGGTCACAATGGGTGGAGAACATGTTAGGACTGATCCAAATAGTTGTGAGGAGTTTAACCAGGATCACCTGGGTTGGCATATATGTTTGAAAGGTCGGCTTGCTTTGCTCATGGAAAATCTTGTGGGCCATGACAAGATGTTTTTGGCCCTATTTTCTAGCTATTGGAAGGATCATCGGATCACCTTGGGTGGCATTGCTTTCGATGTGGATGAAAACGTAATTGGTAAAGCTACTATCCTTTCTTGTGAAGGAATGAAGTGTAAAAAACAAACAAAAACATAGGACATGGTGAGTCTGAATTTCTTTTGTAAAGAAAATGAGAATTAGGTGAAAAAGAAGTTTGGCTTTGACTGGGAAGCATTTCCTAAACCTTGGGATAAGGCCTGCCTCACCATCATGAAGTATGTCAGCCTCGAGGGTCAATTCAAGGTATTTTATTTTTACCACTTATTGTTATTCAATCACTTAAGGTATAGGATGCTACTTAGTTTCCCTTTCTTCTTGATTTCTTCTTTGGAAAATTCCATCAAAGAATCCCAAGAAATTGCCACTCTCAACCTTGATTCTCTACCTCCTTTACCATTTCACCAAGGCATAATCCATAGACTCTACCATTTCCATTCAACTTTGGTCCCTCCCAAACCCACCTTGAATGTGAGAGTGGATGAATTGGAATCCCTAGAAAATAACCCTAGAAACCATTCCCCTAATATTTTGTAAGGATCTAAGAGGAAATCCCCCATCCTTGAGGATGTTCCTAGTACCGAGACTATATCCAATTCTCCCCTTGAGAAAAAGAAATTGAGTTTGGATTGACCCAATCAAGTGCTGTGGCTAGGCTCTATGTGTTGAAACATAAGGAGGTTAGTAGACTGGCTACTAAGAAGAAAGGAAAAAAATGTCTCTTCTTCTAAAGGTTCTTTCGGTCCTTGAGGAAGGTAAATGTGTTGAGGAAATAATTCTAAGGGAGATACTATGGTGGGGGCTAGCTTTGAGATGGGGATGGAGCATATGAGTGTGAGAAGATCCAAAAAAATAGCACAATACAAGAAAGAGGCCCCTGTTGATATATCTCCAGTGACTCGGTTAAGTTTGGAAGCAAGAATGAAGGCATTAAAGCTACTAAGAAGATGAAAGATAAAGGACCCATAGAAGACCCAAGTCACTTCTTTGATTTAAACTAGATGCTTTGGAAAAAGTCTAATAATTCCTCAGATACTAGGGCTAGTGATGAAATGGAGATCTTGAGCAAGGAGGAGAAAGTGGCTATGCTAAATCATAAGGTTAATTTCCTATCTTAGTTCACTATCAAGATGATTCATAGGTCTACTCTCACTCTCTCAAATGTTGTCAAGGAGGAATTGGATGAGAACACCATGGATGAAGGCCCCAACTAGATTAGGGAGGATGTTTTAAACCACCTGGTCAAGAAATGGGAGGGTTTGGACAAATAGTTTTTGGGTCTACATTGTGATGTTCCTATGTTGTTACCAGACTATGTCTATGTCTCTCATATGTTGTTATTGTATTTTTTTTTTTGTTTTTGATTCTTTTTGGCCTTGTGGGATTTTCACACGTAAAGGGTACAACACCCTATAAATGTTTCTTATATTATCAAAAATAGATAGGGGACAAATTTGTTTTCCAACACTAAAAGTAATGTGATAATTTTTTGTTGCAATTAGATGAAGAGAGTGAAATTCCATTTTTACTATTAAAAATAACATTTCACACCATTATTGATTTAAAAGTATCCATGATGATAAAAATAGTTTCCCACATATATACATACACATAACCTTTATTGTTATACTCTATTGAATACCATGTATGCAGTTAGTCTATTTAATAACATTGACTACTATATTAACAATTGCTGAGATCATACAATTTAAATGTTAACTTTTTTTATTTTAGTTGTAACCAAGATACCATAAACAATAAAACTTTTTGTGGCATCACCTATTGTTATATTTGATATTAAAATAAATTGAATGCACAACCTATATATACACAACCAAATGATGCACTAGTTGAGTTATTATATCTACCTTCCCATCCTCCATATCACCTCATGCTTCATTCATACCATACTCATCCTTAGGGTCATCCTTTGTAGCCTCTTCCTCTTCAATATGGATTGTGACATAAGCATTATTGTCTCTTTGATTGTTGACCTAAATCAAATGAACGATATACTATACAAATCTAAATATTCATAATAGAAATGATTTTTTTCTAAATGAAATTGTAAATAATTATGACTAACACATTGGAAGGAAAGATTAATTGGAAGTTCAAAATAAATTACCAACCACATCAATGCCTCAGTGTTTAGTTTTCTCCTAAAATGAGGGGACCTCCTTTGTAGAACCTTTATGGTCTCATGGTTAAAATATTCCCATTTTCTAGTCAACATCATAAATGTTTGTTAGAGATTAAAATTAAACATTTATATGCATATTGTAATTAGTATATCTTACCTCCACATATTTTGATCAAGGCCATCTTGAAGGAGATTCGCCACTACATTCCATTCCAGGTGTGTCAGCCACCTTAATAGTATTTATCATTTTATGAAGCACTTTCCCTTTTAAAGTACACATCTATGGTTGGCTATAATATGTAAAAAAGTTGCAAGTGTTATGGACAGTTAAAGTTCCAAACTTATTGTACCATTTTCTATAGGAAAGAATATATTTTTTCAATCATAAGAAAAAAAGTTTGAAGATGGACTTCACTACATTCTTGGTGTGTAGGAAAGAAAAAAACATCATAAGGAAATAATTGATAGGGGAAAGTGTGTTTTCCAATATTGCAAATAATGTTAGCATTTTTTTTGTTGTAATTAGATGAAGATAGTGAAATACCATTTTTATTGTTAAAAATAGCATTTAACACCATTATTCATTTAAAATTATCCATGATGATAAAAATAGTTACCCACATACACACATACACAAAATTTATTGATATACTCTATTAAATGCCACGTATGCAATTAGTCTATTCAATACCATTGGCTACTATATTAAAAATTATTGAGATTAAATTATTTAAATGTCAACCTTTTTCTTTCATTTATAAGTAAGCTATCATAAACAATAAGGCTTTAGTTGGAATTTTCTACTAGTATATTTGATACTAACATAAATTGAATGCACATAATATACACACAGCCAAATGATACATCCATGGTTGGTTGTAATATGTAAAAAGGTTGCAAGTTTTACAGACAATTAATGTTCCAATTTTATTTTGCATTGTATGTTGTAAGCAAGCATATATTTTTTCAATCATAAGAGGAATTTGAAACACAATTTTAGTGTATCTAATACTTGTGATAAATTTTGAAGGTGCCTTTCATTATATTCTTTCTATTTAAATAAAAAAATATTTTGAATACATTCATACTGTCATTATAATTGTTAGTGGAGGATACATAAAAGTATCTAAAATCACCTAAGGTGTGACCAATGAATTGGGTTCTTATGGTGTAAGTAACAAAAACATTTTATTACATTCATATTTTCAATGTGTAATTGCAGGTTTGAAAACACTAGGTTTTATGAAACCTGCAAGCCAAATACTATTTTAAAACCCTTTACAAGTAATAAACCAATTGGTTACTCACCCCTCAGGTGAATTTGGATAATCTTATATATCCCTAACGTGCAACTCCACCTCGTTCTCTCAAACCTTCATCTTTCAATGTGGAAAATGAAAGAACTCACAACATAGAGTGTTTTCTCATAACAATACTTGTAATTTAAAATGTATTTCGTAGTCAAATTATCCTTCTTGCCTACGATGCATGGGTAGCTTCTTTGCGCAAGGAAAAAAACACCAATATAATTCAAAGTGATGAGAAAAACAAGGGATTTCATTTGGCTTCAGTGTGTAGAGTGTTTTACAACATTGTGTGGGTTGGAACTTTCATAATTCATGCACTCACCTCCCACTATGTTTTCTAGCTTGCAATCATACAAAGTGTTAATTTTTGTTGGAAAACATTGGCTTTTTATAAAACGAGGCCATTCATTACATTCCTACTATCAAATTAACAAAATATTTTCAAAACATTCATACCATTTTATTAAATTGTACGTCGCAAAGCACTCGTTTTACAAAATTTGTAACCCACATAATGTTTTAAAACCCTTTACATGTAACAACCCAGTTGGTTACTCACCCCTCAACTCAATTTGGTATTTTTTGTATTTTCTTGAGAAACTTTTGTGAATTAGATAGTAAGAATATAATAAAATTAGAAAAAAGGGGGTGTTAGAAATATGCAACCCACATAGTATTGTAAAACACTCTAGAAATAATAACCCAATGTTTTGTTGGGAAAAATGAGCTAACATCATTGTTATCTCCATGCTTCCCTCACCATGATGTTTCCTTATGTCTCTCAATTTTTCCACTTTTATCATCCGTCTTGGTAAGCTTGAACAATTCCATCCCATCACGTTATGTATGTTTCTATGTATGTTTTTATGTATGGGTATGTGAAGGATCATGATGGGCCAAAAAATGGTGATATGTAAGTGATATGATGGCCCATGTGGCTAACGACTTTCTTTTAACCCAAAACTGATGAAACGGAAAGGGTTTTTAAAGAAGATTCTCAGCTTTCTACCAATATAAATTATAGTTTACTTTGAATTTAATAAATAATTATTATTCATTTTCTATTTGAATTATGACTCAAGTCCTAATTTATATGCTGATTGAAAAATATCTATAGCTTTCAAACGATATCATATTTTTTGAATCTGAAAAATGCGTCACATTCTATGTTTCACATACTATCGGATTAAAAAAAGAAAAATTGAATTTCATGAAGCTTTGACCAAGTTAAAGTGGTCATACTTACAAGTTTTTATATTTTTTAAAAGTTGTAATAAAAATTCATAATTAATTATTTACATGGAAAAAAATTACAAAACAATATGCATCACATACAGACATGAGTCCTCTAGTTATATCAAAAATCTTATAAAAAATAATTATCATTTTATTGTGGTTAGGGTGGTCAAACAGACACCTACTTCTTATTTTTCATTGAAATTTAAGTACTACTACATTGAAATTTTAAAATTTCACCAAATAGATTTTTTATTTTTTAAAATATACCTAGTAGTTTAGAAACTACATTCAATTTGCTATAGATTATATTCTTACATATTCTTGAAATAATATAGATAAATTATCCAAACTTTTATGTCAAGTTTCCTAACCCCAAATTTTTTGAATTTTTTGCCACTTAAGGGCCTATTTTTTCCATGATGATCCTGCACATACCCATATGTTTTTACACATTTTTGTATGTGCATAGGTCCATTTTGTTGGAATATTAGATGTGTCTATAGAGAAGCTATATCCCAGAAAAAAACACCTATGTATGTAACATTATAACATAACAACCCATTACCCATCCCATGCACTAGTCAAAATGCACCGCTACACTATCCCATTATGTTGTGTATGTTTCTATGTATGTTTTTATGTATGTTTTTATGCATTTTTTTGTACATAGGTGTGTTTTTTTGGGAGATTAGCTACATCCATAGAGGGTTTTACAACATCTTGTAGGTTGGAGGTTTAATAAATCATGCACTCACCTCCCACTATGTTTTCTAACCTGTAATTATATAGAGTGTTAATGGTTATTGGAAAACGATAGGCATTTATTAAATGGTTCATTTCATTGCAATCCTTTAGTCTAAATAATAAAATATTTTCATGAAATTCCTAGTATTCTATAAAATTCCAAGTTTCAAAACACTGGTTTTTCAAAATCTACAACCCACATATTTTTTTAAAAACCTTTAGAAGTAACAACTGAATCAGTTACAAACCCCTCACCTCAATTTTGTTGGTTTTTCATTAGCCCCATGTACAACTCTGCTCCCTACTATCCAAACTTTCACTTTCAACTTACATAATGAGAAAAACCACAACACAAAGTGATTTCTAATAGCAATATACTTGTTACAATTTAAAATACATGTCTGAATCATGCTAGCTCACCTTCTCATGTGTGGTGAATGGGTAGCTTCTTGCACAAGGAAAAAACACCAGTGTTATTCAAAGTGGTGGGAAAACTGATGTGATGACACCATTAGGGGAGAATTTAATCTCGTGACAAAAATCACCTATGTATGTTACATTATAACATAGCACCCCATCCCCCATCACACATGCTAGAAAAAATGAACCAATAGAAAGACTTGATGAGAAAATAGACTTGACAACACCATTAGGGGCTCCTTTCCATCATCATAATGTTTGCTCCCATCTATTGATTTTATCACTTATTCCCCCTCTAGTGGGCCCTGCTCTACACCCTTCCATCATGTTATGTATGTTTCTATGTATATTTTGTTGCAAGGTGTGACCCTTGGTCTTCCTTGTAGCATTAGCGCTTGGGTTTGTGACATGGTGTAACCACCTCTTGTGGTTCTTAACTAAAGCTTGTATTAGGCATTGACAGGTTGATCTTTTGGCAACAACAAGTCCAATAATTGGTATCAGAGTTGGTCTTAGGTTCAAAGCCAATGCTTGTGCTGGGGGGATTCTTGCAAGATGTGACCCTTGGTCTTCCTTGCAACACTAGCACTTGGGTTTGTGACATGGTCTAACTACCTCCTATGGTTCTTAACTGAAGCTTGTATCAGACATTGACAGGTTGATCTTTTGGTGCAACAAGTCCAACATATTTTTTATTTATGGTTTTATGTGTTTTTTGTATGTTGCATGCCTCTGCATTGTGCGTTTTATCAGGAGATTAGTTGTATCCAACAGGGAGAGCATAAAAAAATGTATTTTTAATCCTACCTTTACTTATACCCAAGATTTGACATATAGATTGGGTTCTATTTTCTCACTTAACACATCTCTCATTAAACGCAGGCTCTATTAACTGTCAATACGTAGTGTACTTCATACTACAGGGAAAGAATGTAATAAGAGTTTGTACGGCTGATAACACATTGTACTTCTAAAGCTCCAAAATGAGCAACAAGGAACAATCATATTTGTAAAGAGGCTTCTACAATGAAAAACACATTGTGTTTACAAGGGTATGTGTAGGATCATGATGGGCCAAAAAGTAGTGATATGATGGTTATGTGTAGGGTATGTGGCTAATAACTTTTTTTATACCCATAATTGATGAAATAAAAAGGGTTTTTAAAGGAGATTCTCAGCTTTCTACCAATATAAATTATGCTTTATTTTGAATTTAATAAATAATTATTATTCATTTTCTATTTGAATTACAACTAAAGTCTTGATTGATAGGCTAATTGAAAGACATCTATAGCTTTCAAATGGTACAATTTTTTTTGAATGCGAAACACTCACCACATTCTATGCTTCATATACTATAGGATTAAAAATAATGAATTTCATGAAGTTTTGACAAAGTTAAGGTGGTCAAACTTATGAGTATTTCTATTTTTTAAAAGTTGTAATAAAAAAATCATAATTAATTATTTACTTGGAACAAAATTATAAAAAAATATGCATCACATCGGCACATGAGTCCTCTACTTATATATAAAATATTATAAAAAAATATTATCATTTTATTGTGGTTAAGGTGGTCAGACTGACACCTACTTTTAATTTTTTCCCTAAAACTTAAGTGCTACTATATTGAAATTTCAAATTTTCACCAAATAGATATTTAAAAAAAAACAAAAACCTAGTAGTTTAGAAAATACATTCAATTTGCTACAGATTCTATTCTTGCATATTTTTGAAATAATATAATTAACTTATTCAAAGTTTTATGTCAAGTTGCATAACTCTATTTTCTTAAAAAAAATTGCCACTTAAGGGCTTGTTTTTTCTATGATGATCCTGTACATACCCACAAAACTTATGCATTATGTTTATTAAACAACAATTCCCATACAAAAAATTTGGGAAGCCTGATTTCCATTTGTGTGTTATTATGGTTTCAACTTGGAATTTTGTATGGTATATTATACTAAATAAAAAAAAATTCAATAACAATGTTCCTTAATCACAACCTTATGAAAACCAATAATGCAAATATTCTTCACAACTAAAAAAAGGTACATAATTTAAATGGATAAATAATGTTAATGTAAAATAATATATATTATGTTCTTTTGCAAATATATTTGATCTAATTACAAAGGATCTAAAGGTTCTTGTTCTATTTTTGGAGATAAATCATACAAATTTAGTGTTGGAAAAATAATCCTAAAATTAACCTAAATCAATTATGAGGAGGATAACTAAAAGAAAGCAGTATCAATGTTCACTACTATTTTGAGCATTTTCGATGCAACACTCCCACTTCAAGGAGGAAACATCCTTCACATAAAATTTTGGGATATCATAGGCACACAATGGTGTAACATTTATTTTATTTAAACCAAACCAAAAAAAAATTAAATTTACCACAATAAGCATCTCATCTATAAATAAATCAGAACTTCCAAATGCAAAAAAAATAAAAATGGAAATTTAACTATCCAATACACTTGTAATTCAAGTTTTGATAGTTAGAATCACCTATCTTTAGTGTGAAAGCCTCTCATCTCCTAAAGTGACCTTCTCAATCCACTTGGCCCTATTTTATTCAATTTTCTTTCCTCAAATCTATCAACCTCCAGGAAGGAATACAAGTGTTAACAATAGATTAAATTGGAAAATTAAAGACATTTGGTGCTACAAAGAATTCATTTTATTCCAAATTTCACCAATATAGGATTATATGTTTTGTTGACTGCAACATGCCATCTTGTACAAATAATAAAAAAACATATTAAACTATACAATGGAAATTTAATTTAGAATTTAACCTATCACTAATACTAGTAATATATATTAGCAATTATATCCACTTTTTTTCCATTCTACTAGAACTGTGAAGCACTGAACGTGTTGTTGGATATATGAAAAACTCATCTCTCCTGGCATATGATAGAGGCAATAACTTTCAATAATCAATGAGGTCAAAGAACATAAACAAGAAGAATACCACATACCACTATCAAACTTTTTTTACATCCCATGTCTCTCAATCAACACCTAAATGGCATATCAGTATCATAACCATTATTTAATTATATTGTAAACTGAATCATTACTTGTTCAAATAACTAAAAAAAATACAAATTATTGCAAAAAAAATTGGTTGCTAATCACTATGTGCATCAATTATGCAAGAATAAAGGTTAAAAAATGAATAGAAACCTTGGTTATCACCTTGATTGACTAAAAAATATCAGCTAATCTCCCAAAAAATGCACCTATGTACATACAAAAATGCATTAAAAATACATAAAAACATACATAGAAACATACATAACATGTCAAGAAGGTAATATGAGATGTCAGTGCGGAAAAGAGAATCAATTATGTGGAGACATGAGAGTCCTATGTGAAAAGGTAGAAAAATTTTATAAACAACTTATTAAAAACAAAAAATTTAGATTCTCTAATCAAAAAGACACTTTCAAAGCTACGAATAGTATTTGGGTTGCAAGTTCCATAACAAATAGTGTTTTTGAACATGTGATTATATATAGATAGCATGCTTCTACTGAAAACCTTTAAGTTTGTAGAAAGTAAGAATGTAGTGAAGTTCATTCACCTTCACAATTTATAGAAACTCTTACTTACACTAAAAAATTGCATTTCAATTTCCTCATATGATTTAAAAATAAAAGCTAATTGTAGGTTGGAAAACACAATGTGGTTTGCTATTTATTTCATTATGTATGTTCAAAGCTACATGGTGAAGGGCATGGGGAGGAATGTCTTGAAATGCTTTGGTTAATTAGATAGTAGGAATGTAATGAAAGAAACCATTTTATAAACACCTAGTGTTTTCCAACAACCATTAACACTTTGTATGATTGGAGGTTGGAAAACACAATGGTAGTTGAGTGCATGTATTATGAAACCTCCAACCCACACAATGTTGTAAGACCCTCTATGCACACAACTAATATATCAACAAAATTCACCTATGTACATAAAAAAATACATATAAACATACATAAAAAAATCTATATAAACATACATAAAACGATGGGATGGCATAGTGTAGGGCCCACAAAGACGAATGATAAAAAGGAAAAAACTAGAAGACGAGACAAAACATCATGACAAGGAAAGCATGGAGATAACAATGGTGTCAGCTCATTTTAACTGACTAACCATTGGGTTGTTACATCTAGAGGATTTTACAATACTATGTGGGTTGTAGATTTCTTAACACCCAATTTTTTCCAATTTCATTACATTCTTACTATCTAATTTACAAAAGGTTCTCAAGATAGACACAAAACATAACAAATTGAGGTGAAGGGTGAGTAACCAATTGGGTTGCTACCTATAAAGGGTTTTCAAACATTATGTGGGTTGTAGATTTCATTAAACCAATGATTTGCAACCTTTAATTTTATAAAATAATATGAATGTCTTGAAAAGATTAGGTTTTTTTTTTGATAAAGGGTAAAATGGGTTTTACAGGGACCCAAAACCACAAAGTTTACAACATAAAAGATAGGAAAGAAAAGTCCAACATAAACACCCAGCTACACAAAAGGTAAAAACCAGAACAAGCAACAACCATTCTCAAAAGACCAGGAAGGTCAAACAAAAAAGGTAGTAGAAGGACCAACAAAAAACCAGCCGCAATTAACCCAGAGTCTTCACGACAGACTCTATCTCAGCCTTTGAATTCTGCATATCATGAACACCCTTCTTAAAAGTTTGAATCCTTTGTGGAGTGGGGGAAGCCTTCCTCTTCAAATTGGCCCTGGTTCTCTTATAAATGCCAGCATCCTCCTTCTGGTTTCTTTCATTGGCTTCCTCTAGATCAACCACTAGAGACCCTTGTTGAGCTTTTGAAAAGATTTTGTTACTTAGACAGTAGGAATATAATGAAAGGCACCATTTTATAAATACCCAATATTTTCCAACAATCATATACATGCACAGTATGATTACAAGTTGGAAAACACTGCACGAGGTGAATACATGATTTATGAAACTTCCAATCCACATATTTTTATAAAACCCTCTATAGATAGAAACCAAATCAAACCCCTCATTTTTCTTGTAGCTTCAAAATTTTCAGCGAGAATCTATCTGTATACCATAGGCGGGAAGGCTAATGTGACTAAGACATGCATTTTAAATTGTAACATATATTTTTATTGTCTGTCAGCTCAATCCGTCAAGTATTTCCATTGGTGAATTTTGTTGAAAGAGTGGGATGGGGGATCAGGTGTTATGTTATAATGTCTATACATAAGTGTGTTTTTTAGGATATTAGCTTCTCCCATTATTTAGCACTTATTACTAATTATTTAATCTAGCCACATAGAAACAACTTTTTGTTGTGGAATTTTTCATTCTATCAATTGAAAGTGAACAGTTGGAAAACAAAGGGTAGAGTTGCAGGTGGGTGAGACAACAAACCAACACAATTGAGGCGAGTGTTTTGTAACCAATTTTGTTGTTACTTCTAAAGAGATTTAATACATTATGTGGGTTGTATATTTTATAAAACCAATGTTTTGAAACCTAGAATTTTACAAAACAATATGCATGTAGTTTAGATAGTACAAATGTATTGAAAGGTACCTTATAACAAGTCTTAATCAAACTAAAAATTGTATTTCAATTTCTTAATATGGTTCAAATATACATGCACAGTATGATTATAGGTTGGAAAAAATAGTGGGAGGTTACAACATGACTTTTGAAACCTCCAACCCACACAATTTTTTAAACTATCTACTCACTAAAGCCAAATACCTTATTAGGTGTTTACAAAATGCTCCCTTTCATTACATTCCTATGGTCTAAATAACAAAATATTTTCAAGACATTCATACTACTTTCTAAATTTCTAGGATGCAAAACACTGGGTTTCATGGAACCTACAACCCATTAAATGTTTTAAAACCATTTACAAACAACAACCATCTTAATATTTGAAAACCCTTTACAAAAAACCCCTACAACTCCCTTAATAGCTCGATAACAACCTTCAAAATGAGAATATAAAAAATGGGAACATTTTGGGATTTTGGTCCATTCAAATTATGATTTTGAAAACCCACCAACACAAGACCCACATTGCATTTCAGTGAGAACATTAAAATGGAAAAATTAAAAAACCCTCAACACAAAAGCACCTAGTGTACAACCCACATTGTGTTTTCCTTTTTGGTTTCTCTAAAAATTATTCATTTATTCAGTGAGAATATTGAAATGGAAAAATTAAAAAACCCTCAACACAGAAGCACCTAGTGTAGAACCCACATTGTGTTTTCATTTTTCAATTTCTCTAAACATTATTCATTTATTTAGTGATAATATTAAAATGGAAAAATTAAAAAACCCTCAATAGAAAAGCACCCAACGTAGAACCAACATTACAGTTTCATTTCTTGTTTCTCTAAACGTTATTCATTTATTTAGTGAAAACATTAAAATGGAAAAATTAAAAAACCCTCAACACAAAATCACCTAGCACAAAATCCACATTGTGTTTTCCTTTCTAGTTTCTCTAAATGTTATTCATTTATTCAGTGAGAACATTTAAATTCCAAATTAAAAAATCCTTGAACACAAAAGCACATAAATAGCTCTACATTGCAAATGAAAACTCCTTTTCATAGGGAAAACCCTTGGAAAAACATCACTAAAAACCCATCTTCACAATGAATAGTTGTTCAATTCTTCATAGTTCATAGGTAGAATTGAAAAATGGTATATATTTCTAGTAGATATACATACCTGCTAGCTAGCTGCATGTGCCTGTCAAATGTGTTTTGCTAGGGAGAGTGTCCAATCTTCTCTAGCCTCCAAATGCCCGCAACTTCATTTCATGCTCCCCAACAACCTCCAAAATTTGAATATCAAAAATGGCAACATTTTGGGAATTTTTCCATCTATTTTTTTATTTTTCAAAACCCACCAACACTACCACCTTTTTCTGCTAATGGGACACGTGATGATGCTCCAAACAACATACACCTAAACATCCATAAGCATGGTCCATAAGTGTTTCTGTTGATGTGTTTTATCTAGTAGGTGGGAAAGGGGATGGGGTGTTATGTATAATGTTACATACATAGATACTTTTTTGTCAAGAGATTATCTTCGAGCTGAAATTTTATGCAAAATATAAAAAATGATGTAATTTACTTATAGAAAATTTTACTTGTGTTTTCATTTCAAATGCATATTATTTCCAATTTCAAAAGAGGAAAACATGATATATATAATTGTACAAATTTTAAAATGAACATAATAAATTTCAATTTGAAAATAAAATTGATGTATACCTAAATGAGAGAAGCTAATCTCCCAAAAAAATGAACCTATGTATGTAACATTATAACATAACAGCCTATCTCCCATCCCACATGCTAGAAAAAACACATTGATAGAAAGATGGATGGATGGATGTTGACAGAGATGCATAGCAACAGATGGTCATAGATCGGTTTAAATTTTTTTTAAAAAGAGTAGCAATTTCTTAAAGCGAGATATTTGAAATTTTGAAATGATCTTTTATATCCCATGTACATATTCCAAAAACACGTTTTTGATGAAAGAAGGGAGGAATATGGCAAATTTGTCAAACCACAATGCCAACCCCTCCAGTTTTTTCTATAGCATTTTAAGTGTAAAATGGGTTGTATAATCTAGATTTGTAGGTGGTGATTTTTTATGTTTTCCATAATGATTTTATTAACAAATCATTTTACAAAATATCATCGAATAGAATTAACTGTGTCTCTCTCTATTTTGTTTCTATTATTGAATGGAAAACATTTATGAATGACTATTTTTTTATTTTTTCTTTGAATATTCTATGAATGATTTTTCTTTTTCCTTTGAATGAAACAATGCCATTTAAACATGTTTTGTTGAATAGGATTTCTTCCTTTCTTTCCATCTTGAGTAGATTTTATTAGTCTTTAAAGATTCATCGAAACGTTTGTACTTGCTTAATGATGCTTGAATCCATATTAATATGATATTTTATTTCCTTCTATTTTTTATACACTGTCTATAAGATACAAAATCTCATGTTTTTTGTACCACAAAATAGTAAGATAGATACATTTGATGGTCTTCTTGGGGATGGAGAAAATATGGTAGATCTGATAACATAAATGGTAGAAGTAGTGGTAACATATTTTACAAGCAAACAATGAATTCCACCTAATTTGGAAGTGGGGTTTCCCTCACTCTTGGACTATGCCATAGTGGTGCTCTTTCAATATCAATAGTTGAAAAAGTGATGATTTCTTCATAATGAAGAGAAAACTCTACTAATCAAAGTTGTCCCCCTTGAATGCTTCCCATCATTTGTGCATCAAAAATGTTTACACTACACCATAGTCAAACCCCATGATTTAATTCATTGACATTATTTAGGATTGAATTTACCTTTTCTTTCATGGTGAACAGGGGATTTCTAGTGGTGGCTGACAGAGGGTGGTGGTTGTGGAGGCTCAATACCTTTTTGACAACTTTGAAGATGATGTTACCATTGGAATCAGTGTATTTCACTAGCAAACAATGAATTCCACCTACTTTGGTAGTGGGGTTTCCCTCACTCTTGGACTATGCCATAGTGGAGTTCTTTTAGTATCAATAGCTGATCAAGAAAACTATAACAATGCTTTGTATCCCCCCTGATAAAATATTTCATGCACAATTTCATCCACTTCGAAATCATAGAATCTTGTGTATTCAAGCTAACACTATTAGTGTAATATATATAGATAGATATATAATCTATGGAACAAATCTCTCACAATAGTAGCCCATGATCTATTCAACAATGGAAGTATGTTCTCAACATCACATAAGATTTTGACCCAACAAGGGTTGTACAATTAGTGCCATAAAAAAGTGGGAATTCTTTGAAGAGGATATTTCTTCGAGAAGAACTAGTTAGATCAGGGCCAAGGATATAGGTTATTTTGAGCCACAAAAATTGGAGGAAGACGTTGCAAAAAAAGCCAAAAATGTATGTAAATTTCCTTCTAAAAGTGCTAGTGTAGCAAAGTCAAAGTTTGATTCGATCTTGTCACCCATTGATCTTGATAACACTCTTATTTCTTTGGATTGTTTTATTTTTCTATAATGAGATTTGAGTCACCCATGTATATGATCACACAAAAGGGGTTTTTAATAGGGATAGTGAATTTTAGGGGTGTTTGAGATAAACCCGAACACAATTTTTTAGGGGTGTTAGAGATACACCCAAATCAAAGTGGTAATATGTATGGGATTTCTTATGATTATATGGTTTTAGGTACACGTAAGTTTTACCATTACACTCTTTTGTCCAATTTCTTTTTCTTTGGAAATGATTGAACTCAAGTATTTTTTTGTTAAGTATCATAATAGATAGGTTGACATATTTATGCTCATTTTAATGTAGAATGTGGTTATGAGGAAAATGTATAATAAAAAGTGTCATATATGGTACTAACTTCAGCATAAAAGATGAAATAATTTTGGAGTGTAGGGACTTTCTCATGCATATGATTGGAACAATTGATGCTCAAATAGTTGAATGTTGTCCTTTAGTCATTTGGTACAATATTTGTTCCTTATACTTCCATTTTTTTTCTTATTTTCTTCCTTATTGGAGATATTTTCCTATTGTGTGTAGAAATGCTAGATTAGAATGTGTAGGTCAAGTCAAAAAAGTGGCAGTAAAACTCTTCTCTATGTTGTATTTTTAAGTATTTTTAAGTTATAGAGATTTAACAACCTCGATCTTTTTCCTACAATAATATATTATTTGGATTTTTCATTTTTCAAGTTTTACAGGTTATGACAATGCAAGGATACTCTTGTGAAATATTTTGTTTGTAGAGGAAGCAAATTTCACACTTGAAAGCATTCATAACATAATGGAAACCATACTTGAGATATTGGAAGAAAATGAGAAATCTAAAAATGTTGAACTCATTGAAATTTTTGTAAATGCATAAAATATCTCATTGTAGAGAATGAATCACTATCATCTCTTTTCCTATTGGAGGAATATATTCCTTATTTCTATGATCTTGAATTGTATAAAATATTTGATAATGACAACCCTTCTATGTAGCATTTGTTTATATCTAATTTATGTAAAATTAATGTTAACAATAGATAAACTTTTCGTGTCCAAAATTTTATCCTCTTAAAGAATAGATCAAATTCCTTTTTCCAGCTTTACTTTATGTTCTCCCCAAAGCAACTTACTACATGGTGGTCATCTATTTCATTCTTTAGAAAAATATAATTATTTAAAAGTTTTGATATGGATGGTTGTGCTCTTGCTAACATAAGATAGTTTGTAGTGCTATTACTAAAACCAAACTATCCACTTGAAACTATGCTACTACTAAATGGAAATAATTAAAAGAGAAAATATGTGCAACATAACAAGTAACAAGTAAATAAAGCTATGTCAAAATAAAATTTCATAACATAAAGAAAAACACATGGGTGATAATGAACAAATATTACTTAGAGCATAAAAATGTGACTGTGTAGGTAATTTAATTTTCCTATACCAACATCAAAAGAAACATGAAACCATGGATGAAAAAAAAGAGATGGTCTCAATCTCATGCACTAGTATCCAAAGTATTACAAAGAAGAAATTAAATTTCTAAATTTTTTGATTCACAAGATAGCATAAATTATTAATTTTATATCTTCAAAATATACAAATATACACTCAAAACATACCTAGATGGTTATAAACCATGTAAAGTATTAGTAAGATATGTATACTAAAATAAAGTCTATGTAACAGGTAGGCAATAACTTTTGTATTATTGATAAAAGATGTGACACAAAATTTTCATGTTCATCTACCAAATTAATGCCATCATCATCTGAACAAGAGAGGGGTACATTATTAGAATATAGTGATGGCACCTATATGATTTAGGTGTTGTATTTATGTTTTAGTGCTTTACATTGATTATCAAAATGAGCTAGTAGTTAGTTATATACACAAGAGAGAGATGTTGAATGGAAATGCTTAGGACCTTTCTTATTCGTATGAGGAATTAGGATGATCAATTGAGATTCTAAAATAATGGATAGGGCATTTTTAGGGAGATCATCATAATGTCTATAGGATCATTGGTTATGTTTGGATGAAATGAAAGAAGGTTGGTAATTTGATAGGGGCCTACAAGAAATAAAAGTTATTATTTTCAAAAAAGGAAATGACACCAAAGTGGTAGTGAGTAAATAAGGTGGAGCAATGAAATGGTGAGGATTTCTATCAATAAGGGGTGGCTTTTTTATAGGGGGAATATAGGGTTGAATTATATATTGTTCAAACAAGGTGAAATATTAAAAATTTTAATGCTCCAAGAAGTATGCAATCTAATTTTATCAATGGAACATTGGGTTCATAAAGATATAATGTGAAATCCTAAAATTATTAGATAGAAATTAGTTTAATGATATGATTGGAAAACACAATGGGGCTATGAGTGTTATGTTTGTGTGTGTTCTATGCTCAAGGCTGGAGAGCTCAAGGAGGATTTGTAGGTGGGGGATACATAAAACTAATCAAATTGAGGTAAGGGGTGACTAAAAAATTGGGTTGTTACATGTAGAGGGTTTAACAATAGTATGTGGGTTGTAGGTTTCATAACACCTAACATTTTCCAACTTGTAATTATTGTAATGAAAACCTTTTTTCATTTAGAGAGTACAAATGTAATGAAAGGAACCTTCAGAATTTAGCACAAATTTTACTTAGGTAAAAATTATGTTTTAATTTCTTCATATTATGAAAAATAAATGCAAAAAATAATTCTGGGTTGGAAAAACATAGTGGGTTGTGAGTGATATTATTATGCTTGTTCTAAGCTCAAGAGTGTAGAGATCGAAGAGGAGTTGTAGGTGGGGGATACATAAAACTAATAAAATTGGCTTTAGGGGTGACTAACCAATTGATTTGTTACTTTTAGAGGGTTTTATAATAGTATGTGGGTTGTAGGTTTCATAAAACACAATGTTTTCCAACTTGTAATTTTACAAAATAAGAAGAACGTAATGAAATTTTTTTCGGTATTTACACAATAGGAATGCAATTAAATTCACCTTAAAAATTTATAAAAATTCTTAGAGTAATAATTTTGTTTCAGTTTCTTCATAATTGAAAGGGCACATTGTCTTTTCTAGCACTACAAATAATGTGAGCATTTTTTTTCCAATTAGATAAAGAAAGTGAAATGTCATTTTCACTATACCAAAGAGTTGTTCTAAATTTTTAAGGTGGAATTTAGGATATTCTTGATGCATACAAAACAAAAATCTTTTCATAAGGAAATGACTGATAAGGAATAGTGTGTTTTCCAACATTGCAAATAATGTGATCATTTTTTGTTGTTGCAATCAAATGAATAATGTGAAATTCAAATTTTACTATACAAAAGAGTTCTTCTAAAATTTGAAGGTGGAATTCATTACAATATTGGTGCATATGAAACAAAAAAATTCATAAGGAAATAACTGATAGCAAAAAATGTCTTTTCCAACATTGTAAATAATTTAAGCATTTTTTTGTTCCAATCATATGAACAAAGTGAAATGCCAATTTTACTGTACCAAAAATTTGTTATAAAATTTGAAGGTGGACTTAATTACATTCTAGGTGTGTAAAAAAAATAATAATAATAAGGAAATAACTGACAAGGAACAATGTGTTTTGTAACACTACAAATAATGTGACAATTTTTTGTTCCAATCAGATGAAGAAACTGAAATGCCATTTTTACTGCACCAATGTTTTGTTCTAAAATTTGAAGGTGGAATTCATTACATTCTTAGTGGATACGAAACAAAAACTCTTCATAGGGAAATAATTGACAGGGGACTTTGTGTTTTCCAGCATTGCAAATAATGTGAGCATTTTTTGTTCCAATCAAATAAATAGAGTGAACTGCCATTTTTACTATGCTAAAGAGTTGTTCTAAAATTTGAACATGCACTTCATTACATTTTTTGTGCATATGAAACAAAAAAAAATCATAAGGAAATAACCAACGGATGATAGTTGTTTTCCAACTATGTAAATAATGTGAGCATTTTTTGTTCCTATTTGATGAATAAAGTGAAATACCATTTTTATTTTACCAAATAGTTGTTCTAAAATTTGAAGGTGGACTTCATTACAATGTTGGTGCATCTGAAAAAAAACTTTTGATAATGAAATAATTGACAGAGAACAATGTGTTTTCCAACACTACAAATAATGTGAGCATTTTTTTTCAACCAGATGAAAAAAGTGAAATGCCATTTTTACTATACCAAAGAGTTGTTCTAAAATTTTGAAGGTGGAATTCATTACATTGGTGTTACATATGAAACAAAACCTTTTCATAAGGAAATAACTGATAACGTATTGTGTTTTTTCTAAAACTACGAATAATGTTACCATTTTTTTTGTTCCAATCAAATGAAGAAAGTAAAATTCCATTTTCACTATACCAAAGAGTTGTTCTAAATTTTGAAATTGTAATTCATTACATTCTTGGTGCATATGAAACAAAAATTCTTCATAGGGAAATAACTAATAGGGGATAGTGTGTTTTCCAACACTACAAATAATGTGAGCATTTGTTTGTTCCAATCAGATGAAGAAATTCAAATGCCATTTTTACTGTGCCAAAGAGTTCTAAAATTTAATGGTGGACTTCTTTACATTTTTGGTGCCTACGAAACAAAAAAATTTCATAAGGAAATAACTTACATGTGATAGTGCATTTTCTAACATCGTAAATAATGCAAACATTTTTTTTATTTGAATCAAATGAAGAAAGTGAAATACCATTTTTACTACACCAAAGAGTTGTAAAATTTTAAGGTGGACTTCATTACATTGTTGGTGTGTACGAAACAAAAAAAAAAAATCATAGGGAAATAATTTACAAGGGATAGTTTGTTTTCCAACAATGAAAATAATGTGAGCATTTATTGTGCCAATTAGATGAAGAAAGTAAGATTCCATTTTTACTATACCAAAGAGTTCTAAAATTTGAAGGCGTACTTCATTACATTGTTGCTGCATATGAAAAAAAAACTTTTCATGAGTAAATAACTGATAGGGGACAGTGTGTTTTCCAACACTACAAATAATGTGAGCATTTGTTTGTTCCAATCAGATGAAGAAAGTGAAATGCCATTTTTACTATACCAAAGAGTTGTTCTACAATTTAAAGGTGGACTTCATTGAATTCTTGATGCGTATGAAACAAAAAAAAATCATAAGGAAATAACTGATAAGGGATAGTTTTTTTTCCAACACTACAAATAATGTGAGCATTTTTTTGTTCCAATCAAATGAAGTAAGTGAAATTCCATTTTTACTATACCAATTTTTTTCTAAAATTTTAAGGTGGACTCCATTATATTCTTGGGGCATATGAATAAAAAAAAATCATAAGGAAATAACTAATAGGGGACAATGTGTTTTCAAACAATGTAAATGATGTGAGTATTCTGAAAGTAAAATATTTTCTCTTCTAGAAATCCTACAAAGATCTCCTTTTTCTTTTTACAATCCATATCATTAGCCATCCTTTCTAATAAACATCCTCTTTCTTGACATCTCATATATTGTGATCCCTTAATATTTGAATTACATGATTCTTCACAACAAGAGTCTAGAAATAGAATCCTTTACACTTCATTATCATCAATAAATTTTCTAGTGGGTGTGTGCTATAATTTCTCTTAAAAATCATCTAACTATACCAAGATGATGTTGCTTTAAAGAGAAATCCACATTCCATTAGTAGTATTCAATCAAGCATCTAAGAGACCATATCAAATAGAGAAAGTGTGCACTCCATCAGTGAGACATAGTTCAATACTCATGGTGTAGCACCCCTCTGAATCAGTCTTTCTAGATTGTTGGAGTAAGTGTTATTTGTGATTATGCTGATAATTATGCTTTGTTCAATTAGCTAGTTAAATTAAATTATGGTATCAAGAGGAATCTGATCATTCATCAAAGTTTAGAGCACACAAATTTATATGTTTTTTATTACATAGAAATTGATTATATGTGCCTTAGAACATAGTTATATAACCCTACATAGATTTATATTCGATAATGGTTTATGTTGTGCTTGGAATCTAATTAAAATGTGTATCTCGGGATGTAAGAATTTGTTATGATAGTTTTCACTTTTGTTTGGCTCCTGAAATATACTTACCTATATATTTAATTTTAGGTGCATAGGTTAAATAAAATCTAAACGAACGAAGGTGTAAATTCTCTAAAGATTTAGTTATTTGAAAAAATTTGTAGTTTAGGTATTGTCGTGTATTTTGTTGTTCGTAATGATAACATTGATTTAATTAAACTATTAAATTAAAATACTAAATTTGTTTGAAGAGGGTAATAATTTAATAAGAATATATTATTTCTTTATCTAGGATGAAGTTGTAAACTACAATTATAAATAATAATGTTCTCAAATTTGATTGGTTAAAAAAGGGAATTAAGGGAAAATAAAGAATAAATATATATAAAATTTGAGAAAATAAATACAAACAAAAGTGTTGATTAATAATGGCACATTTTATTTACCTCCATAAATGTTATTACAAATGATGAAATTTAATATTCTAAAATCTTTGCATTGATATAAAATAAAATAAATATTATAATTAATATCATTATTACTAAAATCATAAGACATTTTAATTAAGCATGTAAGTTCCTTTATCTAAGGAAGGAAAAGAGAAATGAAAAATTGGGGCTTCTAAAAGTGCCCTTTTTCTCCACCTAGCTTCATGCTTTCCACATGCTTGGTTTTGACTTCCTCTTCTTGCATGCCCTGAACACGGTATTCTTTCCTGCAAAAGTTTTCCTTTTGGAGGGAATGGACTTTGTTGAGGGATATACATTATTTACGAAGGGAAGCAGAGGGAGGGAGATTAGAGGCATGAATGTATTTTCAACAAAATGGACTCTACGCATATCCAACAATCTTTGATTTCTAGCGACCGTATTTCTTGAGGCATTTTTCTTAGCCAACAATTTTCCTAGGTGATTTTCCTTTGTAAAATGGTGGGTAGAGTGTGATATTTTAAACTATTACTTCCTGTATGCAATATCTTGCATTTTGAGGGGATCTAGAGGTGGAGTTTCCTAAGAGCAACCATGACATGGAATTAGTTGTTGGTCATTTCCTAAGGAATGTCCTTTATATGGTGTAGAATTCTGCCATTTACTCCTATCGGCATGTGAGCAACATTGTTTCAATTAGTGCAAAATCTTGAGGTAAGTCCCCTGCTTTTGCTTCACAGACTTTCTATTTTGGGAATCTAATCGTTGATAGATCACTTTAATGGTTGTGTTTTATTTCATCATAAAACAATTCATGTGCCTCTTCTTTGCTTCTACATTATTCGTACTTGTCTACCAAGGCACTTGCCACTGCAATGTCAGGCAAGAATCCACCCCCACTTTTGTTATGTTCTAGTGGATTTTCTTACCGTATTCCAAGCTACCATCTCTGCATAGACAAGCTGGATGTTGCAAAAGGCTATGGAGTTCAACTTTTCTGCTCCTGCCGATTGCTTTTGCTTGAAAGTTTCTAAAGCCTTTTTATCTAATCCATTTTGTGCATATTCTGCAACCATTGCATTCCATGAGATTCACATTTCTTTGAGGTATTTTGTCAAACAACGCTTTCCTTGCCCATGTTACGGGCATGAAGGCGAACAATGCATTCCTAGTGATTAGCTATATATGTAATGCATTAAGGGTTGCGTATGTGTGAAGTATGTGCAACCCTCATCCGCTAAACCTGCATCTTTGCGTACACCCAGAACTCAAGCAAGGATTTCAATGTTAGGATGGGTTTCAGAGTGCTTCATTAATTCAAAGATTTTGAGACCTTCCTTGTAAAATCTGTTTTATGCATATTCTGCAATGGTCGCCTTCATCCCATGGGTAACCTATCACTGCTGTAGTGATTAGACAATGGAGGGTGTATAAATTCAAATAATGCCCCTGACTCCTCTTGCATCCTGCCATAGCAGCCACACTTGAAATTAGAATGTTGTAGAGGTTTAAATAATCTCTCTGATTTCATTGTCAACCGGTCCCAGCCATCGCACTTGAGCATAATAGAAAATTTTAAAGGTTTAAATAACCTTCTTGATTCCATTTACTGCCTATCACAGCTGATGTATTAGGATCTAGGGTGTGTATAAGTTTAAACAGTTTTCCTGATACCTTTGGCAACCTGTCTCAGCAGCATCATTCAAACATAAGAGACTGTAGAGGTTGCCTAACTCCGTTGGGAACCTGTCACATCTGCAGTACTTGAAAATAGAAAGGGGTAGAGGTTTAAATAATCTCTCTACTACGATTTTCAACATATCGAGCATTACATGAACTGAATCTGTTATTACCTGAATTGTCTGGTCTTTTCTCACTAAAGATACGTTGTGCATCTTCCATGTGTTTTTTTTTAGGTAGGCCGTATTTGGGTTGCAATTTCTTTTCATCTAAACAAAAAAGCTGCCAAACAAGAATGCTATCTCAACATTTAGAGTAACAAACTCCAATTTAGTATTGCATATTCAATTTTCTTTTTGCTTTATTTAAATGACTTTGAAGCTTCCTCAAAATTTGAGACCCCAGTCTGCAGTTGATTTTGGCATCTAGTGGTATTTGCATGTCCTTTTTGGCATGGTCTTGGGTAAAAATTTATTCTACCTTAGCCTTGGTTAAGTATGAGAATCTATTGGAATTAAGATTTAATTCGCTTTCATCCCTACCTTTCAGTTTGTGATAATCTTGAGTAAAATTTTCATTGATCTGTACGCTCCTAGTCAAATATCAAAACATAGGAAATATTAAGGGGAATGGATAGTAGCGTTGGTCAAAGCTTAAACAAAATACTTGGAGTGGTTAGTATTCCCTTTTACCTTCATAAGAGTAATGGTCAATTTATTACTGAAAAAAAAAAATAGTAGTAATCATACTCCTTTTCCCACAAAGAACACGTTGCATTTTAATAGTTAAAGTGGTTGGGAATAAAATAATATTTCATTGATTATTCCTATGACACAAAAACGTTAAATATGATTTTAGGTAAAGATAAGGTTTCAAATGAATTAAATTTGGTTAGATAATATTCCACCCCTTTAAGATAAACTTTTCCCTAATTTCCCCTTTAGGGTGAATCTTAATAGGCTAGATATATATGTGTGAGAAAAATAATAATAATAAAAAATAATGGCTTTAAAATAAAATTGGAAAAATAAGATGAAATTTTGGTTTTAAAAGAAAAGAATTTTTTTTCTTTTATATTTTCTTCTTTATAGATAGCTTTGGAAGCTACTTTAAAACATGGAATGTAGGGTTAATAATAAATTAATTTATGATTTTTTTATAAGACCAAAATTAAATTAATTAATTATATATAGAAGAAAATAAGTGAAGTTAAAATAAATAAGTATTTATGTAACTTTGGAAATTAATTAATAAGGAGGAATTTGATAATATTTTTAAATATTGATTTCCTTTGTATTTTCTAATAGATGAAATTGAATTGTGTTAATTAAATAATTTAATCTTCTAATTGTGGTTTATTTCTTAAAGGAAATTACCAATATCATTGCCTCTAGTAACTTGATATTTATCTACAGTTTAGTATAACCTATTAGTAGTAGGTTGATTTAGTTGGTTTAGTTATCATTGAAAAATAAATAGAGTATTGCTAAATGTAGTGGTAAGGTACACCATAAGTTACCATTGTGAAATTTACCTCTGTATTAACCTTATATCATTATTTTATAGTTGAAAATGTAATATTAGAGTTACCTTGAGACATCATTATATAACCCTTAATTGTGAGCAAGTGAGTAGCCTATTCTAAATATCGATTTGGTTTGCTCTTTCTATTATTTATATTTATAATTATTTATTAGTGAATTGCTTGCGGGTCAAATAATTAGGGTAAGGATATTACAACATTTTAATATGTTGTGATCTTAATATTAGGATCTCATGGAGATGGTTCCTTTATGAGTTATTAGCCATTTATAAATATGACTTTTCTTGTAGTAATGCTAGCATGTAAGAAATGTCATTTTGGAATATGATGATTAAATATTTGATTTGACATAATGTTTTTGATAAAGGAAAAAATGGGTTTTACAGGGACCCAAAACCACAAATTTTACAACATAAAATAGGAAAGGACAAAAAAGTCTAATGAATTAAATAGGCTACAATAAAAGAAAAATCCAAAAAAAATAGCAGCCAGCCAAAAAAACTAGGAAGGACAACCAAAGAGTCAGTCGAAGCATAGACCAAAAAACCAGCAGCAACTAATCTAGAGTCTTCAGGACAATCTTGGTCTCGGCCTCCAGATCCTGCATATCCTGGACACCCTTCTTGAAAGTTTGAATCATCTATGGCATGGGGGGTGCCTTCCTTTTCAAATTAGCCCTAGTTCACTTCGAAATGTTTTGGAACGTTGCATGATCATTAGTATTGAATTTTGTTCTTGATGGATATGTTTTAGAATGTTACGTTTGGCCATAGTTGATCTTGATATTTAGTTAATTTTGGTCATTGTCTTTGTGTGAAGGGAGCCCGTTTGTGCCCAAATGGTTATTGAGTAAGATTATAGAAGATGTTGAATTAGTTATATTTATATAATTGAATATTTGATATGCATGGAAATTTGACTATATTTTGTTGTATTGGACATCTTGATTGGAATATAATGTTTTTTATAAAAGGGGTAAAACAGGTTTTACAGGGACCCAAAACCACAACATTTACAAAATAGAAAAGAGGACACAAAAGTCTAACCAAAAAGACTAGCTGCTTGAGAAAAGATCAATAGCAACCAAACAAAACAAACCAGAAAGGTCAAACCAAGAGGAACAACAAAGAAACCACCAAAAGCCCCAGCCATTAATTCAGAGTCTTGAGGACAGACTCCATCTCCTCCTCTAGATTTTGCATATCATTGGCACCCTTTTTAAAAATTTGAATCATTTTCGAAGTAGGGGGGACCTTGCACTTCAGATTGGCTCTAGTTCTTTTGGAAATGCCTACATCTGTATCCTAGCTTTTGTCCTTTGTTTCCTCCATATCCACCACCAGAGACCCCTGCTAGGCTTTATCAAGCTTTCTAGTCATCGCATTAGTGATAATGGCATTGTGTCTTACTATTCGATTGTTTTGCTCAGCAACAGTTTTGGAGGTATTCTTGATATTCTCAACCTTGGAGTCTATATTTTTGTTATTGTGATCTTGAACCCCACTATCCACATCTTTCTTTTCAATCTCTGCAATCTTAGCACCCAACTCTTCAATCTTGCTTTGAAGGGCCCAATTTTTTATTTTCAGCTCATTAATTTCAATAAAAGTCCATTCCAAGAGTTTGAAGTGGGACTCAAAATTGGTTTTTGCAAGATTCAAAACATCGAGAGAGGGCTCTTTTCTAGTATTAGGACAAGTATTCTCAGGGTTTGGAATAACATGGAGTCATCATTAGCATGTTTATCCAGCAGAGGTTCAGCGCAAAGCTTAGTTTTGTTGGTATCAAACTCCTCCGACTCAAAGGACTCTTAAGAGTAGGAAGCAAGGATTTTGGCCTGGGGTTTCTTATCAATAGAACTGTTCTTAAGGGAGGGGCTATTAGGCTCAAGCTCAGCATGGGTTTTACCAGTAAAGAGTGTAGGGTTTTTGTTCCCAGAAGGGACAGCATGCAAGCTAAGGACTTTTCTAGCTGGACTAGAGTTAGGCAGATACTCCGAGCCATGGGGCTCAGCGTTGTCACTCTCAGAAATAGGGGTAGTTTCTAGGATAGTGGGGGCAGGCATTTTTTGGAAATGTTCAACAATCAACCTTATTAACCTAGTGTGTGTTAGGGTTAGAGATGGCAGATATCTAACAATTAAATGTAGATTTAATTAATAAACAGAGAAACTAAAACACACATAGAATAAATCATAACATAAAAATTTAATGTGGTTCACGCAATCTGAGCTACATCCACCAAACCGCAGCCATCCAATACTTTTATTATCTAGTGTAAAACCTATTATAATCTTACGAATAATCACATTTTCATCATACAATAATACCCATCTGAACCCCTTTCTAACAAGCTTAGAAGCTTCCAGATTTTAGGTTCTACAAAATCAGATTTTTCTTTTTTTCATTGATTTTTCCCTTTTTTAGTGATCACGCAAAAAAGTGTGAAGAAATTTTTTCTTGGGGGCTACCACCCCCGAACCCTCGCCTGGGGCCCGACCCAGCCCCGAACCCCGGTAAGGATAGGGGGCCAGAGTGTATAGTATAACATGGGCTATACAATATAGCATGATCATTCACCACATACCAACAATCTCCCACTTGGAGACTGATCAGGCTCTATAATAACACAATCTCCCACTTGGAGACTGATCTTAGACAACATTGCTACAATTACAGTTCGCACTGGAAATAAGTACCTTGGACCTTGCTGCTCTATTATACTTGAAATCAACCTTGACGACCAACTAAAGTTGAAGAGGAGCTTAGCTTCTCCCTTGTCACCGCCTTTGTAAACATATCCGCTGGATTGACATCTGTATGTATCTTGTCTAACTCAACCTATCCATGCTCCAACACTAACCGAATGAAATGATATCTCAATTGTATGTGTTTTGTTTTAGAATGCAGAGCAAAATTATTTGCAAGATGTATAGCACTCTAGTTGTCTGTAAACAAGTAATTTCTAGCCTATTGTTTTCCCAACTTATCTATGAAACGTTGTAGCCATATCATCTCTTTTTCCACCTCTATTGCAGCAACATACTGCCTCTATGGTGGATAAAGCAACCACCTTCTACAATTGAGAAATCCAACTTACTGCTATCCCACCAACTGTAAATATATAACATGTGGTACTCTACCTAGTATCTATATCCCCTGCTAAATCTAAGTCAAGATTGCCTTTTAAATCAGTATTAAAGCCCCCAAAACATAAATAATTATTGGATCTACCTCTCAAATACCTAAGAATCCATTTTACTACATTCCAATGCTCAACTCCGAGATGACTCAAATACCTGCTAACAACTCCTACAGCATGGGCAATATCTGGTCTTATGCATACCATGACATACATTAGACTGCCTACAGCTGAAGCATATGGTACCTTGAACATTTTTTCTTCCTCCTCTTGTGTCTTTGGATGCATATCCTTAGTCAATTTAACATGACTAGGCAAAGGTGTGCTGACAACTTTTGCATTCTCCATATGAAATCTCTGCAACACCTTTTCAACATAATTAGCCTGAGATAAAAATAATTTTCTATTTTTCCTATCTCTACAAATTTTCATACCAAAGATTTGTTTTTTTTCCTCCAAATCCTTCATAGAAAAATAATTTGCTAAGTGTTGTTTTAACTCACTTATGTGATCCATGTTAGACCTAGCTATAAGCGTGTCATCAACATATAAACATAAAATAGTGTAGCTGTCATTATCCAACCTCTTAAAATAAACACAATGGTCATAATTACACCTGATATAGCTTTGCTCAGCCATAAAACTGTCAAATTTCAAATACCATTGCCTAGGTGCTTGCTTCAAGCCATATAAACTTTTCTTCAATCTACACACTAGTTTCTCCTTACCTTTGACCTCAAATCCTTGTAGCTGATCCATGTATATTTCTCTTCCAAATCACCATGGAGAAAGGTTGTTTTAACATCAAGCTGTTCTAAATGAAAATCTTCAGCAACCACAATACTTAAAACAATACGAATAGAAGTCATTTTAACAACAGGAGAAAAAATCTCATCAAAATCAATACCCATTTTCTGTGCAAGTCCCTTTACAACTAATCTGGCTTTAAATCTCTTCTTACCTCCATCCTCCTCTTTCAGCCTATAAATCCATTTGTTTGGTAAAGCCTTTTTACCTATAGGCAACTTGCATAATTCTCAAGTCTGGTTTTTTAGTAAGGAGTCCATTTCTTCTTCCATTCCATGCTCCCACTGAATCTTGGTATCCACCTGCATAGCTTCATCATAATATTCTGGCTCACCAGCATCAGTTAACAAAATAGTATACAAAGAGGGAGAGAATCTTTCTGGAGGTCTACTTATCCTTGAGGATCATCTAATAGGAGTTTGTGGTATTTGTTGTTGTTGTTGTTTCCTAGCATGAGGAACCACTAAAACATCATTGTTTGGAATATCATCCAACACTCCATAATCATTGTTTGTCTTCTCATGCTACAACAATAGATCTTTGTACAATACTTTCTCATTGAATATGACATCCTTGCTTCTCACAATTTTCTGATTTTCAAAACTCCAAAGCCTATAACCAAATTCATCAATGCCATATCCAAAAAATACACATTTCTTTGAATTTTTCATCAAGCTTGATTCTATTTTCAGAATCTATATGTGCAAATGCTTCACAACCGAAGGTTTTGAGAAAAGAATAACTCACCTTCTTACATTTCCATGCTTCCTCTGGAATACCACAACCCAAAGGATTAGAAGGACCTCTATTAATTAAATAAACAAAAATGTTTATAGTCTCTGCCCACATTTTTAAAGGCAACCTAGCATGCAATCTCATAGTCCGTGCATGCTCCATTATTGTTTTATTCATGCTCTCATCCACTCCATTTTCTTGTGGAGTCCTTGGAACTGTTTTCTACCTACAAATACCATTAGAGGAATAATAATCTTCAAACTCTTTGCTGCAATACTCACCACCATTATTAGATCTGAGACATTTTATCCTTTTACTAGTCTCATTCTCAACCAAGCTTCTCCATTTTTTAAAAGTTTCAAATACATCAAATTTATGCCTAAGGAAATAAATCCATACCTTTCTAGTTGCATCATCAATGAATGTGACATAATACAGAGAGCCATCGAGAGAAAATACCTAAGCTGATCCCCATACATCCGTATGCACAAGCTCCAATTTCTCATCTTTCTTTTGCTTCCCATCCTTGAGAAAACTTACTCTCTTTTGTTTTCTATACACACAACTTTCACAGAAATCCATATTAACACATTTTAGACTTGGTAAAATATTATTTGAATGAAGTACTTTCATACCTTTTGCACTCATATGCCCAAGTCTATTATGCCACAGTGTTGATTTTGAGTCCACAACATCTGTATGATCTTCTGCCTACTGAACTGTAGCAACTGTTCCTGAACATTGACATTTTTCTATAACAATTAAAGTAGAAGGAAAAGTATGACATGTACAAAGATATAAGGTGCCCACTTTCATACCTTTTTCTACCACTAAGGCACCCTTTGTGTCCTTCCAATTTTTATCACTAAATGTAACAACACAACCTTCATCATCTAGTTGCCCTACTGAAATTAAATTTCTGCTTAACTTTGGAACATGTCTTACCTCACGTAGTAGCCAATGATTCTCATTCTGCAACTTAATCTTGATTCTTCCCTTTCCAACAATCTAACAAGGTTCATTATATCCTAAATAAACTAGCCCAAAATCCCCTTGGACATAATCAAGAAAATAACTTCTATGGGGGGTAGCATAAAATGAGGCCCTTGAATCTAACACCCAAGAATCATTAGCATTATCAAGGGAAAGAATCAAAGCATCCTCATCAGATTTATTACTTACCACATTTTCCTCTTTACTTCCTTTTTGACTCTGTCTTTATTTTTCTGAGACCAGCAATCTTTCTTCAAATGACCCGGCTTACCACAGTACCAGCAATCCCTCTTGTCTCTAGATTGGAACCTTTTGTCCTTTGATTTTCTTTGTGACTTCCCATGATTTTTGAAATTTTTTCCTCTCTCCTTTGTTCTGCCCCTACTTTTTGCATTCAAAACACTGCCTGATGTGGATGTTCCACCTGAGCTTTTCCTATGAATTTCCTCCCTCAAAATAACACCAAAAACATCATCAAATTTCAATGTATTCAAACTAGAAATAAAATTGCTAATAGCCATTACCAAGCTATTCCAGCTTTCAGGAAAAGAACATAGAATCAAAAAAGACCTAACTTCTTCATCAAAGTTTACTTTTATAGAAGTTAATTGACTAGTAACCATATTAAACTCATTTAAATGATTATTAACTGACCCACCTTCTACCATTTTTATATTAAATAAATGCTTCATAAGAAATACCTTATTTGAAGCGGAAGACTTTTCATATAACTTTGTCAGGGTTTCCATCAACTCTTTAGTTGTCTTTGCTGTTGTAATATTAAATGCCACTGATTGTGCCAAGCATAAATGAATACTTCCAAGAGACTTTCTATCCAAAATATCCCAGTCTTCATCAGACATTGCTTGGGGTTTCTTGGTTTTCCCTTCCAATGGCCGCCATAAATCCTTCTGATAGAGATAGTCCTCCATTTGCATCTTCCATAACTGATAGTTCTACCCGTTAAACTTCTCAAACCTTCTTACCCTCGTCTGTCATCACTCCCACTCAACCATGAGACCTTCCTAAAGATGATAATCGAAACACAACTCACTCTGATACCACTTGTTAGGGTTAGAGATGGCAGATATCTAACAATTAAATGCAGATTTAATTAATAAATAGAGAAACTAAAACACACACAGAATAAATCATAACACATAAATTTAACGTGGTTCACCTAATCTGGGCTACATCCACCAAACCACAACCATCTAATTCTTTTATTATCTATTTTAAAACCTATTACAATCTTGCAAATAATCACATTTTCATCATACAGTAATACCCATCTGAACCCCTTTTCAACAAGCTTAGAAGCTTCTAGATTTTAGGTTCTACAAAATTGGATTTTTCTTTTTTTCATTGATTTTTCCCTTTTTTGGTGATCACGCGAAATGGTATACCATGGGCTATACAGTATAGCATGATCAGTTGTCACATACCAACAGTGTGTAGGATGGGGAATATTTTAGGGTTTTTCTTATTATCCTCCAAACTTTTCTTCAAGGAATAGAAAAAATAATAAGGGAGAGAAACCCTAACCTTATAGCAAAAGTGGTTGAGAAGAGCAAAGTGGTAGTCATAGGCTCTGGTGAAGTGCCCGTCTACCATTATGTACTCCATGATAACCTGCAAAACCTTTCTCCAAATGGCCTTTATGGTGTCTGCATCAAAGTAGCTATTTGCAATTTTAACCAGACTTAGCCTTTCTTTGTCCTTTTTAGGAAATCTAATCATAGCTTCATCAAAAAAATCCCTGTCCCTGAAGAACTTCTTCCCTTTAGTAGATAAGCCTGTAACATCAGCAATAAGATTTTTGCTGAGCTCCACATTCCTACCAAGTAGGGTCAAGTTTCCATTATTCTAATTTTTAACAAAGAGGTTCGTAGCCTCCTAGTTAGAGCCATGGAGCTTCTTTAGGAAAGGAAGCAACCCTCTTCTTTTAACCTTATTCCAAGCCTTGGCATTTTTCATGTTTGTATCATAGTTGTCTAGCTCAATTCACTTTCTGTCTCCTCCCATTTCAGCCAACATAGTGGGGTAAATCCAATCAATAACTTTACAAAAATTGGCCCTGCCAAATTTAAGAACCCTCAAAGCGTGCGGAGCTTTCTTCTAGCTTAAGCTGCTGGGCTCGATCCCATGCACTCTAATGATTTTCATGTGAAAGATCCAACCTATCCTCATTAAAGGGATAACACATCACTTTTCCATGTGATTTATCATATTTTAATAGGGCACAGACATTAGAGTTTAGATCACTAATATTAAGCCAAGTGTGCACATCTTTACTCCTAACTCTGTTAGCAAAAAAATTTGCAATAGCATTGGCTTCTCTATAGGCATGTGATATTTTAACTTTATCAAATTTAGCCAAAGTCAATATGGCATCCTCAACCCATCATTTAATGGTCCACGAGGGGGGATACTTGCGACAGAGGCAGTCGATTATGTTTTTTGAATCTCCTTCAAGCCACAAATTTTTAATATTAAAACTTTGGGCTAAATTTATGATGTGAAAAGCTCTAGAAGCCTTCACTAAATGATTAGTTTGGGTTCCAAGAGGAGAGGCTATCACTCCAATAAAATTTCCAAAGGAGTCCCTTATCACTCCACCATAGCCCACCGCCCCTGGATTTCCTTTAGTCACACTATCAAAGCTAGCTTTGATCCTACCGTTTGGTGGAACAGACTAGCAAACACCTTCTCTGTACTTCTTGGCCTTCATAATGGTTCTAGACAATTCTAGACTTATGTTCCAATCCTTAGCAACAATTAGGTCATAGAGTGAATGCTCTACTTTCATAGGCATGTCCTTCTGAACCAAGGCATTGAAATTTTCCTTCAAGAATCTGACAATTTTATCAAAGACAATATCCATAGAGGCTTTTTTATCTCTATAAATTCTATTGTTGCATTCTTTCCAGAGGCCCCAAGGAACATGAAGGAAAGATAAATCCCATAAAATCCTGAGCATAAGATTTATTTTCGGGGCTTTCCATTGAGTGAAGAAGTCCTCAATGGACGAAGGGAAAACCCAATGAAGGTGCCATAACCGAATGATTTTTTCAGATATAGAAGCAGCAAATGAGCAATGAAGGAACAAGGTATGCATAGATTCAACCTCCATCCTACAAAGAAAGCATCTATTAGGAATTTGAAATCCACATTTACACAGGTTATCAATCATGAGCACCTTGTTTTGGAGAAGGATCCAGAAGAAGATATTAATTTTAGGTATCAAATGTTTGAAACAAGCTTTAGACTAGAAAGGAGGGTGGTCCAGAGAAGAAGTAATCTTGGCAAAAGCAGATGACACTAAAAAATTACCAAAGGGTTCATCTATCCAAACCGCACAATCATCTAGCTGCTTAGAACTAAGTTTAATAGCTAGTAGAGAAGACTGGATAGGAGCCAAAGCCTAACTAACACTGCACAAGTCCACCCAGTTAGCATTCGCTCTGTAGTCTTTCACATAAGTTCCAAACCAAACCTTAAAAATCTCTACCCATTCACTGTAGGAGTTGGTTTTTATAATGGGCTCCTTAAAAAGCCATTTGTCCTCCCAAAATCTAGTGTGATAACCATTTCTCACTTGCCATCCAATACCATCATCCACAATTTTTTTTCCATTGATTATATTATTCCAGCATGTAGACCCTCTGGGAAGAAGGTGGGGATTCTTCTTTATAATGGAGGAGTAGTTGTTTTCTAAATATTTGCCAGCTAGAATGTCAATCCACTCCCCAGAAGAAGAGGTTATTCTCCAGATTTGTTTAGCTAAGAGGATTTTGTTAATTGTTCTGATTCTTCTTAAACCTAGTCTTTTGGCCTTTTTAGGTCTACAAACCAGATTCCAACCAATTAATGGAAGTCTTTTTCTTTCCTCAACACCCAACCAAAGAAATCTTTTTTGAATTTTTTCAATGGCATCAACAAATTTAGTAGGAATCTTAAATAGGCTTAGGGCATAGATATGTAGATTCTAGCAAGAGGCTTTGAGGAGTTGAAGTTTTCCAGCTTGACTTAGCAGGGCTCCTTTCCAGCCCACAAGCTTCTTACTGAATCTTTCAACTAGCGAGAGCCATAAAGACTCAGGAGGTTTCAAGCTTAAGGGTAGACCAAGGTAGGTGGCAGGAAAGGAATCCACTCTGCAACCTAGAATTCTAACAATTTTAGCATGTTTATGATCCAGAGTGTTGAAGAAGAACAAAGAGTTTTTTTGATTATTGATCAGCTATCCTAAAGCTCTCTCATAATTGTCAAGCAATTATTTTATAGTTTTTCCTTCAGACACCGTGGCTTTACCCATTAGCATAGTGTCATCAATGAATTGTTGATGGGAACACACCAGATTGCCCGAAGAAGGTTTGAGACCACAAAGAAATTTAAAGTCAACCAATTTTTTCAAATTCCTACCTAAACTTTCAACCATGATAGTGAATAAAATAGGAGAGATAGGATCACCCTGCCTTAGACCTCTGGTGCTCTAGAAAAAAGACATGGGGGATCCATTGACCATAATTGATATGGAAGCCATGGACACAAGTTGTTCCACCAATTGGATAACCCTATCAAAAAAACCAAAATCCTTTAAAATTTTAAATAAGAAAGTCTAGTCAACTCTATCATAGGCTTTTGAGATATCAAGCTTTAATAAAAAGCCTTCAGTCTTCAACTCAACTAAGGAGTGGATATTATCATGTACCATAACAATAGAGTCAAGAATTTGTCTACCAGGGACAAAGACATTCTATTGAGGAGAAATCAAGGAAGGAAAAAAAGTTAAAAATCTAGAGGTTAAGACCTTAGAGATGATTTTGTATAAAGAATTATAGAGACTTATAGGCCTAAAAGCCTTAAAATTATTAGCGCTAGGTTTCTTGTGGATAAGAACCAAGAAGGTAGCATTTAATTCTTTTAGAAGACTTCTAGATCCAAAAAATTCTTTAATAGTAGTTACCACATCTTCTTCAACAATCTCCCAAAGCCGTTGAAAGAAAAATAAAGGGAAACCATCAGGACCTGGAGCTTTACTCCCTTCAAAGGAAAAGACAACGTGTTTAGCATCCTCATTGGTGGGGATAGGTATCAAAATAGAGTTGTTTTCCTAGTTGATAATTCTTGGTATAGCTTCAACTAACTGATCCTGCTCATTTTGGTTTATTTCATTACTTGTCGAGAGAAGATGTTTAAAGAAGGAGCTCGCCTGCTTTCTAATATCCTCCTCCTCATACCTGCTTCTATTCACATCTATATGAGATATTATGTTAACAGATCTGTGTTTTGATGTCGATAGATGGGAGTACCTATTATTTTTGTCTCCTACTAATAACAAAAGAACTCTAGATCTTTGTCTCCAGAACTCCTCCTCCTTTCCAATTATGTCATGCATTTTCATAAGGAGCTCATTATCTTTTTCCTTAGTGTTATTCAAGCAACCCTCCTTCTGTATTTTAAATTGAATTTCACACAAGTCTATCTGTAGATCAGACTTAATCCTAAAGATGTTCCCAAAATATTCCTTTTTCCATTTTTTTAAATTACATTTCACTTCCCTTAACTTTTTTGCTACTCTGAACATTGCAGTTTCTTGAATTCTTATATTCCACCATTTCCTTATTTCCTTTTTAAGAGCAGGATGAGAGATCCACATTTTTTAAAATTTGAAAGGAATGTTCTTTTTTATTGGATCCATAGTGAAACTGATAGGAAAATGATCAAAACCAATTCTCTAAGAGCTTTAAGGGAGCAGTAATAATCAAAATACCAATGATTGGAGATTAAAGATCTATCTAATTTGACCTGTATAAGATCCAACCCCTTTCTACGATTAGACCAAGTAAAGGAAGCTCCATGTAGATCCAGATTAATCAGCCCTTGATTATCAATGAAATTCTAAAGATCCTCTTTGCTCTCCAAATTGATCTGGGATCCCCCAATTTTTTCTCCATTCATTAAGGGTGTGTTAAAATCCCCCATAACAATCCAAGCTTCACTATCAAAAATCCTCCTAAAGGCAACTAAATCTAGTGGCTATGTGATTCATACCTTCCAAGATTGGATCACCTTTGATTGAGTGGCTATTCCAGAAAGTCACAATGCCTCCAAAAGCACCATTCAAATTATTACCCTGTTACTGTAATACTAGAATAGTTTCAACTTTTATATTTTCTCCTTTGACATTTTAGTTTCCTGAATTAAAAGAATATCCAGCTTGTGATCTCTAACAAAATTGAAAAGAACATCCTTCTTGTGGGGGCTATTGAGTCCCTTGATATTCAAAGACACAATCTTCATTAGATACCAGGGGAGTTAAGACATTCCAGGATGGTTTTTTGAGATCCATCCTCAATATCCTGAAAACTATTCAACTCTCTTTTCTTTTTCGAAGACTTTTTACCTCTTCAGTTCTTTACTGCTCCACAATCTGCCTTGACTCTTGATCTGGTAGAAAAGCCACTTGGGGTCTTCCATTGTTTTTTTTTTTTTCTGTCTTCTTTGATATATTCTCCTCTTTATCAATCTCTTCTTGGCTATTTGTCTCTCTATTGGACTCCCAATCCTTATCAGTTGGTATTCTTTGATCCCAAGGTAAAGTTTCCATGTTGCCATTCTCTTGACAAGCCAAGACATTACTGGAAAGATCTGTTGTGTGATCCTTATTTTCAAGGGAATCCTTTACCCTATCTATGGAATTGGGATCCATTAGGTTTACAACTCCCTGAGGGGGATGATTATCAGAAGGCGGGGAGGGATGAGGAATATTTAGAACTAAGGACAAGCCCTCACTAGGAATATCCTCCAGACCCATGAACTCTTCATTTCTATTAGAAGGGACTATCATTTGGGATAAAGTAGAAAGGTTTCGATCTCCTTCTCCAACTAAGGTCTCCTCATCTGAATCCCTTTCCTTAGATGAAGACGTTTTAACAAGATTCATGTAATGAGAATCATTAGGGATCTCACCTTTAGATTCCATGACCACTTCAATCTCTGGAGAGATATTCTTTATTTTCCTTCCTTTCTTCTCCTAAATCACTCTTTTTTTCCCATGCCTTTTTTCCAGGTCCTACTGATTTTTCTTTTTCTGAAGTGGCATTTAGGGGACACTTTTTTTGCCTAGTGACCAAATTTCCTACACTTGAAACAGAAAAATAGAATGGTTTCAAACTCTATATTATGTACCTAGGAACCCAGTTTAGATTGGATCTTAATCGAAGATGGTAGATCTGCTTCGTGGGAGACTCCCACACATATCCTCGCAAAAACCAATCTCTTTCTAGCAGCTGTCATTGTGTCAATCGAAAGGAACTCACCAAAGGAGCTCGCAATGCCATGAAAAATGTCTTCACTCTAGTACTCTAGGGGCAGACTTGGTAGTCTAACCCAAACTGGGACATTCTCAAAGATGGAATCTGATAGATCCAAGTTGGAGGACCACTTCTTTAGAGCTAGGGAATATTTCCCTATCACCCAAGGACCTCCACTTCTAATAGCCATGATGTCCTCTCTACAAGTAAATTCAAATGCGAAAAAACCCTTTGGAAGAGTCGCAACTAAGACTTTCCCGCTAGTTCTCCATTTATTCTTAACAAACTCCCTAACCACTTCAATATTTGGTCTAGGGCCCATGAACTTACCAACTAGACTTCGTTCCATTAGGGTTATATTATGGTCAATGAGTAGATCTAGAATAGAAATAACTTACCTCTTACTAAGGACAAAATGTTTTGTACTAGAGGGAAAGATGATTTTCCATTAGGTTTTACCGTGAATAGAGAGGTCTAGGGTTTGTGATTTCCTCCAATGCTGACTGTGGTACCCACTCCCCCTTTAGCTTTCTCATTTTTACTAGTGGTGGATGCAATAGGGTTAATCTCTAGATTTTCCTTTCCCCCAAGTTCCACCTATATTTTATTTCTGGAGTCCACATCATCTTGGTCATCCTTACCTTGCTTCTAACTCGACTCTAGCTCCTAATTCGACTGTACATTTTTTGATCTTGCACCATTTCCTTTTCCATTTCTTTGAATTTTGAAATCCCTTTTCTCCTGCTGGTGACCGTGCTTGTGTTACACCATCGTTCAATTGCAATGTAATTTTGAATTGCAAGTCTTTTGGGACATTAGTTGTTGGGTATTTTGTAGATAGAATATTGAGGGTTCACTTGGACACCCTATTGGCTAATTTATTGTTGGTAATTGAGGTTTGTTTTGTATTGAATCATTTATGTTATCTTGATTTAGTTTGAAGGTCTTGTTATGATATTGCCTCATTTATTCCTCTCTTGTCATTTTTGTGATTGTGGAAGTTATATAGTCATTTTGTGGGTTCCTTGATGTGAGTTGCCTTGTTTGTTTTTGTTGTTAATTCTAATTGAGGGGACTTTATGCAATGACCTTCTTGTAGTCATATTTTGTGATGGTTGGGAACCCGAAGTGTTTGAATTACCCTTAGTGGAATTTTTTGGATTTTTTTGGCATTTTTGACTTCTAGAGGAAATGGAGAAACTTGGTTTATGTTGATTCATCTATGATTGGACCTTTGTGATTCATTGATCCTAATTCTAATTTTGAGTTCTTGTGGGTGGTACCTCCTTTGTTCTTGTTTCAGTGATATGGAATGGGTTTACGAAATGGTTCTTACCTCGCATGTTGTGTGATATGTACTCCTTGATTTGTATGTGAGATGAGGTACGCCCCTTGCATGTTTTGATTTGGTACCCGTAGGGAGAGTGGCTCTTTATGGGGGCCAACACACAAAGGGGATGTTAGGGTAACCTATGGAAGAGTTATTTAATAAGTGATAACCTAATAAAATTAATTAGTGGGCTTGGGTAGTTAAATATTAAACATGATTAATTATGAGCCTCACCCATATCGTTAGTGCTTTCACGGGCTAAGGATGGGATGAGAAGACCTGGTTGGTAAGATCAATACCTTTCCCTCACAAAAGGTAAGTGGTCCCACAAGAGTCACCCTATGGAACGATCACCTTGAGATAGGTAGCCTGGATAACCATAGATGGAGGTAGTACCTTGTGATAGCTTGCCTGGAAATTCTCTGTAAGGCCATGCAATGACACTCTCCTACAATACCCATTTATTCTCCATTGTTTGTTTGGCTCTGGGAGTGTTAATTGAATTGTTGATGTTGTGGAAGCAATTTGTTCTTCGTGTTTGTTGTTGAAGCCTCCAAGTTCTATTTTTTAGTGTTGCACACATGCCTCATGGAAAATTGATTGATGTTAATGAAAGGCGCCCTTGATATTTATTGTTGGTTGATATTGTGATATCATTTGAAGGCTTTGGATCCTATTGTTGCTAGCACCTCTTATGGTTACTTAGTATTTATCTATAATATTGATATTTGGTTTGATGGAATTTTCATTATTTTGTTGTGGCTATGTGATGGCATTGATTATGGGTTGTTATGTTATGTCATTGTTATCCTTTTTTGTGGATTTTGGTTTGCTTTTGGTTCATTTTTCTATTTTGGTTGAAGAATGAGGATCTTTCTTGTAAACTCCTAGCACAGGGGGTGGAATTTTGGGTCCACATGGTCAAGTGGAATGTGCTACACCCCCCTTTTGGGTCCCTAGCTGAGGTTCAAGATATGTATATTTTTCCGCTTGTATTGTCTCCAAGATTGTACCCAAGTTAGAGCTAGTCTTGTTACTTTGTATTCACCTTTCCAGTTGTATCGTTCTATCTTATTGTATTGTTCCCATTCATGTTGGGGAACACTTTTGTATTACTATCACTCTTGCATTATGTACTTTTTATTATTATCATTGTTATGAATATAACTTGTGACCTTAATTTATGATCTCAAATGGATACTTGTTATGTTTGAAATGTATATTGATACTTGGTACTATTTTGAGTTTTCATTTCCCAATATGAAATTATTGCCAATGTTGTATCTGTGGAAATATTTATCAATATGTTCGTAGATGTGATAGATGGTTTTACTTATATCATGATGTGGATGTGTGAACGTCGATAGTAATAGAAAATAATGGTTAAGTGGGATCCTTGTAGTTAGTTAAACATCGTCTTAGTATGGGTTACATTTGTAATGCTATCACTTCTACCCCAGAAGATGTGGTTTATGATGTTTATGTTTCACTGCAATGTATGTGATGGTTGTTCATATCCATTCCTTGTCATATCTCTTTTTTTTTTTTAAATATTGTGCTTTTATTGCAAGTCTCTTGTTGTCCTCTGGGGTTCGCATGATGGGGCATTATGCATGGCATCATGTGATGGTACACTAGCTATGGATCTTAGGTTTTCTAACTCTTTCTCTCATAGTGTCGATACTAGTCAACCCATGTTGGAATCCATCCCTGATATCACATGTCCTATGACCACTACTTCTAATGATGTTGAAAACATTGTTTCTCATGTCCCTCAAGAAAAATCAAACAAATGGATAAATCCTTAGAAAACTTCAAGTTATTTGTGATTATAGAATATATTATTAAATTGTCATTCTAACTTTGGATAACATGAGAAGAATTATTGATAATGAACATAGAATATAGATTATGCATATCTTAGCTCTTATTGTAATGTCCCACCATGAAAACCCCAAAGGAACCCTACAACAACAATTATAGCACAATTTTTAAAAAAAAAACATCTAACATACAACATAAGTTAACATACAACACTAGTAATGAAATAATATATGAACATCATCTAACTACATCCTCTAGGGTAAACATGACTACATTACTTGCAAATGATCTATCACAAACTAGTTACTCATATAAATGATAGAAATTTGTATGAGAACTCATAATAATTCCAAGAACATATATACATCACATTTATTACAAGATTTTACATCTCTACAAATATTACAATGGTACAACAGTGCTTCTCAATATGAACGAGAAAGATAAATCAATGACATAGAGTATTATAGCTGGAATGAATATAAGATATAACTTCAATACCAACTCCATTTTGGTACAACTTTGCATAAAATGATCCTTATTTGGGCACCCAATGGGGTGCATAGCACATTCCACCTGGCCATGTGGACCCTAAGGCCCACCTCTTGTGCTAAGAGATGACAAGAAGAAACCACAACATAAAACAGTCAAGTGAATAAGGCTTAACAAGACTCCATCACCCAAGCAACAATAAACACAAGGAACATCTACTTTCAAGCTACATTAGACACGAGGAACATCTCATATCATCATCAACACATAACCACAAAAAAAAATGGAAATCCAACTAGAACCAATTTTCCAATATCATAGATCAACACTAAATAATCATAAGAGGTGTGAACAACAATAAGATCCAAAAGCCCTCAAAAGAGATCATAGTATGAACCAACAATAAATATCAATGGCACCTATCATTAGCACCAACAAAGTTACCATGAGGCATATATGCAACATTAAATAATTGAAAGTAGGATTCAACAATAAACATAAAAAAGCAATTGCCTCAATATACATAAGGTACAACCACGTCTAGACATACAAGAGAAATAAGGGGGAAAACAACCAGCAAGGCAATCATGGTCGCTAAAGGGAAAAGTGTCATCACATAGGTTGCTATGGTTTACCCTAGCATAACCTTCCTAGGCTATCAGACTACCTGACCACCTCTATCAGTCATCAAACCCTCATGCACGTTATGCGGAACCAACATACCTTTCATAAAGACAAGGTAGTTAGTCTTGTCATTCCAAGCCTTCCCATCTCATCTCAAGCCTAAATGAGCACTTGATCCATGAGAGAGGCATCCATTATGTTTTATTAATGTGATATACTATCCAAACCCCCTAATTAATTAATAGTGTTTTCACTTGATTAAGAAACTCTCAATGAGTTACCCTAGTGCCCCTTTATGTGTCGGACCCCCATTGAGAGCCACTCCCCCTTAATAGCAACAAAAGTCAAAAGTCACAAACTGGGTAAGCCAACTTGCACAACATAAAATGCCACATGAATAATCACATCAGTGAAGCATACACCATCCCACACAAAAAAAATTAAAATGAAACAACATCCAAGTGCAAGGCTAAAACCCACATTATCAAAACCAAGTTTAGGATCAACAATTCACTAAGAACCAACATGAAAAGACAGACATAAGAAAGCTCATTTCCCCAACCTCTAGAAGATTAAATCACTAACACATTGGTTTCCCAAACAAAATAGCAATAGTAGCAAGATTTCAAAGACTATTCTCAATCCACAATTCACAATTCAACAAAATAAGATATTGAATGGCAACATCATGATGAGACCCTCAAACTCAATCCAAAACTAACATACTCCACGCAATATAGTATCAATTCGCAAAACTCAAATCTTCTCAACATCCAACAACAATGTATTGAAATAGAAATGACATCCAGAAATGACATCCATTATCCAATAAATTAAACATACTATACAATCATTCACAATTAAAGATTGCTATCACTCAAGCAATACCCACAAATCAAACACAATGTTCAGAACAAGTAACCAAGTAACCATTTAATCCAATAACCAAACTAGAACTACTTAGTTTTACAACTTACCCACCTATGTCACACATTTATAATCAATAATAAGATCAACTAATTGACATTATTTTCATATTTTCCATAATTCATTACTCAACCACTAATCTCACAGAGCAATTCCCAAATGCTATTGTAGAGTAATTTTCATTCACAATTAATGGATACTAAATTGATCTAAAGGTAAAATTGTCAATGATAAACTTAGCTAAATCGAAATAAGAATAGATAAAGACAAGGATTAAACCCAAGCCTTACGACCATTTATACAATGAAGTTAATAGATACCTATCCAATCACGAACTTCCAATTTAAATTCTTTAAATTACTAACACCTTCTTTCTCTAACTACTAAAATTATCTATTAAAATCCAATTTCTTTTATAAATAACCTACGCAATACTCAACTATGTAAATATATATAATTGAAAACGAAAAAAATAGTAACTATAGCTTGCTATCAACAACAGCAATAAAGGGTTGTATAAAAAATCACATAGAGAGAGCTACAGATAACCGTAGACATATATATATATATATATATATATATATATATACACGCGTATATAACCGAGTGAATAACTAAGAATTACCGGCGTAAATACCAGGCAATCGAATGTCGAATGATGCACATATTATCCTATGAAATGAAGAGATATGTATATATATCTATTATATGATAGATGAATGCGTAGTGCCCATCTATGGCGTAAGTCATATTACTATGTCTAAACATTGAATCAAAAATTCAATAATAGAATCTACTTATAATTGAATGCCACATACAACAAGGTATATTGCACTAAACTAAAAGCGACCTGCCCCAAACACCCAGTCACAGGCATGAGAACGTGGCTAGATAGACTCTCCAATAACGAATGCTGAATTGCATGGTTAACAAGTAGCCAATATATTTTTCCAGCGGCTGAGAAAAGAGACACTTAAGTATCAATCATCATTTTCCTGAGGACATCAATACACAAGTAACGGCGTAGAACAGATAGGAGGAATTCTCAGTTCAAATGAGTGCGTGCAGATTGGAGCCAGGTAGTATTTAAGGTAATTCTTGGGGAGAGAAACTACAGTGAACCTAGCTTAGTACATTCACATGTATTCGAGACCAGACATAAACGTACTACATAAAATTGCTATTTCCCTGCAATGCATAGAATTTAAACCTAATCATAAACCATGACCATCGAAAACAAGGTATAGCTCGTAACCGACATCCTATTACATCTCTTAAGCGGCGAAATCACCGGCAGGGAGGAGAGGAGGCGCATGCAACTATGCCATTGTAATTTAAGCTATTGACAGCGAACAAGACTTGACTAAGGCGCGTCACCTCAAGCGATAGGAATGGATGATATTCAACAGCCCGGAACTACAAGTCACAACCAACTATTTAGGCCAATTCTATCATTAAATAAAATAGAATTTTATGAGATAAGTAAAGACCATCGATCCCAAGTTAGAACTCTCAGGAGAAATAACAATACAAGTCTTGCATTGATTACCAAGATAAGGACTCCATAAGGCTGACTGAATAATTTCCCATATAAACCATACAATTTGAAAGATAGCCTCGATTGTTAAGATTGTTAAAATATTCTGGTAATTTCTACCAGCTGTAGGTTAAGTTTTTTATTTATTTATTTTTACTTATATTTTATGTCGGTTAGGGTTAGGTAATTTCTAGAAGTTTAGGGTTAGGTAAAATAATAAAAATAACATGTCGGCCTATATTCTAGAATTTTCTTAATGTATGTAAAGTTTTTTATATAAAGAACTCGTGTAAATATTTTTTACTCAAGCAATGTGAAAGAAGAATTTTGTTATTGTGCAGCAGCACAAATATTTTATTTTTTTCGCTTAATTTCTTTGCCTCTGCCCGCTATTAGAGTGGTATCAGAGCCAGGTTAAGAAGCTGGAAAAAGAGCAGATTTGAGGATTGCTGAAGTTGCATGTTTATTTTTGGTGAGCAGAATGTTGCCCATTAGTCAGTCAATTGAGTAAGCTACATTTTTATTATATATCATATTTTTATTGATAGCAAAAACAAAAAGGAAGAAATTTAGGGTTTATAGATACTATTTTAAAATATGGCGTCAAGTAGTGTGCAAACTCAAATTCTAATATTTTCTGGTAAAAATTATGATACTTGGTCATATAGAATGAAATTAACATTTAATTTTGAAGATTTATCAAAAATAGTTGAAAATGGTTATACAGAACCACAGGATGAGTCTACTTTGAGCACTAATGCAAAAAATAAGTTGAGTGAAAATAGGAAAAAGAATAAAAGGGCTTTGCAGATAATTGGACAAGGATTGGATGATTCAGTCATTGAAAGGATTAAGCCAGCCACTACAGCCAAGCAAGCATGGGATATTCTGGAAAAAACATATCAAGGTACAAGTAAGGTAAAACTTTCCAAATTGCAAGGACTCAGGAAAGAATTTGAAAACTTGCAAATGAGTGATTCTGATTCAGTAGATCAATTTGAAAATCGTGTTATGAATTTGGTTAATCAAATAAGGATGAATGGTGATGAACTAACAGATCAAAAGGTTGTAGAAAAGATCTTAAGAAGTATGCCTACTAAATTTGATACTATTGTTGTGCCAATTCAGGAAACTAAGGATTTGTCAACATATTCAATAGATGAGTTGTTTGGTACTTTGAAAAATTATGAGTTGAGATTGAACAGGAATAATAATACCTCATTGGAGAGTGCATTCAAAGCACAAATGACATTTGGCAGAGGCAGAGGAAGAGGAAATGTAGGATTCAGAGGAAGAGGAAGAGGAAGAAGCAATTTTCAAAGAGAAGAATGGAAGAGTCCAGATCCAGGAGGATGGAGAAATCAAAGTTTCAATTCAAGGGGACGCTATAACAATCAAGCATCACAAAGGTATGACAAATCAAATGTTCAATGTTACTATTGCAAGAAGTATGGTCATATTGCAAATGAATGTCGAAAGAAGCAAGTTGATATGGGAAAGTAAACTGCAAATTTTTCTGAGAGTAATTCTGAAACATTGTTCATTAGTTGTCATGTAGCTCAAGAAAGTTCAAGTAACATTTGGTTTCTAGATAGTGGTTGCAGTAACCATATGACAGGAAATAAAGACTTGTTTGAAAGTTTGGATACTTCAGTGAAATCAGAAATTAAATTGGGGAATGATAATACAGTTGCAGTCATGGGTAAAGGTGCAATTAATGTGATGACAAAGCTTGGTAAGAAGTCCATTCCTGATGTTTACTTTGTACCTAGTTTGAAGCATAATCTCATAAGTGTGGGACAACTTTCTCAAAAGGGTTATAGAGTTGTTTTTGAAAATAATGTGTGCATTATATTTGATATTCCTCCTAGTAATAAGGTGATTGCAAAGGTTGAAATGACAAATAACAGAATGTTCCCACTTCAAATGAAAAATGAATTAATGGAGAATATTGAAGCAAGTTTCAAGGCATCAAGTCAAGATCAAGCATGGATATGGCACTTGAGGTATGGTCATCTTAACTTCAAAGGATTGTGTTTATTGAAAAGGAAAGAAATGGTAAGAGGCTTACCCCCTATTGAAGCACCATTAAGTTCATGCGAAAGTTGTATTTTGGCTAAGCATCATTGAACAAGTTTTCCAAAGGGAATGTCATATAGAGCATGGGCACCTTTAGAAATTGTGCATACTGATATATGTGGTCCAATGCAAACACCATCTTTAGGGGGAAGCATTTATTTTCTAACATTCATTGATGATTTTAGTAGGAAAACATGGGTTTATTTTCTGAAATATAAATCTGAGGCATTTGGAAAGTTCAAGGAATTCAAAGCATTGGTTGAGAAACAAAGTGGCCTACCCATCAAGGTATTGAGATCAGATAGAGGAGGTGAATTCAAGTCAAATGAGTTTTTGGATTATTGCAGGTATCATGGAATAAAGAAGCAGTTTACTACAAGTTACACACCTCAGCAAAATGGTGTTGCAGAAAGAAAGAATCGAACAATAATGGAAATGGCAAGGAGCATGTTGAAAGGAAAGAATCTACCTAATGAGTATTGGGCTGAAGCAGTAGCTTGCACAGTTTATATTTTGAATAGAAGTCCAACGAAGATTGTAAGGGACAATATTCCACAAGAAGCATGGAGTGGTAAGCATCATAGTGTTTCTCATTTCAAAATATTTGGTTGTATTGCATTTGCACATGTGCCCAAGGAAACAAGAAGTAAGTTGGATGATAAAAGTGAAAAATGCATTTTTATTGGTTATGATGAACAATCTAAGGCATATAAGTTGTTTAATCCTATTACCAAGAAAGTCATTGTAAGTAGAGATGTTGTGTTCAAAGAGGAAGAATCTTGGGATGGAAACATAGACAAAACAATTACAGGTGTTGCAGCATTGCCATATAATGAACTAGAAGAAAAAGATCAAGAAAACCAAGGAGATCAATCAAATGAACAAGGAGGAACACCATCAAGAAGTACACAAGGAGAAATTGAGCAAGGAGAATCTTCAAGTCCACAAGTAAGTGATGAATCAAATCCTACACTTGCATCATTAAGATCAAAGCTTAAAAGCAAGAAATCTAGAAGTTTGCAAGAAATTTATGATCAAGGAGATAAGATAGATTTGCAATCAAATTTTGCTTTATTTGCTCAAGATCCTATTTATTTCGAAGATGCCATTAAGGAAGAACATTGGATTAATGCAATGAATGATGAAATGGAATCCATTGAGAAGAATGATACATGGGATTTAGTTGATTTGCCTAAGGAAAAAGATTGCATTGGTGTAAAATGGGTTTATAAAACTAAGTATAATGCAAATGGAGAAATTGACAAATATAAGGCAAGACTAGTAGCTAAAGGATTTTCTCAAGAATATGGAGTTGATTATAATGAAACATTTGCACCTGTAGCAAGACTTGACACTGTTAGAATGGTACTAGCTATTGCAGCTCAAAATGAATGGAAGGTTTATCAAATGGATGTTAAATCAGCCTTCTTGAATGGATATTTAGAAGAAGAGGTTTATGTGCAGCAGCCACCAGGATATGAAATAAAAGGTTATGAAGACAAAGTTTACAAGTTAAAGAAGGCACTCTATGGATTGAAGCAAGCTCCAAGAGCATGGTACAGTAGGATAGATTCATACATGATAAGCAATGGATTCAACAGAAGTACTAGTGAGCCTACTCTATACACCAAAGCCAATGAGCAAGGTCAGATTTTAATTGTTTGCTTGTATGTTGATGATTTGATTTTTACAGGTAATCTTTCTATTGACATGTTTAAATCAGCAATGAAGAAGGAATTTGAAATGACTGATTTGGGGTTGATGAAATATTTTCTTGGCATTGAAGTAACACAAAATGATAAGGGAATTTTCATTTGTCAAAATAAATATGCAAAAGATGTTTTGAGAAGGTTTAGAATGATAAATTGTAGTCCAGTTTCTACACCTGTGGCAATAGGCACAAAACTAAGTAGAGAAGATAATGAGATTGATTTTGATTCAACTATATTTAGAAAATTGGTTGGCAGTTTGATGTATCTCACAGCAACTAGACCAGATATAATGTATGGAGTAAGTTTGATTTCAAGATTTATGGATGCACCAAAGAATTCACATTGGCAAGTAGGAAAAAGATTATTGAGGTACATTGCTGGAACTTTGAATCATGGCATATTGTATTCTACTTCAAATAAATTTCAGTTGGTGGGAGATACAGATAGTGATTTTGCAGGAAGTATTGATGATAGAAAAAGTACATCTGGATATGCATTTCATCTTGGAACAGGTGTTGTAGCATGGGCATCAAAGAAGCAGCCTATAGTGACAATTTCATCAGCAGAAGCAGAGTATGTAGCAGGAACATCAGCAGCATGTCAAGCAGTGTGGATGAGAAGAGTCTTGAAAGATCTACTGCATGAACAAGAGGAGCCAACTATAATCTATTGTGACAACAAGTCCACCATTGCACTGTCAAGGAATCATGTTTTTCACAAGAGGACAAAACATATTGATACTAGATATCACTTTATTCAGGAGTTAGTGAACAATGGAGAAATCAATCTACAACATTGCAGATCTGAAGAACAATTTGCGGACATATTTACAAAGGCTTTAGCACAAGAGCAATTTGAATTTTTGAGAAGAGTTTTGGGCATTGTAAATATTGATATAGTTTCTGGTAGAAATTAGGGGGGAGTGTTAAAATATTATGGTAATTTCTACCAGCTGTAGGTTAAGTTTTTTATTTATTTATTTTTACTTATATTTTATGTCGGCTAGGGTTAGGTAATTTCTAGAAGTTTAGGGTTAGGTAAAATAATAAAAATAACATGTCGGCCTATATTCTAGAATTTTCTTAATGTATGTAAAGTTTTCTATATAAAGAACTCGTGTAAATATTTTTTACTCAAGCAATGTGAAAGAAGAATTTTGTTATTGTGCAGCAGCACAAATATTTTATTTTTTTCGCTTAATTTCTTTGCCTCTGCCCGCTATCAAAGATTCAAGTGGATGCACGCTACAGGTAAAAGAAGACCCACAATACATGGCGTCGAACAGAAAGTGTAAAATATGTTTATAAATAAACAACAATTAGATAAGTTAAACGGCACGGCTAAAGGAGGATAGTTATTGATAATCCTAAGTCTGGATCTACTAAATGGAAAGATAGTTATGAATATCTAAACAGGATATCCAGGATAGGGATGACGACCTACATGATGTGGTATAGGTGAAATGATTGTGAACAAATGTTTATTTGATTTGCATACTAACCAGAATGACTACCCGTGTGCAGGTTAAAAGCGAACAAACTCCTATATGAAGTACCAAGTAAAGGATATTGCAATATACTAAAACTCTAACAATTGGGGAACCATTGAATATGATTTCCGAAAGAAACTGTGGAGACTTGCTTTCAACATCAACGACAAATCATTAAAGAAATTCCCCAAGAACTTTTCAGAAATCCTTTCTACTTAAATTATTTCAAACAAGAGAAAACAAAGGTGAAAAGCAGAAATAATGGAACCTGGTTAAGGTCGTTTATCACTCTGGAAATTGGTTCCGAGCTCACTTCTTCCAATTGTGTTGCCTCAATAATCCTCATAATTTTCTACACCATTGAGAACCCTAATTTCCCCAAAAACTTCCAAAATCAAGAATCCAATTATCCCCACTAGAAAACAAGCTCCTAGAAACCCACCGAATCCAAGAATTAGTTTCTTTTCTGGAAAATAATCAAAAGACCCTCTCCAGTTAACTTCCACTCATTATTTATTAACCTCCACTATAATAATTACCATCGTCCAACAATTGCATTCCATATTTTTTTTTTTAATTTAATATATTTTGTTTTGAAATTTTAACCATCTCTCAAAATTACACTCAATAATCACACAATAATCAAGCAAATAATTTATTAGTTTATTAATCACACAATAATCAAGCAATTAATTTATTAGTTTATTTTGATATAATGTTTGCTTGCACAAACACACCAACAAAATATATTTATTTAAATATTTCATTAGTTTAATTTAACTCTTTGATTTAATAAATGCTTTTATTTTTATCACACCAAACCCTTTAATTTTGATAACCTTTATTTAACAATATAATCAAACAAAGCACCAATCATGAACATGACTCAATGAACATATAGTCAATCAATTACCAATCGAAAGTGAAAAGAAAGCAAAACAACAATGGAGATGAACCAAATCACGGATGAACAACGCTGTCAGGATGAAATGCGGAGGGGCACTACACATATTATTGATAACCATATTCCAAGTGGCTAGTCATGATCAAACTTTGGGTTGCACCCAAAGTCAAGGAGGAAATTGAATTCCTCCCCCTTCAACCATAGCCCCTATTCCTACAAATACTAATTCAACTATCACTACAACAATGCAACCAAGCATATGAAGGATGTTGAAATGGAGGCTGAGGAGTTGCTGAACACCTTGGAGTAGTGCGGTCGTTGTTGTTTCTGGTTTTTTTGGGTGGTCCTTTTTTGGACCCTGTTGTCTTTTTTGTTGTCGTTTCCTTTGTGGGACAACTATCTATTTGTTTGGACTTATTTTGTTATCTTTTGTTGTTTAAACTCTGTGGTTTCAGGTCCCTGTAAAACCTGTTTTTTCTTTTTCAAAAACAATGCAACCAAGCAACAATATTACTCCAACTTTTGATATTTCCATTGGAAATCCTCTTCGCCTTGTGAATTCAAATATCATATCTCAAAACCCCCCACCTCTCACAAAATTTCAATTCACTTGTCCTCCCAATACATATACACCAACATATTCCTTTCAATCTTAAAACAAAAAAAAATGATTCTATAATAAACTATTTTTTGCAAAATGTCACAACCCTCCAACAATAAATAACAACATTGAATCAAAATAAAAAATGGAAAACCCTCACAATATGCCAAAAGAAACCCATTGTCCTTGGGGATATTAAGGATAAAAATGCCACAAGGTATATAAATTCCTAGATTTTGAGAAATATGATGGCAAAAGAGATCCCAACAACCATTTTTAAACATACATAGCCTTATATTTAAATTTTGAAGATAAACTCTTGGCTAAATTTATTGTAGGTCATTCAAAGATACATCCTTGGAATGGTTTTGTTCCTTACCAAATAACTCAATAAACTCATTGAATGCACTTTGTAATGCCTTTCTAAACCATTTCCAAGTGCACATTGGCCCTAATATGGCTTTACTGAATCTTATGCAATGCAAATAACAAGCTGATCAAAAGGTCGGTAATTTTATAGCTTGTTATCAACTTCTTTAATCACAAGTCAACATTAAGATTCTTGATGATAATCCTTGAAGCATGTTAATTGATAGCTTACAAAAAAATATTCAAGGTAAGCTTGGGATTGTGAAATTTGTCTCTCTTACACACTTATGCATAGCTCTCTTACTTGATGAATGTGTAGACAAAACTACTTCAACCCATCCTAACAAATATGAAACTGTGCATCATAAAAAATTTCAACGATTCAACAAAGAAAACAAGAGATTTATACAGATAATTCAACCTAAAGCAACCCATCATGTTGAACCTCAAGTGGCTGCCATAGAAACATCAACTCCATACCCACTTACCAAAAAGAATAGGCAATTTACCCTACTACCCAATACCCTCCATTCAATCATGTTACAACCATTGAGAAAAAACTTAATCACCGTACCTTCTATTAGACCACTACACACCACTAAATGTTTACCTCTACATGACAATCCCAATTCCTTTTGTCAATATCAGTTATAAGTTGAACATGATATGGAATGATGTAGGCATCTTAAATATTTAGTGCAAGATGTCATTGATTTTAGTTACAACTCGTTGGGCAGTGTTAATGATCAAAGAAATAAATCCATTTCCCCATGCAATCAAACTTTACAAATCTTTACCAATCCAACTCTATACCACTCCATCTCATTTGTTAAATCTAGTGATACTAAGAATTATGTGATGAATGTTGACAATATATTGGACATAAGTAATGGTGACAAGATTGATAATGAAGATGATCTACATACCATGATTGGATTCAATTACATTAAACCTCGTATGGGCCAAACCAACTTGTCTATGGACATTTCCTTCTCACATAGTGATATACTTTAACATGTACCCAGTGGTCCTCTTTACATAGTAGGAAGAATCAATGACAAGCCTACAAATGGGATATTAATTGATCCCATTTATGTAGAGAATGTGATTACTAAGGAATTTTTATTTATGCATGAACTTTAACAATATTATTATGAACAATCAAAATGATGGATAAAAACACACAATGGTTTTGCTCACCCTACAATTGGCTTGATCACTCTGTCATTAAAATGTGGACTAAATCAATTAATTGTCTCATTCTCCATCATCCTAATGTCAAATAAATTCTATCTTATCTTAGGCTATCCAAAGGTATGACCCATGGATGTTGTCCCATCGGTAGTTCATAAATTCTTGAAATTTCCATTTGGAAATAAAAATTTTACTGTACATCATAGTTGTTTTAATCCTTTGTCTACTTGTGGAAATTTTTCATTGGACTTCTTTTGGCCGAAAACTATAGAACATATAAATCCTTTTGAAGACTTGGTTTTCAAATACTATCAAAAGCTCAAGGAAAAGCACATAGCAAAATTATCTCTTAGCAACATTCTAGAGTCCATGATTGTTTTTCCTCCCAACCTATCATTAATGAACCAATAATTGAACCAAAAACTCTTGCAAGTATCCAAGACAAGTCCAACACAATTCATCTACCCATTTCCTATAAAATACCAAGAGATAACCATACAACTCCTTTGGTTCCTCATGTTGGTTCTCCAAATCAACACATCCAATGGCTCTTATACAATAGCCACTTCCTAATGCTCAGACTCAAAGGTGGATTTGGCCAACTGACAAGATTTAGTCAAAGAATGAAATCTCGTACACTTCTAGCTCTATAGGAAAAAGGTTGGTTCCCCTTCACAATACTTACAAACTTAATCCAACTATGCACAAACATTGCATTTTATAGTGAATAATTATTGATGAAAATATACCAAGGAAAGTATTGACAACTTCAAATTTGGCTATATCTTTGGTATCTCAACAATCACTCACCAATTGGGAAGTAGCATTCAACACTAAACCTAAACCAAACAACAAGAATTAAAATGATTTTGAATTTATAAATGTTTTTGAAATGCATTTAGCTAAATGACAAATAATCACCTAACTCTAGGCCATGGAGTCAAAAACAGAATTATAAAGACAACCTCATCAATAAACAAACTTCAACTAGTGGATTTAAAATTGCTAATACTTTTTACTAAGAGATTCACTCTAGTTATCATCCAACTTCTTCTCATAGATCCACCCTGCACACCTAAAATCACAATTATCTGCCTAACACAATCTAACTATTTTGTTGAAAGAGAACCATGAACAAATAACACAATCTTAGGGAAATTAGGTTGAAAATTTTAAAAAAATTTGATATATTTAATTTATATAATTAAATGTGTACAAATCTGGAGATAATTTGATGACATTCATACTCTATTTGCATAAACTGATTGACATTTACTTATGAAAACAACTGTTACAATTTTCATTATCAATCCATGACACAGACTCAACATTTCTCTATCTACTCAACCCATATAGAAAATTTAGAACCACTTACAATGAGAAGAGAATCAAAAGATAAAGGAGAAAGAAGAAATAGACAAAGCCCTAGAATTAATCTATAGAAGACACTTGGCAGCTTCCTTCTTCATCCATCAACAACAAAAATATATCTTGAAAAGCCTCTCTCCTCTCTCTTCCCTCCTTATTTACAACAACAAACTCTCCTTCTCATGAAAATCCTTCACCATTTTACACCCGTAGTTGAAAAATACTCTCCCATGGAAGTCAATTTTACTTTTCCCCTATACTACTATAGAAAATCACCTTCAACAAATAAAATATTCTTCCTCTTTCCTATATTTTTACTTTTCATCTCCCAAGAAAATATAATTATTCCACTTTTAATTGGGGGCCTTTATTTTTATTTTCACCATGCACATGTAATATTTTAAAATTTTCATTTGAAGCTTTCCCTTTGAAATTTCTGCCCAACAAGCTTTTCAAAATATTTCCCTCTTAACAAGAAGGCATTCAAAAATTACCTCAAGAAAAAAAATTTCTTGTACTTCTCTCACAATGAAAAAATTTAATTTTTTTGGGGGTAGAATGTTTTACCCACACCTTTATATTTACCCCCTATGCTTTCACTCATCATTTAAAGTATTTCCCATTTAAAATTTTTTGTGCCTGCTTAAAACTTTATTATTTTTATTGCCAAATACTTTCACTTGAAACTCATCGGGAAACATTATAATTCTCTGTATTTTATTTAAAATATGAAAACCTTTTGAACCTTTGCCTATGCATGTTGATTTTAAGGGTCCATCAAACACTTCTTCTCTTAGTACATTGCTTATCATGGGAGCAAATAGGAAAAGGAAATATCAACTGGCGATGAGCAATAAAACATTTATAGAGCAATATTTAGAATATTTCACCTTGAAAATAATGGAGGCATTTTAAATTTTATTAGTTACATTTATTTATTTAAATTTTTATCAATTAAAAAAACTCCTCAAGCCCACCACACACTTTCCCTAGCAAGCTCATCACCATCGCACATTATTGGGAAGAGAGACAATGGATACCAGCAATGGGCAATGAAGGGAACACAAGATTTTCCATCAGGCATCACTGGTAAGAATGCGAGGATGGAAACTCAACTGGAAATTGGCGATGGAAAGTAAGTCCATTGCTCATCGCAGGTTGTTGAATAGAACAGAGAGGCCTTCTAGTGACAGGAAATGAGAGTTTTTTTCATCCTTTGAAAACTCTGCCAATAAATTGTAAAAATTAAACGGATATGTCAAATCAAGCATTCATCACCAAAAACATTGCATCATTGCAATCAATAGGGAAAGACAAAGCTTTTAGGTGACTAGCCATGAGTTTTTCCCTACATCCATGAAAGTTGTCTCTAGACCAATAAGAGAAAAGAATTAAACTTGCGTGTCCTCCAAAACATTTGAAATACATTTTATATTTGTCCTAAATCCCCCTTTTCATTTGCATAATATTTTAGATATTTTTGAATATTAACATTTAAAATTTTAGAAAAATTTGTGACTTCTAATTACGCCTATGGGCCATTTGGAGAAAATCCAATGCACACAAATTGGAACACCTAGAGCCATGAATTTTTGTTTAGGATCATAATAAATTATTTAGAGAAAACTCATTTCCTTAATTTTTTCACAGCCCTTAAAATTTAGGTACCTCCTTTGTAAATTGGCCCCTGGGACATGTTTACCACACCCTAAATGCATTAAAATAATGCATCAAATGACCTTTGGTTTTTATGAAAATGGAGTTGTAAAAATTTAAAACCAAAAAAAGAAATGGGTTGTCCTTAGAATTGCAAACTTTGAGACTTTTCATAAAACTATTTTTGCCCTTGTTGCGATTAGAAAGCAATTAAATAACCCATTAAAACTTATCATGGTGGCGTGAAATTGAGCAGGTGTGTAGATGTTTGACCCAAGAATTTAGTGCAACAATTTTTTTAGAAAAAATGATCCCTAGGTGAAAGATATTAATTGAAAAAGTTACTCAATCAGACATTTCTACAACTACACGTGTTCAACACCAATCTAAGCTCACCAAGTCACCACTTTGAAAAAAAACCAAATAAACTTTTGGGAGGTTGCCAATGGAAAAAATGCTCATTTAGGTACACTGAGTATGCATGAAAGAAGTATTTCCTTCAATCATTATTCTTCATGAGATATTAGGCATCAAATTTTACCACCCTGAAACACTGTCAGAAATGCAAATGTAGAAACTGGACAAATTGCATTTGCTTTTGATCTCTAAAAATTAGCAAGTCATATCATTAGGCTCTTCAACTGGATAAGGAAGTATATGAATGTAGGGAGAATGAAGAGAAATAATCCTTTCATCAGGACAATCATCCATTTGTGAAATACAAGCTCGAATAGGAGGCCACTTTGTCGAACTGAGAGTTCGCAAATGATAGAAAAGTGTCAAAACCCTAAGCCAACTTTGCTTTTCAAAATACTATCAAACTCATAATGGGAATCTGAAAACTAACATTCACATTTACATGTCACATGAGCATGTCCACAAATGGTTTTTGTACAAAAATCAATTACCTCTGAATTATGACCCTCTAAAGTGGGTCATTTAGGCAGATTTTTCAGGTGCACTTTTGAGAGTGCGAAGGAAAAATTTTCAATATGGGAACTTCAAATTTGAAAAATTTGAAGGTACCACCACCTCATAAGATAAAACAAGTTTATATACCTAAAAAGACAATGGTTTCCAACTCTTCATCATTCCTTCCCTTCCTCATGTGAGGGAATAGAAGAAACTAGTGGTTGATAAACCCACTCCTACACCATCACAACTTGAAAAATCTACAAGAAGAAACTGAAATGCTAAAGAGTGTAGGAATAGACGTTGTGCTATTGCTCACAAGTTGGAAGTAAAGAACAAACCAAAAAACAATATAAAAAACAACTCAAAAAAGCTATGTTGGTTATTCTCCTTTACAACAACAAAACATGAGTGTACAATGGACATTGACATTAGACCACCTGCTATGGTTGTAGTGCCTCTAATGATACTATTCTCTTATGATACTATGTGGATACTATTATTTTTGATGCATACTCATGATTACATTGGTGATTGTTTCACCTATTTGAATTATGTGTTTTGCTTGGATGCACATGATATTGTTTTACGGTGTTAATGGTATAATGATGCATGTTGTTCGTCTTTACCTGATTATGCTATATTGTGTGGTTGTTTAAATTGTTTAATACTCGCTTCATCATATTTATGATGATATGCTATTGTTTGAGGTTATGGTGAGGGGGATGGTGTTGCATCGCTCATCCATGAGTGCCCTACCACATAGCCATTCTCTTTCACGATGTGTTTGGAATTGAGTATATATGTTGTTTTGACACTTGGTTTTATGCAAGGCTATATGTACTAGGGACAAACTACACCTGAACCATCGGGTCTGAGTGTGTCCAACATACCCAATGGATATGACATGGTTTAGGGATTTGACAATAAAGTGTTATCATCCATGTTTTTTGTCCCATCAATATTTGACGATGTCATCCATCAGTATCCCGTTCTATTATGGTCTTAATCTGTTTCATGTCATTCATTTCAAGCTGTAAATTTTAATGTGTTTATCATTTTTATTTAGATGTGTATCATTGTTGCTGATTGGTTAACTTAATTCAACAATAGTTAGTATTATGGTTGAAATTAAATATCAAAGTTAACTATTAATGTGATTTGTGGAAAAACGTCAAGATTTAATTAAATATTAAATTAGTTGAAAATTTTAATGTTTAAATAAATAAATGAATGAATATTTTCTTATTTATTATAATTAAATAGGGGTAAATTTATATATATATCTATAGCTATGTGCAGGATCATCATGGAAAAAAAGGCCTTTAAGTGGCAAAAAATTTAGAAAAATTAGAGTTAGGCAACATGACGTAAAAATTTGAATAAGTTATCTATATTATTTCAAAAATATGTAAGAATAGAATTTGTAGAAAATTGAATGTAGTTTCTAAATTACTTGGTTTATTTATTTTTTTAAAGAATCTATATGGTGAAAATTTAAAATTTCAATGTAGTAGTACTTAAATTTAGAGAAAAAATAAGAAGTAGGTGTCTGTCTCGTCTGACCACCCTAACCACAATAAAATGATGATATTATTTTATAATATTTTAGACATAAGTTGACATAAATTTAGGGATGTGATGCATATTTTTTTAAATTTTTTTCCAAGTAAATAATTTATTATGAATTTTTTTTGTAACTTTTTTTAAAATATAAAAACTCATGTGTCTGACCACCTTAACTTGGTCAAAACTTAATGAAATTCAATTTTTCTTTTTTTAATCTTATAGTATACGAAGCATAGAATGTGATGAATATTTTGGATTCCAAAAATGTGATATCATTTGAAAGCTATAGATTTTTTTCAATCAACCTATCAATCAGGACTTTAGTCATAATTCAAATAGAAAATAACTAATAATTATTTATTAAATTCAAATTAAAAAATAATTTATATTGGTGGAAAGATGATAATCTTTTTAAAAAGCCTTTTCATTTCATCAATTGCAACTTTTTGGCCCATCATAATCCTACACATACCTATATATATAGTTTAATTTAATTAAATAATGTGATAAACTGATCTTCGACAGTAGAATATTAAAATGATGGTGAAATTCATTATTGAAATTGAAATAATTATATATAAAATTATATATATATATATAAAATTAAAAATTTCACCCATTGCAAGAGATTTATTTGAGTTAATTAAGTATGATGTATTTATTGGTTAAAATATCAAATAAAAGATGAATTGGTTTGTGTAATGACAATCAAAGATTAGTGGGGGTAGATTTCATTTTTTTTCAAATGGAAGAATTACCTCCAAGTGGAAAAAGTAGTAAAAGGATTTTGCTGAGTGTTAGTTTGAAAATTGTGAATCATTCCACATGTTTACTTTGTTTATTGAGAAACTAATGAATTTTGTTGGAATTTATGTTGGTAATTTGGGGTGAAAAAGAGGAGGCATGAATTGGAAACGGGAAAAAAATAAAGTTTAGGGTGTTTTATGCTCGGGTAAAAAGCAAGAAAAACTTGGCTTCCGAGAGGACTCTAAAAATAATAGGAGAATTTGAGGAAATTGAGGAAGAGAGGACAGTCTAAATATTTCATCTTCAAATTGCGGATTCCAGGTATGGGAGTTCCTTACTTTCTAGCATTGGGTTGTCTAAAATCTGAGCTATCAATGGGTAAGCAAACCATTGAAATTCTTTATATGTTTTTATGGCATTTTTCCATCTGAATTTATCCATGATTCTTCCTTTGTCTTGTGTTTCCATCGAGGTCTGGGTCATCTAGTGGCTATAGTGAGTGTTTAATCAATTTTTGTTCGACCCATCCTCTACCAAGGTGTCCCTACTTAGTGCCTTTCCATGTGGGCTCTCAGGAAATATTTCTTAACCAATTAAAGGTTTTGTGCAAGATATTCTAGCACTCACTATTATCTTCAGGCTTTAAATTCAAATTAAATTTGGGTCCAAATCCCCCTTTATGCCAAGTCACCCTAAATTTTTAACCTTGTGAGTGGAATCTTATACGACATTTTGTTTACTCTCCCCGTTTAGGCATACACTCTTAGGTTGAATATGCTTCTATAGGTTTCACCCCTGCATCTCCAGTTTTTGGTGTCAACCCAAGTTGCCAACCTAAACGACACGGTCTTGAAAAGTTGAAGCTGTTGGAGATTATAATCCCAACTAACCCTGCTCCAGCATTTAAAATAGAAGTTTCTAACCAGCATTTTGGTTGACTCTGCCACCGTCCATGGAGAGTTCTCACCGAGCATATGAATTTGCATGTGTTGTTACTGTGTTGTATTCTAGAAAATTCCAAAGATCTCTATTAATAGATGCCATTGTAATATGGCTAATCACTCTTCTTAGAGTCCAGCTCCATAGAGCTGCAAGGATAGAATATATGTAATGTGTTTTCTTATCTAACATAATCTGTGTTTGTCATTTTAGTCTGCTCTGTCCTCTCCCCTGTTTTCTATAGAAGCTTCTTCTAAATCACCAGCGAAGTTCTTTTTTATCTTTTCAGACACTTTTCATTGCTACAATTCATTTGTGGGATTTAATCATATGTACCACATGGTTGATGTGATTGAATCTTTGGATCTAAAGGAAATTTTCTTATCATAATTGTCGTTGCCTAATAGTTTTTTATTACCAAATCCCAATGTTATCCTCAAGACTGAAGGAAAATGGCTTCTCGTATTTTAACTCCTATAATCATCTCAAACTCAGAGAAAGCTTGGCTCATGTGACCTCCTTGATGCCGTCAAAAAGCAGATTGTTCAAGAAGTTGAGAACCAACGAGTAGATTATTAAGTTCCCTGCTCCGCATGACGTTTCAAGCCTTTTCCAATCACCTCCATTCAGTTGAAGCTGAGGGAAATTGATGTTATTGGATACGGTGTTTAGATGAGTTACTTTCCATAGTTGGGTGGCCTAAATGGTTGGTCAGTAATAGCCGTTTTACCTATGCTTTTCTGTAGAGGCGTAAATAGCCTTCATGATTCCGTTGGAGACCTATCACATCTGCAGTACTTGAAATTAGGATTTTGTAGAGGTTTAAAGAATCTCTTTGATTCCTTGGTCAACCTGTTAGGATTTTGTAGAGGTTTAAATAATCTCTTTGATTCCTTGGTCAACCTGTCTCTGCCACAACTCTTGAACATAATAGGAAGTTTAAAAGTTTAAATAAACCGTCGTTTGCATTTGGTTGAAAGTTTCTTAAGTCTGTTTTGTGTGTATCCTACAACCTGCGTAGCCCTCTTATGGCTACACCACTCTCTCTCCACTCCTCACAGCTTCAGGTTAATTTCAATTATATTTTTACTTATTTATTTGAAAAGAGCATAAATGTCACTGCTTTGTTCTTTTACAGTTGTGTTATCGGCAAAAGCAAAATATGGTGAACATATAGTTATGTTTTCTGTGTAGATTTGTGTATACCTGGATATATAGTTGTATATGTATATATTTATATGTAAGCTTATATATAGGTGTGTATGTATATATATATATAGAGGTTTCCCTTTTGTTAATTAGTTACTAGTGGATAATTGTAGGAAAGAGATCTTAGAATTGATAAATTATTTAGAAAGGGTAAATGTGTTAGTAAATTCACTGATTGATTCATTGATGACTCATTAAAAGAATTTATTAATATTAGCATGCTTAAATTATGGAGTTTTGATTTAATTATGTTTTATAATTTAAGTAGTTTATAGGCAAATAATCAAGAAATGTAACTTAGTGATTTTTTATTAGATAAACCAGTGGAGAATTTCTATAGTGAAATTGATTTCTTTATATTCAATTAAGTTATTTATATCAATCTTTCAATGTAGATAAATAAATTACTTAGCTTATACTGGGGAATCAATGTTACCCTATGATATCTTTTGTTAAATTGGAATTGTAAATCATTGAATATTGCTAAAATAATAATCTGAATATTTATATTCATATGGATAGTTTTAATTCTTGATTTTAAAGATAAATATATGTTTATTTGAGTTTAATAGGTGGTTATTTCTCACAATTTATGGATTTAAGGAAATCTAACTTAAATTACCATATTTCATAGTCTAAAGTTTTTCTGCATTGATATAGATAAAATGTTTTAGTTAAAATAGGGAAATGATTTAAGTAATGTTTGGTGTAAATAGATGGTAAAGAGTAGAGTTAATTGTTTCATAAATTTATATCATGTATAGAATGCATGCTTTTACCTAATTAGGTTATTTTTTATTATAGATATGGAGACAAGTGCATTTAAATTAGTTTTAATTACAAGTCCATTTAAAATTAAATTTATTTACAATTCCTCTAATATTAAATGTGTGATTTGTGTAAATGTTACATTTTTGATTAAATTTATTATAGATTATATTTAAAATTTTGTTTAATTTTAAGTAATGTTTACTATTGAGGTACATTTAATATTTGAATTATTTTTAGATACATTTCAAGTAGATTTATTCCTAATACATTTAGATTAGATCTATTTTACAAAGTGCATTCAAATTAGATTTATCTACAAGTTACGTAAATTTAAATTTATTTACAGATTCATTTACTAATAGATTTGTGGTTTGCGCGTATGTTATATTTTGATTAAATTTAATTGAAGTAAACAAACATGTTACATGTGAACTAAATTTATTATATGTTATATTTTAAATCTTAATTAATCTAAAGTAAACAAAAGTACATGCTAGGATTTTTCAAATCAAAAGAAATTTGATGTGTTTGCATACTATAGGTTTTCATGTAGTGCTTAAGATATTATGATGGAAATTATTTTAATTATAGTGGATCATTTAATTATTCATTACATTATCCTTAATAAGATTGGATTATGATCATGTTCAAATGAATGGGTATTTATAGTCATCCTCGATCATGTTTAGATAGTTATTTTGTGTATATTTTGAGTGCTCATTGGAATTGATTTCTTATGCAAGCTAGTAGTTCCATGATTTCAATCATATTTTTCTCTTGTTTTCTTTTTTTCTATTGAGGTAATCTTTATGTATAGACATGTTTTGGATGAGTTGGGAACTCGTAAATGATTAAGTCAATTCCATTTGATAGTCATGGGTGGTAGGTTGTTAGGCTTCCAAAGGCGATGGGGAACCTATTTTGTGTTTAATTCTCCCATGATTAAACCTTTGTGTTTCCATGATCGTATTTATATTTTGAGCTCTTGTGAGTGAACTTTTTGCTATGATTTGTTTTTCCTTAGTTATGACTTGAGCGAGATGGTTCATGCCTCATGTGTGCATTTGTTTTGTGATTTTCTTTATGCTTGGTACACCCCTATTGTTGAGATGTTTGTTCATAACTGTTGAGGAGGGTGGCTCTTTATGGGGGATGGTGCACAAAGGGGCAGTCAGGATAACCCATAGAAGAGTTGGTTAAACCAATGAAAACCTAATAAAATAAACTAGTGGGTTTGGGTAGTAACACATTAATTAAGATAGTAAGATACCTCATCCACGCTATTAGTGCTTTCATAAACTAAGGGTGGGATGAGAAGGCCATGTTTGGCAAGATCACTACCTCATCCTCATGAGAGGCTAGTGGTCCCATATGTGTCACATTAAGGGGCCGAAACCTAGTGAGTGGTAGTCAGGATAACTATAGATGGGGGTTGGTGCCTAATGAAAGTAAGTCAAGATAACCCATGATAGGACCGTGTGATGACACTCCCCCATAGTATCCCTTACTTTTCCCTTTGTATGCCTTTAGAAGAAGTCACCTTGTAAGTGGTTATTGACATTATTGTATGTTATGTTTTGGTTGACCTTGTGGTTTGGTCTTGTGATCGTTTTGCTTGTATGTCTTGGTCGTGGCTCCTTTCTTGTCATCTCCTAGCACGGGGGATGGACCTTCGGATCCACGTGGTCAGGTGGAATGTGCTATGCACCTGATTGGGTTCCCAGGATGTGCTTATGATGTAGATGCAGATGCAGAGTTCTAGAGCTTCACTTGGTTGAAGATTGTTCATCATCTTGTACCTTAATCCTCATTTATGTAATTATGCTTGTACTCAATGTAATCTTCCTGATGATATAAGAGAAGCATTATGTAATGTACCATTGTACCCCTCTATATTTTGTATCTATGGAAATATGCTCGACCAATGTATTATAAAATTGTGAAATGAATTGTAATAAAACAATGTATCTTTTTCTCCTCTTTGATCATTAATGGTTGTTTGACATCATTATGTATTCTTGGTTTACTCAAGTTCATTTGATAAAAGTTTATGATTCGTAATGACCATTATGTGTACCCCAGAGAACGTGAATGACTTTGTAAATGAATAATTGATTTTCCTATAATGTATGTACATTTTCATCGTATGCAATGTTTCACTTTAAAAAATAAAAATAAAAAAATTGTCGTGTTTGTTGTCCTTTGGGGTTCACACAGTAGGGCATTACAATGGTTAACTTGGATGATGGTGATGATATTTTTATGATTAATGAGTAAGTGCTTAATGATCTAAATTTTTTATTTTTGTTTGTCATGAACTTAGATGGGCGCAACTTTGATGATCTTGCTCAAAAGAGTGTGACACCATGTGTTGAACCTAGTGATTATTCTAGTATGACACTCATTGTTGCTCCTATCACTAGTTATCTACCTTCAACATATGATGAACAAGATTGGGATTCCAATAACATGCTTTAGGTTAGCTCATATGTGTCATACTAGATTTGTTCCTTCTATGTTCTTTGTGATTGCATGTGCATAATGTGATCCCCTATATTGTGCTCTTTAACATGTCTATATTTATGATTTTTCTTTGGATGACCCTTGTTACTCCATAGGTGCAAGGATACAAAGGAAATGAAATATGTTGTGAAATTCTTCTAGTTTTATCTATATTCTTCAATCTATCATAAATATTATTTTTTCATTATACCATGTTTTCCTTTTAGGGACAATATAAGGCATTCAAACATTTAGATCTCTTCCATGTTAACCAAAAAGGATTGTTTGTCTTATATCTCTCTATGTGTCATTCCTCCTTTGTGTTATTTGTTCCATGTAGTATTTGAGGAATGACAACAGTTCTAAGATCTATTATATCATTGTAGCAAAGACATGTGTTGACCCCAAATTTCTAGATCACTTATGTGTTATCTTTGGATTACATGTGGGGGAAACCTCCTTTTTTGTGATGCAGCTTTGTTTGGAAACATAAGTTTTGCATACATATTTTCAAATAAGCTCCTATTTCCCTTTAATCAATTGCAATATATCATTTTCTACTTGAAATATGTTTCATGTACATATTTCCAAATAAGCTCTCATTGTATGGTGTTTAGCAATTCCTGTAAAGTGGGGGCATACATTAGCATTATTTCATTTTGAGATTGATCATTTCTAGCTCAAACTTATGGGTACACAATTTTTTTGATGACTTTACCCATGTTCCACCTTTTTATGAGTACACACCTTATAGAAATAGTGTGTGTTTCTCATCCTTTTTCCTCATCTAGTGAACAATGGATATTCACTAGCATGTGAGTATACATTTTGCTCATATAGTGGACATAAAATTTTCACTTGTGAACGTTCTTATGGACAACAATGTAACCATGGCTAGTCCATCCTTTTTCCTTTTTTTCCCTTTTTGTGTTATCTTTAACATTGCATACTTGTGTATCTTTTCTTGTTGCACATATCTTTAACACATATTGTGTGTCCATTTTTCCTTATGTTGGTTTTCCATGGGATCTTCCATCTTGGGGCTTGGCCACCTCCTTGATCTTTTTCATCTTATCTTTCCATCATTTTTACAGTTTGACCTTTGTTGGTGCATATTTATCTACTTTTATGTGAGTTTGAGTGTTGGTTCATACTCTCAATAAAGTGGAGGCTAAATGCAATCTAGGAAATTGCCTTTACAATTTCACACTATTTTGCATCCCTTAATTTATTAGACTTAATTAATCTCCCAATTTTATAAATTATGCATTCCACAGTGCTATATTGATTGTTTTGTGAGAGTTGAATCTATATTTGTTTTATGCAATAAAAAATTAGAATACATTGAAGAATGTGTTTCCTAGACTTTTGGGCTAGGATCCATTTTCCTAAGGGAAAATAGGTCATCCTTAAGTCCTACATCCCAAATTTTAATATGTTTTTGCTGATATTTTAATGATTCGAATTTCATATACAATTTTCAAGTTTTGGAATTTTTTTTTGGAAATTAGATAAACACCTATAAATACATAGTTCTTTTATCAATTCAAACTTAACATGTATGATCTATAAAATTCTAGAGAAAATATTATTTTGAAGAGCATTCAAGAGTATTTTTTTATGTCATTTTTTGCAACATCAAGATCCTATAATAATGTTCAAGCTTATGTGTGTTCATGCCAACTTATGAAGCCTAATATACATTGTTGATCTTAAAAGAATCCAAGAATTCAGGTATCTAGTGAATCCAACAAAACAAGATAAACTTCCTTGGAGTGATGTGTTCGACTTTAGTCGTCTAAGGGAAGCCATTAAAGGTTTGGTGAGTTGTAGGAAGTAAATGTTTATTCACCATTCCTTCCATTTATCAATAATAATTATCAGTCTATCAAGGTTTAATTAACCAACATGGGGTTTGACTAAGGTGAACCCCCATTCAAAAATAATCCATCTTTATTTTCTTTGCATGTGTATATTTATAGGTGAAAGAAGGACTAAAAGGATCTCAATAAGTGATTTTGAAACATTGCATAAGTTGTTACCATTGTTGTCAAGCCACATAAACTCAACTACAGATCTTATTTATGAATTTCTTATAGTGGGACCTATGTCAAACTAAAGTAGAGATCCAACATCAAAGGACTTTCAAAGCTCTTTCCAAACACTCTTCCTAGGACCCATTTTCCCTAGGGAAAACCTATCATAAATGAGTGATAAAAACAAAATTTTAATGCTAGTTACATGTGTCTAAACCCTTCTCGAATCTTCTTGCAAACTATTAATTTGATTTTTGTATATTTTTTATCATGCATTTTGTCATTTAGGTCATATTGTTCATTAGGTTTAGTTGCATCAAATCATTTCTATTTAGTTCCAAATTATATTGTCTTAAGAAACTTGGAGATTGAGGTTTGATTGGATAACCTTAGGGATGATAGTCAGTCTCTAAACCTTGTAATCTCTTAGGTTTAGTGAATTTATGGGAACAACAATACCTTTAGTGTCTTATTTCTTTGTATGAAGGACCTAGGACACCATATTTTTGAGATCTCCCATTTTTTTAATCTTTTCACATACATGTATTAAGCTAGCATGTGGTGACATAGATGACTATATATTTTAATATACCAGGTCTCCTTTGTTCATTATGATGGGTTTTCTATTTTTGTGATAAATGATAACAAGTCACTAACTCCTAAGTATTTGCGTAGTTTGATATGTTAAATTCCTCATTAAATTTGATTTATATGGCGAGATCTCTCAGAATTAGCTTCTAGTGTTCCTGTTATATTTCGATAATTGTTGTAAGGTTCAGTATATGGAAGTGAGATATAATGTTAAGAATTCTTTGGTGTCTTCGTAATCATGAATGTCCTAAAAAATCTAGTAATTCTATAGGAATGGATTTTTGGTTCTTCTTGTATCTAGGCATGTAAAAATTTATGAGTGAAAAAGGGTTGCTAGACCTAGTGTATAGGTCAGTAAGATAATCATTTTCCAGTATATAATTTGGAAAAAAATCCAAAAGGGTATGATATTGGCTAATATCCTAAAAGGAGAGCCAACCTGCCTTGGATCTAGTCCTTTATTTCCTTGGAAATTGATTGAAATTAATGTTGATTATTTGAATTAATTTGACTACAAGGAGTAATAAAAAAATTCAATATTTTTAATACTAACAAAACTCTATTGATGAAAAATATGCACATATCTAAGAAGGGTAGAATATTGTGCACTTGTGACATCAATTTGAGGTTGCAAAAGCTAGTCTAGAGTGCAATGAGCTTGAAACTAAGCTCTTTCCTTTTTTGATCTAACTTCACAAACATTTAGGTCATAGACTTCATTTTGAAATCCACCTCTAATTTTTTTTCTTTATATATAAACCAACCAAAATCATAACAAAAGAGGAACAATTGGGTGGCTATATAGGATTTTAGGTAAATCCCCTTTTTTGGTATCTCTACCTCTAAGAACATTCAATTGATTAACTAAAACAATGTGTGTGCTCTTAACCTTAAGTGCATCTAAGGTTGTAATAAGCTAAAATACAAAACCCCCTACTAAAATGTCTTAGATGAGGAATCCTAAATGACATAAATGAGATAAACACAATAGAAATTCAAATACCCTTAGGAAAATCTAAAATGTAAGAATACCTTGATTGGGGAAGCAAGTAGATCAAATATTGAAGATGATAAAATTCTGAAAATGAGTCATTAGGTGGTTGAAGAGGGCAAAAGAAATCTCCAAAATCTATATTCCATCATGTTTTTCCATTGGAATCAAATTCTAATCATCATCAAAACATGATCAAATCTGAAATTCCTCTTGGATTCCTATAAATTTGAATATATTTTGGAAAATTATAATTGTATTATTACTCTTCCCCTTCATTTTGAAATAATAATTCATGTTTATATAGTGGATATTAGGAATAATTAAATTTTAGGTGAACTTATTCAAATTTATCTTTCTAGGATTAAATTACTACCAAGTCCCAAACTTAAAATTACATCTATGAAATTATAGACTCACAAAAATGAGAAATAAAACATGCCAGGGAAAATAATTTTTCCAATGTATAGTGCACCCTATATTAGCCTTCGCACACTCAACAAGATTTATATTATGTGTTTTGAATCTCCTAAAATATAGACTTCTCCAAGGTGAGGGCACTTGTAAAAGTTGATTTGATGATAAATAATCAATAACACATGTTCTATGATAGTATAGACACATTCTCTTGGGTTTATATGAATTATGATTTTACCTAGAAGAGAGTTTATGCTACATTTAGCCCCTACTTTAGTGGTTGTATGAAACTACTTAGATATACAAGCTAAAGTACTAAAAATCATATTACAAATGATTCCTAAAAATTATACTATAGAGGATGTAGATTATTCACCAAACAAGAGAATGAAACCAATAGTGTAGTAATCTATGAAACCACAACATTAGGAACCACGTCTTACAAAACCAATTCATTAGAAATAAAAGAATCATCCTACGCATACCAACAAATGTGTTAGTTCAAAATTCCAGTGAGAATGGAATTTGAGGGTGGATGTATGCCCCCACTTGGTTTTTCTTGCTTTATGTAGGTGCAATCAGTGTAAAAATATTGCCACATCAAATAGATTAGGGTTTTGATGAGAATTATTTTGAGATGGTCATGAAATCATAACACCATGGAGTAATAAGAACAATATGAACAAGGGTGATCCCACAATAGTGGTTTAGAATTTTTGGCCAAACTGGACACTAAAATAATTTTTTTAAACTAAATCTTCACTTTCGGGAACCTATAGGGGCTAAATCGTGAGGAATTTGAAGATGATGAAAACTAGAGTTTCGTGAAATTTTGTCTGTAGATTCTAAATATATTTTTTTCATTTTTTTTTGGAATTAGATTACACTTCTTTTTCCATCTCCCTCAAAAACTAATTTTTTTTCTGAAAACAACTTTTTTTAAAAAGTGATGCTCACTGTATAACACATAACCTTTTTTCCATAAAGCATAAAATTCTAATTCTTTTGAATTTAGATTTGTAACTCTGATATCTAGTACTTCCACTTAGTTAGATAGTTTTTAATTGAATATTTTTTCCTTAATCAAGTTTTGAAGTCAAACTAATTACAATTCAGACATACCGCGACCGTATAACATGTAATTTTTTTTTAGATATCAAAATTCAATTTTTCTTTTTTTGTTGGATCAAGGACTTCAATATCTAGTGCACTCATATTTTTCAAAAAAAATAATTGATAATATGTTAGTTTTCCACATGTACAAAACAAAGAGCTTTATTTTTAGTGAAAAACCTACATTCACAAGAAATAAAAAATAAACATAATAATCAAATTAAATTTTACTAAAATTATACTTTTTTGGAAGCTTATAATAGGGACTACATACTTACAAAAAAATAAATTTTAAATGAATTCATTTGATCCCTCAAAAGGTAAATCAAAAGTGGTTTTTATCAACATTTTGATAGGTGTAAAGGAGACTCTATTATAGGCATGCTTTAAAACTAGTGGGGTTCTATCTAAGGCAGCCTAGTCTAACATGGTTTGATCAAATCCTCTTCATTTGGAATCCTCTAAATGGAAATTTTCAAGGCTTAAATCATTATATTTTCTAAAAATATGCAATTTTAGAAAAAATCAGGATCTCCCAAAAATTGTAAACCATTATTGTGGCAGCACTCATAAGAGTAGAACTAATATTCCCATGGAAAAGAAAACATTAAAATTAGAGACCTCAAGATCAAGTTATATTTATTTTAAGAGACTACTATATAAAAAATATACTACTAAATTTATATATAGGTGATAACATTTTTACTTTTTTGACATTCATTTTCATATTTGTGATTTTATAGCTTAGAGAGATGAGGCTATCAACCCCAAGACCAAAAATTCCACAACAAATACCATAACAACCTCTGAGACTCAATGCCTTGAGGGAGCATGTCCCACAAGGAATGCCAATATGAGAGGTGAATTATGTTTTTTCCTTCAATGTGATTTCTAGTCTTATGCCATTTATTTCAAATCATTTTTCTAAATACATGGTGCCCAAGACCATTATAGACACTCTAGAACTTTGATGATGCCCCTGACTAGCTTGGGTGCCATAGTCCAACATGGGCACCCTAAACCAACAAGGGTGACAGTAATCATGGATAGAGTTCCAAGACATTATTTGGTATGTTTAACTCATCTATATTTTGAATGCAATTTTGATAATGAATCTTTTTTTATTGTCAAAGTCCAGTATAGGAGCATGTGAGAGAATCTAATACGACACCTAATTTTACTTCTCTAAGATCAGGTCACACAGTTCTCCATTATAGAGTAGTATCACTTATATGTGGAGAGTCATTATTGGTTATACACCATTCCAATGATGTGGTAGCATGATAATAGTGTTCGAATTTTGTTTGTATTTGCATCATCCTTTCATTTGTTTCTATTATATTTATTTTTTAGTATGTTAGTCATTTTCATTTATTGTGTATTCTTTATTTTTTCATTTTGTATTGCACCTCATATGTGTGTTCATTTTTCTCTTTATATCATTCTTCTTTAATACCTTGAGCTTGTGTGGTAGCACATCCCCTAGAATTTATGCTATTCTACCTCTCCAATGTTTGGAATATAAAAACCCTTCTTAGCTTATCCTTACTTAGTGTGAGTATGAGAATAGTTTGAATCTCTTTGTAGTGGGGGCTAAATATAGCATCATAAATTTTCACCCCTAATAATTTCAAACTAGGTTTACCTCCCCCTATGTGTTAGGACCTATTTATGCTACTAAATTTCCTATTTTGTTGTCATTTTTTGGAAATTAGAACAAAATTGAGAATTAATATTTAATATTTACTTAACAATAATAAAAGCCCCAAAATAGGTTTGAACTATGGTTCCACCACCCTTGTCTAGCCTACTTTGGTCCAATTTAAAATATGTTATTGTTCGAATTTTAAAATTTTAAAATTTAAATTTATTTATCTATTTTTGAGAACTATTTTTTTACCAAAATGAATTAATGCATATAACTACAAGTATTTTTGACCATTTGAAAGCCTAAAAAGAATATCAACAAAAAAATTGAGCATCCTAAAAATTACTCAAGAGAAGAATAAGAAAAATTTACAACACTTATTACCAGTAAAGATTCATGTTTTCAATGAATTAAGATATATCTAAGTTTGTTCACATTTTATGCTCAATTTTTTTAGTACTAACACTTTCATGAACTTCAATTGAGGAATGAATTTCCTTGTATGAGATGGGTACAATCACTTCAATCTATGAAGGAGAGAATATATGAGTGGCAAGTTGCAACACTTGTCAATTTATCACTTGTTTTATCCATTTCATCTTTGCTCAACTGAGGATAAGAACTCTTTACATAGTCATTGTTGAGGTGGAAACACCAAAACAAAGTTTGAACTCTAGAGGAAAGAACCTATATAGCACAACCCTTTCTCCCCTCACTTTCATGTAGGTGGAAGATCTAAAGTTGATTTTGGAGAATATTGAAGACCTAATTTTAAGCTCCAACATTTAAATAGGTACTTCAAGAAATTAGGGCAACTAGAATTAATCATCAATAGTTGAATTTTTTAAGATGAGACTAAGAAGGAAGGACCTACAAACTATGACAATTGATTGGAGATATCTTCACTTATTCCTGAGATATACATTCTCTAGACTAGGGAACCACCACCCTTTTCCAAGCAACTTGAACACTAATTTATATGTCATGTTCCTTTGTCTCTACACTCACTTGTTTCGTAGTTCATTTATGTCTTTCAGTTTTGTAATTATTTATATTTAATTTCAATTATTGTATTCTCATATTTTGACTAGACATGCATTTGCATAATCAAATCAATATCATTTCCCCCATAAGAAGAACCAAAAACATGATCCACTATTCTAGATATTCTATTCAAATTAGTAGCCAAGTGGGTTTATGTTATAAATTTGGGTTCTCCCTAATGTAATGTAATCTGAGTGTGATTTATACCCTCGATCCTTTTTTTTACATTAATCATAAATTTAAGTATAAATTTTATTTTATTTTATTTTTAAATTTTTAAATAATGTTATATCTAGTGAATTCAAAGTATGTAAATTTCTAACTTAACTAAGTTTAGAAAACTCACACTAGAAATGGCTCATACATAACAACTAATGAAGGTTCACTAACCACACCATGTGGTTGATCAATCATGGAGATTGCATTACCTCCTTACATCTACAATATTCTTTCACATGTATAGTTGAATTAAATAATGGATATAAATTAAAATATATAAAAAATAAATTAGATGATGTAACTTTATATTAAAACTATCTATGTATATCTAGTTCTTGGGGTAATATATTGGTTTACCTAAGTGTAAGGTGTGTTGACTCGTATAATTGATAATGAAAAACAAAGTTAATCTAATTGATATGTTATCCTAAAGACACCCATCTACACCAAACACTTTTAAATATATGTATTGTACACATGTAAAAATGACTTAACACATATCACACATTCTGAATGAAATTTTTCTATTATTGACATCATTATCATTAATATCATTGCAATTCACATCATTTTCACTAATCAACTATATTTTTATATATTATTTGAATAATCTTTAATTATTTGATTAATTCACTATTTCCTCACCTCATCTAACTTTATTCCTCTTGATTAATTAAATAAAGACCACTAATTTGATTAATTCACTTTCCCCTCACTAAACCTGAATAATTAAATCAATTATTCAAATGCATTCAACATGGTCAACAAAAAAATAAATCTTTATTTGTTAAATTCAAACATGACTTACACATTCATCTCAAAATATTAATTAATTATCCCCACCCTCTTTTTCATTGAGAAGATCATGATCACTGATTTCTCACTCTAATAAGTTGACTAACTCATTTATTCCTCAATCTCACTAATCACTCAACCTGATTCCTCAATCCCACTAACCACTCAACTTGATTTCTTTAATCCCATAGATTATGAATTCTAATTCCTCTAATTATGCAATTAAAATCCTTAATTGGATCAATCAAAGAAGCTAACTGGCCAATCTAATTCCTCTCAATAGTTCTTAACCATCAATCATGCTCTTTTACTATTGAATCTCAATCATTCATCTCAAAACAAGAAATCTATAAAATAATATTAAGAGTTATTATCATCATATTCTAGTTCACCATTAACACACTTTGAGGATTTCAGAACACATAATGAAGGCTTTGTATTGGTTCAAATGGAATCCAATATCAATACGAATACAAATCCAACATGATATGGTAAGCCTTGTTTTGTTTTGAATTGATTTAAGATTCCTCATTTCTTATTTTTTTGGATTCATGGCTTTAGATTTCACATATCATAAGTATGGGTTTGGAATTTGATCTTATTTTCAATTGATTTAGTTTAATTCATTGTTTTTTTTGTTATGCTAGATTTCCCATTACAATAATTGGCATGCCTAGTGGGACCTCGATCCTGAACACTAATCTTTTGGAATTTTTTTGTGAGTAATTGCAGGTTCTAGAATGTTAATGTCTTTTTCAAGAAACACTTTTGATAATTGAAATGAAGAAGTTCTAGAATTTTCATACAGTCATTTTCACGTTTTTACGATGGTTGTACTTGTTTTTACCACTATCATACTAAATAGGCACACTATTGTCATTTTAACCATTATTGTCTATTTTTTGTTGCAGGTTTCTAACAAAGTTGAATATTTACAAGGTCCGAAATTGTAATTTAATTGACCGCTATTATCTAACTTAGATGTTAATTTTCTAGAGAAAAAGTTTGCTACTGTCCTAAACTGATCTGCTATTGCTCTGTTTTTTGACTTGATTCAATCTACAAGTGTTTTTCTAATTTCTCAATTTTCATAACCCTAACAATTGATTGTTTGTTGTGTTTGGGAACTTTCTAATGTTGGTGGTGCAACCCTTGCAAGATTATGGCATGCTTTTCATGAGAACAACTAACACTTTGATTGCATAGTTGGTGAATGGTCCAAGACCATTTAAGTTTTAAAGCTTTCTTAGTTAGAACACATTTTGTTTTGGTGCTCCTAAAACTGAATCTCACATTTTTTTTTGGTGTTCTTAAAACTAAACAATATAAGTCTCACATTTCATTTGGTGTTCTTAAAATTGAACAATACAAATCTCATATTATTTTAGTTTGATGCTCATAAAATTAAACAAGGTAAATCTCACATTTGCATTTTGGTGCTTCTAAAATTGAAGAAATCAAATCTCACATTTTGTTTTAGTGCTTCTAAACTCGAATGTTTTCATTTTGACATTGTTAAAATGAATGTAGTTTCATTTGTTGATGCTATCAAGATAAGAAACATGATTGGAAATATTAAATTTGGAGCTAAAAATTGAGAAAATCTTTTCTGATTTATAAATTGAAGTATCTTGCTTGAAGTCTCAAATACTTCGAATTTGGTGGACCTAAAACTGAAATTGGTATCTTTACATACTTTAAATTTTGGGTTTAAAATTAAATTTCAATGGATTGTATTCCATGTTCATCGTGCTTGGCAAAGCAACTGTGGATACTCTTCCGTCATGTCTTTTGAAAATATTGGGTGAAAAAAAGCAATTTGGGTTTCACAATTATATATTTTCATCATTACCTTTATATTGGGCCTGCATAAGAGACACATCCCAAAAGGAGAACTCAAAGGTGAGCTAAAGTAGAATTTACCTCAAGCTACTACACAAATGATTTTGGTGAAAGCCAAGATTTAACTAGTATTAGCTTCAGCCTTATGGTGCCATTCAGAATGAGGAGGTACATTTATGTATAATTACTCATAGTAGGAGTGGTTAAATTCTTAAGTGGCTTACTATGTGATCATCGGGTATCAATCCCTTGAGCAGTGACTAAGAGATTTAAAGTAGTTTTACCCACCATTTTGATTGATATATTCTACTTTACGACAAAGTTCAATGCAAGTGATACACACCATACTTTGAGGAACTTTACTCACCATATGAACTTCCTTCAATTGATGTAGAAATCCTAGGCTTAGTATAAGCTACTTATAACATTCTACTTGTATCTTTTTTGGGAGAGGGTGATTGGGTGATCCTTCCATTCTAGGGGGAACCTATCTATCAATTCTCAAAATAATTAAGTATATACATCCCTATGGGTGTCACTACCCTTACTTCAAAGGAGCTTCCAAGTTGTGGTATTGAAAGTGTTACCATTAGAAAATTTGACCTTCGAGATAATATTTCTTGATATGTTTTGATGTTGTTACCAATTTAAACATGGGTTGATTTTGGCCCCTTATCACCAAAATGTCACCATCAATTTTATACACTTTGATTGATGGACTTTATCACTTTCCAAATATCAAACATAAAATCTCAAAGCATCAAATGAACCAAACATCTCAAAATTACAAAATTTTCCAACAAACTATTGTTAAACAAAATTGGAAAATCTAGAAATAGATTTGCTATTGATGTTCCAACTACTTTTTTCCTAAACTTGGCTACTACTGTACTAAATTTGGACCGCTATTGTCCTAATTTTTTACCACAATTATGATAAAAAAATTCCACTTCTATCAAAAGGCTCACTATTGTTCTCACTATTACACTAGTTAGTCAAAAAAAATGAAATAGAAACCCCTTTTGATAAAACTACCATAGTTATCCTAAAAAATCAACCATTGTTGTCTTGAAGAAAACCACTTCTATAAAAGTGGCCACTATTGTATTCTATGTTACTAGTCACAAATTGAAACAAAGATTACTATTTCTCGAAGTTGGACCATTGTCATTCTATATTCCAACTGCTACTATCCTAAATATTGTCGATATTGTCCTAACAAAGACTTCTATTAACATATTTTCTGGTGCAAATCAGAAATTGATCCAGAACTAGTTAATGCATCATCATTTGAAACAAAAATAATTAGACTTGCAACAAGTCATTTCAACATCTTTCCATACCCATCTAGTAAAACACAACATCAACGGAGTTTTATGATACAAATCAAACAAAAATACTTTTATTATCCTCTTGCTCTCATTTTCTAGGATAATAACATTAATTTTTTCTTGTAACCTCAAGGATAGTTCAAGTAGAGTATCAACATATCCTCCAAAATAGAGTAAAATATCAATCCAAGTTATGTACACTCTGAGTACCAAAATTAGCATCATCTCAAAACATCCACCTAACATCACTCATACCTTAGGGTCTTGAGCATTAAAATACATAGCAAACCATCAACACCTTTGACCAAAATTTTTTTACATCATCTTCATACATGATTCCTTTTCAATAGAAAATCCCAAAAATAAAACACCATTTCATTTCATGATTAGTGATAAAAAAACTACCAAAGGTCTTGAACTTGTTTATGACAACCACAAGAAAATAATGGAAGCCAACAAGAGTAGTTCAAATGCACCCATTAAAAAAACCACTAATGAGGAAACTCAACCATGAGGTTACAATCCAAATGACCTTATAACTCCCCAAAGAGAACCCACATTCAAAGCAACACAAAATCAACCCCCTAGTAATGAGGAAGTACTCCTTAGACACCAAAACATGATTTATAGTCAAAATCAACTTCCAAATCGCAAGGACATGATCATAGAAGAATATGATAGTGATGAGGAACTTACCAATGTTGGATGTTGCTAATATGTGGTTGTCATTGATGTCAACACTATTGGCCTTAAGGACATTAGAGGCTGTATATGTCAAGGATATTGAGAAAATTGTAATAAAATAAGTTGCAGGTTGTCATTTGTGGTGAAGTGAAGTTCAGTGTGTTGGCTAGCTCAGCGTTTTTATGATCAGAGGTTGTGGATTAAAGGGTTTTTTTTTAGTATATCTAGTTTATCCACATTAAGTTTTAGAGATTTGCATGAAGATTTGATCGAGCTATGAGTATCTGTGCTCTGACAGTTATTATGTTGCTTTAGTTGGTCTTCCTAAATGAAGATCATGTGATTCTAGTAACCTGAGTTGTTGCATATGCTTTTGTGGTGATTCATGATGCTCGTGGATGTTTCTAGATCATGCTCTATCTATGTTGTCAATCCGCATTGATCGTTGTACTCATGATTGATGATTTTCTCTTGTGTGTTAATGTTTTTCATGTTCATGGCCGACAGGGTGATTGTAGCATGTTGTGGATCTTCAAGGAATAATTTTTTAAGGTCTTTTGTGTTCTAGGAATTTTTTTGGGTCCCTAATATGTTGTGGCCGAAATTGGCTGATTTGCATTGATAATTATTTATGTTTTGGGCCAACAGTTTGGACACATTTTATTATTTTATTGAATCTAACATGGAAATGATATTATTCTTGTTGTGGTTATATATGAGTGATTGTTTATTGCATTTGAACGTATGAGATGTGTGAATAATGATCTAATCATTTGAAGGTAGAAGAAGAGTGTGAAGAAGAGTGAGCAGAGTGTGAAGAAGTGTTCATGTGCTTAATCAGAACTGTAATCAAGCATTAGCAGATGTTATTTTATCAGTTGAAAATCTAGTGAATGTAATCCAAATGTTTCTATAAGACAATGTGTATTCCTTTGGGAAGTAATCCCTACTGTAATTGAGCAGTGAGCTCTAGGTAGTGTGCCTAAATGCATGTGCATTCCCCATTTATTCCTTTATATTTTTAACTGGGTATAATCTTGTGGACTAATCTCCACTGTGGTTTTTCCCTTAATAGGGTTCCCACATAATAAATATTGGTGTTATGTGTGTTTATGATGTGGTGATGGTTTATACTTTCATGTTTACTTATCAGATTTAAGAATAAGGTTAATAAGTTTAATATGTTTAAATTTTTATGACAGCCGATTCACCCCCCCTCTAAGTTCTCTTCCCTTATGTTGCCAACAATTGGTATTAGAGTAGGTTCCTTGGAATAATTTTAATATCTTGAGGTGATCCGAGATGGAAATATATAAGAAGGATAATATGAGATTTGATGGAACTAATTATTCTTTGCGGAAGACTCGAATGGAGTGTCATCTAAGATGCATTGTTGAACCCTACTAGAAAATTATAAAGAATAGATATATCATCCCACATAATGGTCCATCTACTGCTGCTGAGATTAAGGATGTCAAGTACAATATCAGGGCTAAGGATGCATTGTTGAGTGCCCTGTTTGATTCTGAGATGAAAAATGCTATGGATCTAAGACTACTTATGAGATCTAGAAAAAGTTGGATACTTTGTATGAAGGTGATGCACATGTGAAGATTGCTAAGTTGGAAAGTCTGAAAGGGAAATATGAAATGCTGAGAAGGGTGATGATGAGAACATTACTTCTTTTATGTAGAGAGTGAATGAACTTATGTGTAGTATCAGATGTGCTAGTGGAATATTGGAAGAATCATATATTGTTGCTAAAGTGCTCAAATCCTTACCTATTGTATACAAAGCCAAAGCTACAACTATTGAGGAGATCTAGAGTGTGACAAATGTAACCAGAGGCATGTTAATAGGTAAGCTTAATAATTTTGATTTAAGTGAGTTTGGTGATGCTCTTCCTAAGACAAAATATGCATTTACTATCTTCGGAAAAGATAAGCAGAGATATGATCCAGGAGAAAGTTCATCTAGAAAAATGTTGAAGTATGAGGAGAAAATGAGAGAGATTGAAGAAGAAGAGAGAAAACTAGATGAGCTTGAAGCACTTATTTTCAAGAGGGAAGCTAGAGGAGAAGGTAAGTATAAAGGGAAATTGCCTACTAAATGTTTTTCTTGCAATAAGATAGGTTATTTTTCCTCAAGATGTTTGGAAAGAGTTCCTAATCCAAGGCCTAACAAGCCTATATTTCAAAGAAAGTGCTATTATGATGCTAATGAAAGTGTGACAGATGATGAATTTGATAAAGGTAATGTCACTGAGGACAATGGGCATTTACTGCTATCAAGGAAAATGATCTAGCCCATACTAAATCTGCTAGTTGCACAAATGTGGAGAAAGCCCTAGCTGCCTAAGTTGAAAAAGATGAATGAATGATTGACAGTTGATTCTCTCATCACATGATAGGTGACAAAAATAAATTTATGAGTTTGGAAAAGTATGATGGTTGTGTTGTAAGATTTGGTGATGACAAAGCTAGTGTAATCCATGCTAGAGGATCCGTTTCTCTTGATGGTAAAGACAATGCTAATGATTTTCTATATGTGGAAGGTTTGAAGCATAATCTCTTAAGTGTTGGAAAGATGGTTGACAAGGGATACAATCTTCAATTCAAGGATGGAAAGTGTAGAATATTGGGGAGTTCTAGAAATTTGATTGCATCAGGTACAAAAATAAAAGTTAATATCTTTCACCTAAATGTTGCTAGTAAAAGTTGTTTGATTGCTCAATTTGATGAAAGTTGGTTGTGCTATAGGAGAATTTGTCATGTTAACTTTTATAATATTATCAAGATAAGTTCTACTCAGGCTATGAGAGATCTTCCTAAGTTGATGAAACCTACTAATGTCATTTGCAAGGAATGTTAGGAAAGCAAACTAGAATTCAATTCCAAGAAAAACAACATTGTTCAAATGAAGTATTGGAGCTTGTGCATACTGACTTGTGTGGTCCTTCTAGAGATAGAAGTTTACAAGGTTATAGGTATTTGATGTTACTCATTGATGTTTATTCTAAAATTATGTGGGTTACTTTCTTAAGGGAAAAAATTGAAGCTCTAGAGAATTTTTATATTTTCAAGGCTATGGTTGAGATAGAGATAGGTCTAAATATTAAATTATGTCTAAGATCAAATAGAGGTGGTGAATTCACTTCTAGTTAGTTTAATTATTTTTGTGAAGAATATGGGATAAAGATACACCTATCTACATTGCAGAACCTTCAACAAAATGGAGTTGTGGAAAGGAAGAATAGGAAAATTGAAGAAGTTGCTAGGACTATGATGTGGGAAGGAAATGTTCCTCATAGCTATTGGAGAAAAACTATGAGTATTATTGTTTACACTCTCAACCGGGTACAAGTCAAAGGTGATATCAGTAAGACTCCTTATGGGCTATGGTATGGTCATAAGCTTACTGTTATATACTTCAAAATATTTGGGAGTAAATGATTTATCAAAAGAGATGAAGATATAGGAAATTTTAATGCTAGAAGTGATGAAGGAATCTTTTTTGGTTATTCTACTAAAAGTAAGGCATATCGATGCTACAATAATAAATTGAGGAAAATAGTTGAAAATGCCAAGGTTGATGAAGACATACTTAGACCATCTAGAACCTATGGATATGATTTAGATGATCAAAATGATAGCTCAAATAAAGGAAAGAAAGTTTAGACTTCAAATCAAGTTTAGATCATTCTGGTGAATCGAGTAAATCAAGAGGAAGGAACTAGTGAAAGTGTAGAAGTGAGATCACAAGAGCCTAAAATTCAAGAACATCCTAAGACTCCAAAGTATATAAGACTAAATCATTTAGAAGATCAAATTATTGGTGATAAGAACAAAGCAGTTCAAACTAGGAGAAGAATTGTAGAAGAATATTGTTTGATTTCAAAGACTAACCCTAATAGTGTTAATGAATCGTGCAAAGATTAACATTGGATGGAAGCAATGAAAGAAGAACTACTGTAGATTGAGAAGAATGATACATGGATTCTTGTTCCTAGATCTAAGGACAAAAATGTAATTGGAACTAAATGGGTCTTTCAAAACAAACTGAATGAGAAAGGTGAAGTTGTTAGAAACAAAGAAAGACTACTGTGTAAAAGATATTCTTAGATCGAAGGGATTGACTTTGAATAAAATTTTGCTCCTATTGCTAGGATAGAAGCCATGAGAATATTTCTTGCTTATGCTACTTCCACAAACTTCAAGGTATATCAGATGGATTTCAAGTAAGCATTTTTGAATGGTGAACTGGAAGAAGTGAATGTTGAGCAACCTAATGTATTTTAATTGATTGATCAGGGGGTATGTGCAGGATCATGATGGGCCAAAAAGTGGTGATATAATGGGTATGTGTAGGGTATGTGGCTGGCAACTTTTTTTTACCCAAAATTGATGAAACGAAAAGGATTTTTAAAAGAGATTCCCAAATTTCCACCAATATAAATTATGCTTTACTTTGAATTTATTAAATAATTATTATTCATTTTCTATTTGAATTACAAACTAAAGTCCTGATTGATAGGATGATTGAAAAACATCTATAGCTTTCAAACAGTATCACATTGTTTGAATTTGAAACATGCATCACATTCCATGTTTCAAATACTATACAATTAAAAAAAAGTTGAATTTCATGAAGTTTTGACCAAGTTAAGGTGGTTAGACATACGAGTTTTTATATTTTTCAAAAGTTGTAATAAAAAAATTCTTAATTAATTATTTACGTGGAAAAAAATTACCGAAAATTATGCATCACATCGGGACATGATTCCTCTCTTATATATAAAATATTATAAAAAAATATTATCATTTTATTGTGGTTAGGGTGGTTAGACATACAACTACTTATTTTTTCTCTAAAATTTAAATACTACTGCATTGAAATTTCAAATTTTCACCAAATAGAATATTTTTTTCAAAATAAACCTAGTAGTTTAGAAACTACATTCAATTTTCTATTGATTCTATTCTTACATATTTTTGATATAATATAGATAACTTATTCAATTTTTACGTCAAGTTACCTAACTTTGATTTTTTTGAATTTTTTTCCACTTAAGGGCCTATTTTTTCCATGATGATCCTAGACATACCCTAGTGAGATATGGTTTGTCAATTGAAGAAAGCATTGTATGGACTTAAGCAAGCCCCAAGATCATGGCATGCCAGATTGGATAAGTATTTGTTGAAGCTTGGATTTAATAAAGGTACTACTAATAGTAATCTATATTTCAAGATTGATCATGATAAAGATTTGATTGTCGAAGTTATTGTTGATGATATCATTTTTGGAGGAGATGATAGTTTGTGCATGAAGTTTGTTGATGAGATGCAGAGTGAGTTTGAGATGTATATGATTAGAGAAATTAAATTCTTTTTGGGATTGCAAATTACTTAGCTTGATAAAGGAATCTTTATATCTCAGTCCAAGTGTGTGAAAGAATTGCTAAAGAAGTTTGGTATGGAAGATTAAAAGTCAATTGGTACACCCATGGTGACCATATGTAAGTTGACACAAGATGATGATTCACCTAAGGAAAATAAGACTAGATACAAATCAATGATTGGTGGATTTCTCTATCTGACTCAAACTAGACCTAATATCATGAATGCATATGCACTGTTGCAAGATTTCAAGTTGATCCTAAGGAATCTCATGTGACATATGTGAGGAGGAGTTTTAGATACTTGAAGAGAATAGTTGATTTGGGCCTATGGTATCTAAAGATGATGACCTTAATTTTAGTGATTTTACTTATGCTGATTGGGTAGGAGATGTGAATGATAGAAAGAGTACTAGTGGTGGTGCATTTTTCTTGCGAAAGAAGTTGATTTCATGGTTAAGTAAGAAGAAGAATGCCATTTCCTTATCTACTATAGAGGCATAATACATTGTTCCTTCTAACAATCATACTCAAGTATTGTGGATGAAGTAGAAATTGAACGATATCAGAGTTGTGTATGATGAGCCTATTGATATACTCTATGATTATTCATGCAATTAACATTTATAAGAATCTGGTGTTGCATTCAAAGACCAAGCATATAGCTATCAAGTTTCATGTTTTGAGAGAGAAGGTGAGTGAAAAGGAAGTCAGAATGGAGTATGTGCCTACTAATGAACAAATTATAGCTATGTTCACCAAGCCTTTGCCTAAGGATAATTTTGAGTATCTCAGAGGAAAAATAGGGCTTTTTACCCCTCCAAATCAGAACTAAGATTGATTGAATTGCATAATTATGTGCATTTAATGGTCATATCTTGATCTAGATTGATGTTTTTGTGGCTACTACTCAGGGGAGTAGTTAGATGTTCAAAAATGTGGTTCAGAGCTTGTGTGGAGAAAGAATATGTATCTTTGTCATTGATGTCAAAGGGGGAGGAGAGTCATGTGAAATAATTGAGGAGAAAAGAGTTAGAATCTAAGGGGAGAAAGTGCTAATAGAAAGTTGCATTGATGGTTTTTTTCACATCATGTGTTGCCATCAATGCCAAAGGTGGAGATTTTTGGATGTTGTTGATATGTGGTTGTCATCGATGTCAACACTATTGGCCTTAAGGAAATTAGAGGCTATATATGTCAAGGATATTGAGAAAATTGTAATAAAATAAGTTGCAAGTTGTTAGTGGTGAAGGGAATTTTAGTGTGTTGGCTAGCTCAGTGTGTTGATGATCAGAGGTTGTGGATTAAAGGGTTTGGTTTCAAGATATCTAGTTTATCCAAATTAAGTTTTAGAGATCCACATGAAGATTTGATCGAGCTATGAGTATCTGTGTTTTGACAGTTATTTTGTTGCTTTAGTTGGTGTTCCTGAAAGAAGATGATGTGATTCTAGTAACCTGAGTTGTTGTAGATGCTTCTATGGTGATTCATAATGCTCGTAGATGTTTCTATATTGTACTCTATCTGTGTTGTTGATCCACATTGATTGTTGTGCTCAATATTGGTGATTTTCTCTTGTTTGTTCATGTTTTTCATGTTCATGGATGATCTAGGGTGATTGTATCATGTTGTGGATCTTTTAGGAATAATATTTTAAGGTGTTTCATGTTCAAGGATTTTTTTGGGTCCCTACTATGTTGTGGCTAACATTGGCTGATTTGCATTGATAATTATTTATGTTTTGGTCTAACATTTTTCACATATTTTATTATTTTATTGAAGCCAACATGGAAATGATATTATTCTTTTTGTGGCTATATATGAGTGATTATTTATTCCATTTAAAGGTATGAGATGTGCGAATAATGTCCTAATCATTTGAAGGAAGAAGCCGAGTGTGAAGAAGTATTCATGTGCTTAACTGGAATTGTAATCAAGCATTAGTAGATGTTATTTTCTTAGTTCAAAATTTGGTGTATGTAATCTGAATATTTTTATAAGATAGTGTGTCTTCCTTTGGGTAGTAATCCTTGTTGTAATTGAGGAATGATCTCTAGGAAGTGTTCCTAAATGCATGTGCATTCCCCATTTATTCCTTTATACTTTTAACAGGGTATAATCTTGTGGACTAACGGTCTCCACTATGGTTTTTCCCCTAACAGGGTTTCCACATAAAAAATATTCGTGTTATGTGTGTTTTTGATGTGGTGATGGTTTATGCTTCCATGTTTACCTATCATATCTAAGAATAAGGTTAATAATTTCAATAAATTTAAATTTCTACGACAACTGATTCACCACCTCTCTTAGTTTTTTGCCTTTGTGTTCCCAACAATTGACACAAAACTATTAGAGTACTCCTAAGATCCTAAGATGCAAAATCTTATGGAAAAAATTATTGGGAAGAATGAAAACTCATATTTTATCATATTATCACAAAGTGGTTCTAAACTACCCATAGGCTTTAATGTTGACATTCTTAAGGATCCAAATATTATTCAACTAGGAAATCAAACAATGGTTAGAAAAATACCAAAAGGAATAGTGAATCCCAACATACAACCCTTGTTCTCACAAAATAATGATCAATCTAAAATGTAACCTATGGATAACCCATTGTTTAGGAAACCATCCAAAATTAAGCAAGTAGTGGTAGCACAACAATATCAAGAAAATACAACTCAAATCATGCCACAACTAAGCACTATGCAAAACATGGGAAGCCTTCCAATGGATCAACAAGGCAGGAACCCATCACAAGGGAAATTCATGTCACAACATACATCATATGTTGACCCTTAAAATAATGTACCATATCAACAAGAGAAATCAAAATAAAATTCCCAACAACAAGGTCTACCCAAACAAACTACCAAGGGACCCTTCCACAAAATCTGCAACAAAAAGGTGTACTCAAAATGATCTACCAAGGTACCCTTCAAAAAAATCCGCAACAATAAGGTGTAACCCAAATGAACTACCAAGGTACCCCTCAAAATCCCCAACAATAAGGTGTACTCCAACTAAACTACCAAGGTACCCTTCAACAAAATCCACAACAAAAAATGTATCCCAAATGAACTACCAAGGTACCCTTCAACAAAATCCAGAACAACAAGGTGTACACAAAATGAACTACCAAGGTAGCCTTCAAAATCTAAAATGACATAGTGTACCCCAAATGAACTACCAAGGTACACAACATCCAGGTATACCTACAATGTATCATCAAGGTATCCTCAACAACAACAAGAAGGTGTACCACAAAAAAATTACCGAGGTACTCAAAAAAACCTACAACACTAAGGGATACCACAAACACACGACCATGGTATACCCTAAACACAACATCATTATATTCCAAAAACTCAAACTCCTATTCCATAATAGAAAGGTATACCTCAAACACAATACCAAGTTATACCTCAAAATCAATATATGGGAGTTCAAAACAATCAATACCAAGTAGTACCTCCAAATCAATATCAGGGTGTACCGTGGTCCCAACATACCTACAACACACAACAAGGACTTAATATTCATTACACACAACATGTTCCTCAAGGTCCCATACCTAAAAATATCATGTTTATGACCAAATAAATGTCACAATACAAGAAGGATCCTCCAAACAAAATCCTCGAACAAGCACACCAACCAACAACATTTAAGAATGCAACTACAAACACTTAATCAAAGAATATCAAACATACAAATTGGAAAGACAAAGAAGAGTTATGCTCTAAAATATATTTATACATATCCTTTTGATCTAAACTTATCCATCATAGCTTTCTTGAAAGCCTCTCAAATATCAAAATTTGAAATTTATAGGGGGAAAGGAGATCTAATAGAGCACATGCATAAATTTTCAGTATCTTGCATTGAACTACAATGCAATGATACCTACTTAATGAGGATTTTTTTCAAGAAGTCTCAATGTGTCTATAGAAAGACATGGGGCAACTAAGATGGGGGGTAAATTAGTTGTCACACAAATTCAAATTCAAAACTTCAACACTTATCAATCCCACAACCACACTATTATGTTATTAAGTATGAACATGAAATGCACACTAGAACACTAGATTTTTACATGGAAAACCCAAGGAGGGAAAAACCACAGTGAGGATTAACTCACAATATAAATTAGTTCCAAAACTAAATATATAAGGCTCATTACCAAGGGCTTACTACCCTAAAGAGGACTCACTATCCAAATACAAAAGCTCACTGCTTACAAGGGAAGCTCACTGCCTACAAAAGGATTCACAAAAATAAATTGGGCTTCTTAGCCAAAATGAACTAAAAATAGTGCACCTAACAAGTGTTGATGTAGTTCTGGTTATTCTCAATAGACTGACATGACACACTTAATCATTTTTGCTCTTCACTTTCACATTCACTATTGCTTCATTGAACACACACAAACACACCATTCAAAAATTGTTCAACATATATATATATATATACTTGATCTATCCACAAGCACCAATTAGGTCAACCTAATTAGATGCATTTCATTTCCTACCAAAAATACCAAATTGTTGGCTTCAAGCATCTAAAAAATCTTCCCAAATGGTAGTTCAAATTCTTAATATGCTACATCATGTCAGCATAGACCTAAGATAGGTCACACATATATCTGCATAACAAAATTAATTTAGCATATCACGACTAATCCAAGAAGTTGGCCAAAAATAGACTTCATTGCAAAAATAAATCAACAAAATAATGCCAATAAGTCATATGAGTACTGAAGCATGACAAATTCTAAACGTACATGCCTTCAACAACTATAAATAGTTTCCCAAAACTACAAGCATCAACTACCAACTATAGAGGATTGTAGACTAGAATACTAGTTCAGATACCAGACCAAAATCTCAAATCAAGCACTAACTTAGGTTTGTAAACACAACATGGTGACATCAATAACAACACAAAACTGTAGAGATGATCATTCTTCTTCAGTCTTCCAACAATCTCCCCCTTTGTCATTGATGGCAACATGTGCAAAAATATTGAAAAACTCTCCTCCAATCTCTCCCAACATTCCAAATCTATCCCTGCTTGACATCAATGGAAAAGGGTGACCAAAATATGTAAACATGGTGACATCAAAATTGCAAAAAGATTCCATTTCTTCCAAAAACTTCCAGCCATTCAAAACTTTGAATAATTCAACAATTCAAATTTTCATCTTGTTTAGATTCCCTTTTTCTCTTGCTTTTCTTCTTGCTGAAACAAACAAAAAAACATAAATTAAACATTTAAAATTCAAGTAAAAATGGCATTCTTCACCTAAAACACGTTCTTGTATCTTTTTTTTTTATTACTGGATATTACTTCTTCCAATTAAATGTAGATGAATCCATTCTTATGCAGATGCTTTCTAATAGAGCCAATGGTGTAAAAGAAGATGACTGGTATGAGTATTGTCTTTCACAATATTTAGTGTCTTTCCTTAAAACAACATAGACTAGATGTCATCTAGATCAGAGGATTCAGATCTAGGCAAAGATTATTTTTGCTTCTCAATGATGTCCTCAGTTATAGCTTTTCTTTTCTTCAATTCTAGAGGGTTATCACTAATGAAAACTTCCAATTTTCTCTTAGTGGGGGATGAACCTACTTCAAACTCACTCGTTACTGACATACCAGAGCATTGAGTTGTTCTTAAGGATGTGAAATATGATTTGAACACACTTAAATTATCTGCTAATGATTCTAGGTATATGTATAATTGTTTCCCAATAAGAATTCTGGATTCCCACACAACATTTTCTCTTCCTAGAAAAGATTCCAATAAGGTAAAAAATCCAAACATGGGAGAAAAGATCCAAACCAAAAGGGATAACCCTGAACCACTGATATTTGAGCATTCTCAGCCAATTTTCCATGTAATAAGCTACACAAATTAAACTTCTTATTTTTGTTATACATCATATGTGCAATATAAACAACGATAACTGATGTTGAGCCTTTACGATTTCTAAAATAGATTTTGTAAGAAACACCATATGCAACAAACCTTATAGTTAAATCCACAAGAGTGTTTATCAATAGAGCTCAAGGGTCTTTGTTAATTCCAGTAAGTTCTTCCACATCTTTGAATTTCGCAGTTTTCTTTCTAGGAAGATCCCTAATACTACATAAGCAAGTAATCACATTGATCACTTCCTTCATAATTAGGTAGGGTTTTTCCAATACAATATTTTCATTCTTGAATTGATTCAATAAGAACAAAATAAACTCTTTATCAGCAAACCAAGGAAATTCTCCACATAAGTCCATACCTAGGGTTTTTATGCTCTATAATTCATTTTTGTTCAGCCCTAGTTCCATTTCCTTCAACTTTCTATGATCAAATTCTTCCAATTCAACTCATTTCAGCTTTAGTGGAATGTCCCCACTTGATCCCTTGTCCATTTCCATGCTTAATTTGTTAATATTCAGTAGATACTTTTTCTTTCGCAGACTGAGAAATAATTCCTAAATATTTGTAATTATTTCTTCAAATTTTTTTAGAGATGCTTTAGATCACTTTGAGATTGCTCCAAGGAACTTTTCAAACACTTCAAATGCTCAACTAATCAAAAATACTTGAAAATTTCACCTTATACACCATCAATTTGTCCTGAAACACATTAAATGTGGCAAACATCAAAAACTACTAAAAACATTCTTGTCAACACAAAAAACCCTAATATGGTCCGCAAATTTTCATGTTGACATGTTTTCTTCCAGATCCTTTCTGAGAAGCTCTGATTATTCATTCTTCACATTCCATCCTCGTGCCAGCCTCTAACATGCCACTCATATAGAGGGTTTTTATAATTTTTTGATAATGCTCCCCCTAAGACTATGCTAGGTCTAATTTCTGAATAAATCATCTATACTAGATGAGGTCATAGTCACATCAATAGTTTTAGGTTCTTCTTCCTCTTTATTCTTCCACATCTTGATCATCTCTTCTTTCATCTCTTTTTTTTTATCTTCTTTATTAGATCATTCTTCTCTACTAGAGCAAACTGCTTTCCATTCTTGCTTCTACAAACCTTTGAGATATGTCTAGGTTTGCTACAATTATAACAAACAACACTTTTCTTATTAGTCTAACCTCCATTACTTCTCAATCTACATTTATTTTCTTTGTGTCCAAATTTGTTACAGGTATATTAGTAGCCATTAAATGATTGATTCATTCTACCTCCATTAAACCTATTCAACATCACCTGACTAATCATTCTCACATGAGATCTAGATTTAGTAGCTTTATGTCCAACCTTCTTGCATCCAAACATTTTCCAGAGAAATAACTAGGGAACTAATTCATCCTACTCCTTCATTCTATTTCCTTGTAACATTATTTATTATAGGAAATGCAAATACCATTGAAAGAGGGACACCTTTGTGCATTAGGTTGTCTCACAATCAGTCTCCTTAGAAAATTTCTTGAATTCCCTTGATTCTTCCCTTTGTCCTCAGTCATTTGATTATCCTTAGAAATTTCACTTGCATCATTTCCCAAGACAAATTTTCTTTACTTGATTTTTGCCTAGCAAGTAGTTCTCCAAGCTTATCAGAGCTAGACCTAAAATTATTCTCACAATTTTTTTCCTTTTCCAATTCTACTCTCAAGTTTACTGCCTATTATTCAAGTTTGGAGCATTCATCATACTTATTCTATACCATTGTATTCATGCATTCTTCAATTCTCTTATTTTCTTCTACAAGCACTTTCAATAAAATTATCTCTTGTTTGAACTGCTCACTCACTTCTTTGTGTCTTTCCTTGAATTTCTTTAATTGTTCTTTTAGCTTCTAGACACATTCATTTGATTCATCAAGATTCTCTTTCAAATCTTTGTTTTCATTTTCAAAATTTTCAAGATCCTCAAGTCCATTCTGGAGTTCTTGTTTATCATCCATTTGATCAACCTTCAAGATCTATCTCAAGCAGTTACAATCTATACCAAGGAACCAAAGCTCTGATACCAATTGTTAAAAGGTGTATGACAACTGAGAGTGGGGGGGTGAATCAGTTGTCACACAAATTCAAATTCAAAAATTCAACACTTATCAATCCCACAACCACACTATTTTGTTATTAAGTATGAACATGAAATGTAGATAATGGAAAGTAAAATCAACACATGAACACAATTTTTTTACATGGAAAAGACAAGGAGGGAAAAACCACGGTGAGGATTAAATCACAATATAAAGTAGTTCCAAAACTAAGTATATAAGGCTCATTGCCAAGGGATCACTCCCTAAAGAGGTCTCACTGTCCACATACAAAATCTCACTACTTACAAGGGAGGCTCACTCCCTATAAAAAGGATCCACAAAATAAAATTGGGTTTTTCTACTAGAATGAACTAAAAATAGTCTAGCTAACAAGTGTTTATGCAGATTTGGTTATGCTCAATAGATTGACATTAGACACTTCATCATTTTCGCTCTTCTTTACTTTCACATTCATTACTGCTTCACCGAACACACACATACATACTCGATTTATCCAAAAGCATTGTAGAAGTTGAGCAATCCAACTTCACAGTCCCCAAGAATCACTTGCATGCAATCACCTATCACGTGTAATAGATATCCAAAATAATGAAGAAAATGTTCTATAAACCTCAAAGAAAATATGTGCAAGCAAAACCAAAATATTATTATTGAATAGTGTTAAAATGAGATCAATCCTTATGAAGGAGATCATGAAACCCTAAAGAAAACCTAAAAAGGAAAACCCTAGTGTGCACACTTAATAATTAATAAATATAATTAATTATTAATGTGCCTAAGTTTAGCTTAAGTAAACCTAAAGTAATAAGTGACTTAATTAATTAACCAATATGATTACATTAATTAAGTGAGATGCCTTATTACTCTAACACCCCCCTTAAGATGAACTTAGGGAGTAGCTAAAACACTAGAAAAAGTGCATGAAAGAAAAGATGGGTCCTGACAACAAGGCCTGATCAAGTACCCATGTACAAATTCAATGCAAACTAAATCAAACGGGGTAAAGGAGAAAAACACATGGGAACAAAAATCCTCCCCAAAATAGAATGAAAATAACAAGTAAGTGATGAAATATGGAGGACTCCATAAGACCCCCCAAGGACATCATCCATCACAAAGATGAATCAATGAACCCCCTAGAAGAGAGGAATGAAGAGACCACATAACCCCCCCAAAATGAAGTAGGTCCAAAAAAACTAAAGAAACCACAAATCTTGAAAGAAGTGAGAGGGAAGAGGCCGTATGAATGCAATCTCTGAAGGTGAAGTAGGTGTAGCCCAAGATGTATCCACATAATTAGGTGTGACCTCAACAAATGAAGAAGTCAAAGTAGGTGAAGAATGAATAGAAATCTCCAAAGATGAATGATCAACTTGGTCCTGCTGCACTAAAATGAAAGATACCAAATCTGTAGGCATAGAAGTATGAACAACTGCAACAAGAGGTGGAATAGAAGGCTCAAGAATTGGGTTTGAAGTGAGAAAACCAATGTTCAAGAAGCCAAATGTCCTCTCTAAATGATGATTCACATTAGAAGTGTGATGAATAGTTGTAGGAACAAAAGCACCATCAGTAGCAAAATCGGTAAAGTAATACAACCAAGATGACTAATCCACTATCCCAATAGCAATAACTACTCTACTTGCTCCAAGTCTCTAATGAAAAATAAATCAGGTGTGAATTCCTCAAATCTCCTAGTGCCTCCATGTGTGATTTGATATATGGAAAGGAGGTTGTTTTTCAAGTGAGGGACACACAAGACATCCTAAAAAGTGTTGTCCCCAAAACTAATAGATACCTTCCCTATAACACTCATGTAAGTATTGTTTCCCATCAAAATAGGAGACATAGTGCAAGGCTCAAAGGAAGTGAATAGAGACTATGAAGATGTCATATGATGAGATGCTCTTGAATCTAGAAACCATCTCCCTAATCCAAGACTTGAAGTAGCACAAAGAGCATGTCCCTTCATATCTAATGAAGTATGTAAACCTATTGTGCCCTTGTCATGTTCCTCTGAATAAGAAGAATGAGGGGAAGAAGATGATGCAAAAATCCTAGAAGGAAAATCAATCTAATGTTTCTGAAGAAGATGCTTCAACTCATCAATGTCCTTCTTGTAGAAAGTATGTTCTACATGTCCTTCCCTCTTGCAATATGCACATGGACCCTTCTCCTTCCTTGATGATTTCCCCTTAGAACATTAGGATGAATCTGAGGAATCCTACTGCTCATGAGGTTTGTAATCCTTATGTTTCTGTTTCATAACTTTTCCTATTGAATCCTTCTAATCTCTAGGCTCCTGAGATGCAATGAGTGTCTGAGATGATGAAGAAGGTTTCACCATTCCCATGCTAGCTAACTTATCTTGCTCTCAAGTGAGAGATGAAGCAAAGTCATCAAGAAATGGTACAGTGAATCTTGTACCAAGAGAATCCCTAGTGGCGTAAAAGGTAGATACAAAAACTGAATAATCTAGTCCAAGCTTAGAAAGAATGGACAATATCAACTGAGAGTCTTCCTTCTGAACACCACACTATGACAAATATAATCTAAGAGAATTAATTTGGGTGAAAAACCCTTGGATGCTATTACAATCACTAGTATTTAAGCCAATAAGCTCATTCTCTAACTAAAACCCTCTTATAGTATCCTAATTCCCAAACAAAGACTCTTAAGTAGTCCAAATCTCATTGGGTGTAGTGCAAGAGTCAATATGAAACAAAAGGTCAGATGAAAGAGACAAACATAAAGTACCAAAAGCTTCATCACACCTATTAAACCACTTTCTCTTTTCAATAGCACCTGTAGGTTCAATTTTTCTAGCTATGGTTACCCTGTACAACCCTTTATGTTTCAAATGAATCTCCATTTTATTTTCCAACAAAAATAGTTGAATGGACTAAAGGGTGCAATATTATGTGTATCCATGATAGAAAATAGTAGTATATACTCTCAAATCAAAAAATAATGCTCATTGATCTCAAAAAAAAGCCTGATTGCATGGTTCCCAAGAAAATAACCAAAAAGGTAAAGGCTAAGATCAAATAAGAATATTAGAAACTTGGTAAATTTTTTTGAAAAAATAGATCTAAGATCTCTCTAGAGCACTGAACCAAATTTCCAATGCCTATTTTTTTTCGCAAAATGGAGTCAAGACATAAAAGTTATGGCTCTGGGAGTGAAAAAAATAACTTCTAACTTTGATAGGAGAAAAAGGCATCAAAATAGAAAAATAAAAAAAACAAACCTCCACCATTGAAAAGAGTGTCAAACTAGCTTTCCCATGACATCTCGTTTTCAAAAATATCCTTCATTTACAAAAAGTTATGAGCAAATGAAAAAAAAGGCCTATAAAAGGAACTTTTAATGCTAAACAAGAGCAAAAATTCATCCGCCTGGTGCGAGGCATCCAGTGGGGCTCTTGGTTGGAAATATGACCGATGGCTTTGGGCTTTGAGCCAGCGATGGACTGGAGATGGCACTTAGTCCTCCAAAGGACCATGAGCTTGGTGTTAAAGCCCGCGGGGGCTACAACGAGAGTGGCAGACTTAGAGGGGTGGGCTGTTGGGCGGGTGGTCCTCTGGTGGCCACTTGGTTGAGCAATGGTGGTGCTACCCTTTATAACTATGGGCACAAGTTTTTAATAAAAACCATTGATTTTTCCTTTTTCTTTTTTTCTTTGAAAAAAATTGCCTCGAACTATGTGCCTTGATGCCATACAGCCTTGGGGAATTTTTATTTATTTTTACCTCTCCAGATGACTGTGTCCAAAATGTACAAATTTTATATGAAAATAGGGGTTTTGGGGTACTGTAGACTCAATGGCGAGGTTTTTTTGGTCCATAAATGCCCAGAAAAATAGGTGACTCCTAGATCCACAAAAAATTAGCCTCACTTAAAACCGTTGAACAGAAAAAAATGGTGTGAGAGAATATCTTCAAATCATGAATAGGTAGCCATAAGTCTAGAGCTATGATATAATGTAGAAGTTGAGTAATCTAGCTTCACAGTCCCCAAGAATCACCTGCATGCAATCACCTATCACATGCAACAAATATCGAGAATAATGAAGATGTTTTGTAAACCTCAGAGAAAATATGTGCAAGAAAAAGAATAATATTATTATTGAATAATGTTTTAATTTATAATGAGATCAATCCTTATGAAGGAGATTATGAACGCCTAAAGAAAACCTAAAAAGGAAAACCTTAGTGTGCACACTTAATAATTAATAAATATAATTGATTATTAATGTGCCTAAGTTTAGCTTAAGTAAACCTAAAGTAATAAGTGACTTAATTAATTAACCAATATGATTAAATTAATTGAGATTCCTTATTACTCTAACAAGCATCAATTAGGTCGGCCTAATTAGATACATTTCTTTGATTACCAAAAATACCAACCTGTTAGCTTCAACCATTCACAAAATCTTCCCAAATGGTAGTTTAAATACTTAATATGCTACATCATGTCATCATAGACCTAAGATAGGTCACACATATATCCACATAGTAAAATTAATTCACCATATCATGACTAATCCAAGAAGTTGGCCATAAATAGACTTTATTATGAAAAGCAATCAACAAAATAATGCCAATATGTCGTATGAGTACCGAAGCACAAGAAATTATGAACATACATGCCTTCAACAACTATAAATAGTTTCCAAAAATCACAAGCATCAACTACCAACTACAGAGGATTGTAGACTAGAATAGCAAAGAGTGTAGCTTGAATACCGGTTCAGATACCTGACCAAAATACTAGATCAAACATTGTCTTAGACTTACAAACACAACATGGTGACATTTGTTGGATGTTATGGATGTGTTGCTACTATGTGGTTGTCATTGATGTCAACACTATGAGTATTTGGTGTACTAGAGGTTGTATATTTTGAGGATACTGAGAAATTTGTAAAAGGAAGTGTTCTAGGTTCCCTGTGGAACTTTGTGGGTCATGAAGGTGCTTTGTTCTACATGTTAAAGATTAACTGATGTGGATTAAAGGGTTTAGTGTTTAGTTTATCTAGATCATCTACCAGAAGTTTCAGAGTTCCATGTGAATTTTTGAGTATGTTGTGGTCTTACGGTGTTTTTCTGGTCTTTCTCAATGTTTGGGTATGTGTAGGATCATGATGGGCCAAAAAGTGGTGATATTATGGGTATGTGTAGGGTATGTGGCTGACAACTTGTTTTACTCAAAATTGATGAAACAAAAAGGCTTGTTAAAAGAGATTCTCAGCTTTCCTCCAATAGAAATTATGCTTTACTTTGAATTTAATAAATAATTTTTATTCATTTTCTATTTGAATTACAACTAAAGTCTTGATCGATAGGCTAATTGAAAAACATCTATAGCTTTCAAACGACATCACATTTTTTGAATCCAAAACATGCGTCACATTCTATGCTTTGCATACTATAAGATTAAAAAAAGAAAAAATAAATTTCATGAAGTTTTGACCAAGTTAAGGTGGTCAGATATACGAGATTTTATATTTTTTAAAAGTTGTAATAAAAAATTCATAATTAATTATTTACTTGGAAAATAATTACAAAAAAATGTGCATCACATTCAGACATGATTCCTCTACTTATTACTAAAATATTATAAGAAAATATTATCATTTTATTGTGGTTAGGGTTGTCAAACAAACACCTACTTTTTATTTTTCCTTGAAATTTAAGTACTACTACATTGAAATTTCAAATTTTCATCAAATAGATTTTAAAAAAAAAAACCTATTAGTTTAGAAATTACATTCTATTTTTTAGAAATTCTATTGTTAAATATTTATAAAATAATATAGATGACTTATTCAAATTTTTATGTCAAGTTGCCTAACTTTTATTTTTCTAAATTTTTTGCCACTTAAGGGCCTATTTTTTCCATGATGATCCTGCACATACCTATTCTTGAATGAAGATTGTGTGATTCTAGTTATCTTAGATGGTGTAGATGTTTCTCTATTGTTTCTTGGTGCTCTCATATGTCTATAGATCATTCTTTATCTTTGTGTTACGTCCACATTAATTATTGAGCTCATGGTTGAAGATCTTTTCTTACACTTGTTCAGTTTTTCATGTTTCTAGCCGACATGTTGGTGGTAGCATGTTGTGGATCTTCAAGGTGAAATTAATTAAAATATTTTCATATTGGAGATGTTAATTTGGGTCTCCACTATGTTGTAGCCAACCTTGGTGGATTCGCATTAAAATTTTATTTGTAAATCTGGGCCAACATTGCAAATATATTTTATTTTCTTGGCTAATGAAGTTGTAATGGAATCTCATGTATTGGGTATATAAGGGTGATTAGTTCATTGATGAAGATGATGTTTCATGTGCTTCCATGTGTGCATGTCCGAATATCATTCGCTTGCATAGCAGAGTGTGAATAAATTTGTATGAAGTGTGAAGAAGTGTTGAGCTTAATTGGAAATGTAATCAGGATTGTGTAGAAGCTATTTTCTTAGTTCATACCCTTCAGATTTTTAATCCAACTCTGTTGGGCAGTGAGCCCCTTTTGTAATTGAGTAATGAGCTCAAGGCAGTGTGCTTGAATGCATGTGCATTCCCCTTTTTATTTAAGAGTATAATTTTGTGGACTAACATCCACTATGGTTTTTTCCCAAATAGGGTTTCCACATAAAAATATTGGTGTTCTTTGTCTCTTTGATGTGTTAATTTCTTGTGGCTAATTGCTTATTCATCAGATTTGAGATTAAGGTTAAGTTAGAAAATTTCAAATTTTTGTAACTAATTCACCCCCCTCTTAGTTGTTTGTCCTTGTTCTACCAAGAAAATCAATGACAACACAAAAATTAGAGATGATAATTCTTCTTCATTCTTCCAATAGGGGCCACTATTTTCTAGTTCTCTCGTCTATTGCCTAGTATCAGAACACTCAATGAGTTGTTAGGTAAAATTTTCAACCATTTCTTGTATAACATAGAGTGGGATATAATAATCGTAGATCTCTACAAAATCAAACAAAATAAAGGTGAATCATTTTCTTTGTACCTATAGATATGGAGACACAAAGTGAGCAAATGTAAATGAATTGTTCGAGAGAAAAAACTTGTAGAAATCTTTATCTCTAATGTATATAGAGACATTAATTACCAACTCACATTTTTGTGCCCTAGTAACTTTTAGGAGAATGTTGATAAGGTTTTTCTAATCAAAAGAGATCTTATCAAAAGGGGATTAATTAACTACAACCCTAAAATAATTAACTACAACCTTAAAGATCAACCTTCTAGCTTAAAGGAAAAACCAAAAATATGGACTAAGAACAAAAATGTAACCAACAATGGAGCCTTGGTTAATTCTAAAGTTGTACAAAACATAAAAAATCCCAATTTTCCACAAAATCATGTTCAGACAACACAAATCTACACTCAAAAAAATCCACCAAACAACCAACCCAATTATCAACATAATAACCAACCAAATTATCAATAGAACGACCAACTCAATTATTCTTAGAACAACCAACCAAACAACAAACAAAAAATTCAAGGATAGGATAATGAAAGGATTCCACTAAGGTAATATGGCAAAGCTCAAACAAAATTACTCCATTGGGAGAATCATTTTAGGTGATTATGCACAAACTAGTCCAAAAGAACCTCATCAATATTAATGATAGAAGAAACTATGAAGAGCCTAACTTCAAACCCCCTTGGCATATTGCCAACAACTAGTGTGAATTTCACAAGATCAAGGGGCATACCACCAAAAATTTCATGAGGCTCAAGAGCATCATGTAAGATTTAATAAAAAATGGAGAAGTTGAAATAGAACATCACCTTGGAAATAAAGAATTAAAAATATAGAAGGATCCAATCCCTGACTATTTCAAGGGAAACAATAATGGAAAATAGGAATATTAATACAAGGAAAAATTCACCTATGATGAACTCATAGGAAACATCTCCCAAGATAACCATACCATCAATCTTGTAACCATACTAGCCAAAGATCTTGAGTGTAATATATCTACATGAAGAGGAAGAGTTACAATACAAGGAGCCCCACCCCCAAAAAAAGCCAAAAGCAATCCATAAAATAATTAAAATATTGTGGAACAACTAAAGAAAACCCCTTCTTTAATCTCCATCCTTGAGTTGTTGAAGTTGTCCCTAGCACATAAAGAAATATTGGAAAAATCTCTTGTAAAAAATTAGTCCCTAATGACCTCAACATAGATTAGTTTCAAGCCATGGTTGGTAACATCGACTCCACTAATAATTTAGTTTTTCCTAATAAAGGCCTCCCACAAAAACATGTACACAATATAGCTCTCTATCTAGAATTTTGTTTCCATAAACACAAAGTCAAGAGAGTACTGATAGATAACGTTGTAGGCCTAAACATTTGTACCCTAAAATTAGTGAAACAATTGGGAAAATTTGATGATATAATTGATAAAAAACAAAAGAGTCACAATCAAAGCTTATGATGACATGGAGTGAAGCTTAGAAGGAACCATCATACTACGAGTTCTAATTGGGCCAAAAATAGCAGAGACAACATGTCAAGTACTGGATCTTGAGCTACCATACAACCTTCTCTTGGGACAACCATGGATCCATGCCTTACAAGAAGTCCCTTCATATTTCATTAGTTCCTAAAATTTCCCTATAATGATAAGGAAATTACCATATATGTTGACCCTAATCTGTTTATTAATGGGATAAATTGGAGAAGTACAAAAAGATTCTTCAAATACCCAACAATAATATATCTTTCCTCTCTTTCTCATATGTTGACACATCATACCTATCATCATAGACCATTTCAACTCTATCAACTAAACCACAAAAATCTAATCTTAAGATCCAAGTGCTTGACAAGGACTATGGGGAATACCACTTCAACCAATCAATTTGCATTGGAATTATTTCCTCAATGGAAAAACTTATAGACGACCAAAGAGATAAAAATTGTTCAAGCTCTAACAATAAAATTCAAACCCCCATTTTCTCCAATTGAGGATACATGCAAGATGAAGAAGTGTTCTAGGAAGACATATCTTCATGGATTTACAAAGAAGGATGGGAAAAACCAATGCCTCCCCTTCCTTTTGATAAAAATAGTAAAGGATATAAATGGTAAAAAGAATGGTGTTCACTGAACAAGGTGGCCTTGATTTACATGGACAAGGTAAAAGATATCCAATCATCATAGAAAAGCACCTGAAAAATCTTGGACTAGGTTATGGTTCATCAAACATGATTACCCAAAGCATTGAAAAAACCTATTATAAGCAAGGAGCTTCTTCTACCACTATTGCGACATCAGATAATTGTGAATGTCAAGATGAATACTTGCATATCCAAAGCATGTTTAAAAACCTCAACATAAATATCATCATTGCTAAATCTACATATGACAATGACTATATTGAAATGGATTCCAATGAATATGAATGGGATTGCTATGAATATAGTGATTATAACTGAGAAACCCTATGGATCCTTGATAAAATCAATATCTCTACCCTAGATACAACATCCATAAGGTTTGATGATACCAATGAAAAAATATGCTTGTTATACCCACACTTAATAGATTCAGATGAAGAACATCACATACCTATTTTGGACACATTCTATAATGATGAAGTTATTGCGAAGTTCATTGGACTTCAAATTGATATACCACAAGGAGATCATAAGGGTGAGTTTGTAATGGAGCTTGATCGAAGAGAATATTATGGAGGGGAGATTGCATCCTCCAATCACAAAAATAAACTAAAAATTTTAAAAATAAAAAGGAGGTCTCCTAAAGAAAACCACAATGTCACAATATTAGATTGAGAAAAGAGGAAAAAAAGGGATGAATTCAAAGGTGAAAACCTCTCAAAGGTACCTGAATATGGAGGATTCAATCTCCCCACTATCAAATATCAAGACAAATCAACACTCTTAGTTGAGGATCTAAACCTATCAATGTTGGCAGATAAGAGACAACAAAAGTAACATATCATGTAGCATCACTTGATCCTAATTCAAAAGTAAACTTCGGGACATTTATTAATGAACGCAAACTAAAATTTGTGTGGACGTATCCAAACATGCTAGGGCTGGATTTCATCTTGGTAGTACATGACCTAACAATATTTCATAGAGCTAAACCTATCAAACAAAAGTTGTGAAAGATGCATCCTTAGATAGCACTCTTTTTCTAAGTAGATCTTTAAAAACCTCTAGACATGGGCTTCATTAGACCCATCAACTATCTTGAGTAGATATCTAACCTTGCGCTAGTGCCAAAAACCTATTAGGAGCATATAGATTTGAACTAACTTTAGGGATCTCAACAAGGCATGGCTGAAGGATGGCTTCCCTCTATCAAGCATTGGCATGATTATGGACCTAATTTTAGGACATGAAATTATCTAACTAATGAATGGATTCTTTGGCTACAACCAAATAAAAATAGATCCTGAATACCAACATAAAACAACTTTCATTTGTGCATGGAGAAACTTCTACTAGAATGTAATGCCATTTGGGTTGAAAAATGTAGGGGCAACCTAGCAACAATAAATGACCACCATTTTCCATGATATGTTGTATATCACTATGGAGGATTATGTGGATGATATATTAGATAAATCCATCAAAATAAAATATCATCTGGCTAACCTAACCAAGGTATTTAACATGCTAGAGGAATACAACCTATGGCTTAACCCAAAGAAGTGTGTATTTGGAGTGACATCTAGAAAATTGTTAGGGTACATTGTGTCTAGAAGAGGCATCAAGGTGTATCCTACCAAGGTAAAATATATATTAGAAATTCTCCCTCCAAAAAAATTGAAACAACTACAAAGTCTACAAGGTAAGTTTCAATCCATTAGATGGTTCATCACACAGTTCGTAGATAAGTTCCATCCATTCACCCATTTACTACATAAAGACATAACATTAAAGTGGGATGGTAGATGTGATCATGCTTTCCAATAGGTCAAGGATTATTTTCTTACTCCCCTAGTGCTAATATCTCCAACTAAAGACAAGGCAATGACCATGTATTTATCTACAATACCCATAGCTCTAGGAGCTCTATTAGTGCAACTAGATGATCAAAACAAGGAAAAATCTATATACTATATTAGTTGAACACCGGTGGTATATGAATTAAACTATACATCAATAGAAAGAGTTTCTATTTTTCATCTTTGCAGCATAGAATATTTAACACTACATGTTGAGAATACAAGTAAAACTAATATCAAGAGTGGATACATTGAATTATCTATTGGAAAAAAGTAGCTCTATTAGGTAGGATCTCTATGTGGTTAATGATACTTTATGAGTTTGACATAGAGTACATTGATAAATAGTCATAAAGGGACAAATACTATTAGATCAAATAGTAGATGTATCAATGGAAGATAATCAACCTTTAGTATCAAAATTCCCAGATGAAAGAATACTCCTAGCTGATCAATGAAGCTATTGGACCTTTTTATTTGATATATCCATCAAACAACATGGCTCAGGGGTTGGTATCCTTTTTCTCACACCTCAAGGATATAGTATATAGAAAGCTTACAAGATCACCTTCTTGTGTACTAACAACATTTTTGAAAGTGAAGCACTCATCATAGGACTGAAGATGGTCATAGAATGGAAGATAAAAGAACTACAAGTCTTTATAGACTCCTATCTAGTAATAAGGAAAGTAAATGATGAGTACCATACAATTGGTGACAAGCTTATACCATAAAAAATGATGTTGGACAACTTCAAGAAATACTTTGTCATCCTCACTAGATTGAATAGGTTCCCAGAATCAATAATAGAGTAGCTGATGCTATGGAAACAATAGGTTCACTCCTCCACATTCCCCAAAACATTCCCAAATACAAATTCCTCATTGAGAAACTACTTAAATCAACATTTGATATCCTAGAGTCAAAAATTATTTGTGATGTTATTTGTCCTAACTCACCTTGGCACGAAGATACATTTTCCTATATCTAACATAGTATGATACCCCTTGACTTAACAACAAACCAAAAGAAAACCTTTGTTCAATGAACATCACAATTGATTGTCTTAGGAGATACCCTATGTAGATGAAGCCTAGATGGCTTATTACTTTTATGTCTCAATGTGGATGAAGTGCAAACTTCCTTACAAGAGGTGCATAAAGTTATTTGTGGATCTCACTCTGGTGGACCTAATCTAGTACAAAAATTTCCAAGAATTGGATATTATTGGCCCTTAATGGAACAAGAATCCATCCATTACTCAAGAAAGTTTCACCAATGTCAACAACACAGTGATCTTTTTCATGCACCAACATAAGAGCTACAACCTATAACAACACCATGACCTTTCTCACAGTGGGGACTTGACTTGATAGGTAAGATATCTCACTTCATCTAATGAGAATAAGTTTATTATAACTACAATATTATACTTTAAAAAGTGGATACAATCCATCCCATTAACCTACATCACAAGGAAATAGATATCCAAGTTTATCTTTTATTATTTGATATGTCGATATGGAATTCCCCAAACTATCATAATGAACAATGGAACCCCATTCAAGAACCAAGATGTCCATGAGCCTTGTTCAAAGTTCTCTATCTAACACAAATTATCAACCCCATACTACCCCCAAGGAAATAGTTAGGATGAAGAATCTAATAAAAGTATTCTAAATATATTGAAAAATACTATTAATGATGTTAGTCGTGATTGGCATATGCAGCTAAATCTAGCCTTATGGGCTTGTTGAACTAGTATGTGTACACCAATTTGTGCCACACCTTTTTCCTTGGTCTATGGATATGAAGTGATCCTACCTATCAAAGGTGAGATCCCCTCACTATGAGTATCCATGAAAGGTATGGTTAGCAATGAAGAATATTGGGTTTCTAGATCAAATGAGTTGGAACTCCTAGATGAATGGTGTTTGAGCACGTTAGACCATCTCTAGGTTTATTAGAATCATCTCAAATGAAGCTACAAATTTTATTTTTTTAAAAAATTCAAGTATGTGCCTTGGTACTGAAAGAGAAATAAAAGATCTAGGTAAATCAGGATGGGAGGCGGGATTTTGAGCCAAAATGTTTAGGACCTTTCATCATAATGGCTTAGGAGCATATCAATTGGCTACTCTTGAAGGATAAAATTTAGTCAAATCTTTAAATAGTAGCCATCTCAAAAAGTTTTATACTTCAACACATCCAAATATCCCAAGCAATAAACCAAAAATATCAAAAACTGAGAAAAAAATAAAGAGAAATAAAATGTCCTCTAAGTGAAAACCACTTTGTGGCACTTCTATGGCCAATACCATAGTGAAAACATAGCAAATAGACACTATGTTTTAATAAGACCTAAATATCTACCTATCGTCCTTATCTATAGCATTCACCACATCCATCCCATAATAAAACATGTAACCAACCATCACCAAATGAATGATCAAGTCTTGAGCCTTGCTGTACAATCAAAATTCATCTAACCTAATAAGTGTAATCTTGTCTCCAACTGGGGTAAACTTCCCAAAAATGGTAGTGGATTGGATTCTTGTTCATCCCATCACTGTAAAGAATTATCAAAAATAAAAATAAACATAAAACAAAAACCAAAATTAAAAAAAATGTCAAAAACATCAAAATTTTAAAAAAACATTTTATGCTTTGAGTCAATATAGTTGAACTACATTGTCTATGCATGTATAATATAGGAAAGGATAATATTTGATCAACCCTAAGGCCCTAGGCCAGGCCATTTAGGTTTCTGTCTTGATCTTTTAAACTTAATAAAAAAATTCAAAAACATTCAAAACATCAACTTTTTTTGAAAACATACTAGTGGCAACAAGTGAACTATGAGCCTCTATGTGTATAATGTAGGAAAGGTTGTCATTGATGAGCCCCTGAGGCCCTATATTAGTCCCCCAAAAATTAAAAAAATTAAAAAATCTTATTAAAATTAGAAAACAATCTTAAAAAATTATAAAAATCCAAAAATAGTGCCACCCAATACAATCGAACTATGATGTCTCTACACTCATCACATAAGAAAGGCTAATATTTGATCAACCCCTGAGGCACTAGGCCAGTCCCTTTAGGTCCCCCTAATTATCTCTAAATTTCTCAGAAACAACAAAAAGTAGCATCAAATAAAAAAAGGGTCATATCCCCATTTTCTTCTATATGCAATAAATTCTCCATACATAATAAACAATCATCACCCTCACCCTTTGAAAAAGAAAAAATCCATGCAAAATAAACATTGGAATTTAAAAGCTTCCAATAAAAATATTGAAACAACTAGATCACTATCATGTTGAAACAATTCCTAAACTATTAACTACCTACTTGGGTGGGTGCACAAAGTTGGTCGCACTTTTGTGGCCAAATGGGAAAAAAATGGGGAAACACATAGCGCACTCACATTATAACACGAGCCCGTTATGTGATTTTAAAAGAAAAAAAAGTGAAATGTGTATCATTTACTTTTCACTATTTCTCAGCTCTGCCCATGGCCAAAAACCCTCAATTTCATGCTTGTGTTCTAGGAGGAAGGACTTCTACAGATTTCATCAAGAATAGTTGGATTTTGTCTACAAATATGGCCCCACGATGATGAAGAGATGCAGGATGTAAGTATTTTTTACTATTTGTTTTGAATTTGTTAGTTTGAAATTGATTTTGTTTGTTTTAGGTTAGATTTGATTGTTTTTTTTTTAAATCTGTAGGAAATCCTGAAAATTCTCAACAAGAAGAGGAAGTAAATCCTCAACAAGAAGAGGAGGTAAATCCTCAACAAAATCAACCTCAACAGCGAAATCAACCTCCCCCACCATTCTCTCAATTCCCTCCTGGCACTCGAGAAAATTTTAGGAGTGAAATTGAGAACAATAGAAAACAACTTGAGGATCTTATCAGTAGGTTGAGTGATCCAAATTCTTCAACCATAGAAAGAATGCTTCTAGCAAATTCATTGAAAGACATGTTAAAAAATGTAGATGCAATCACCCAACAAATATCTAGATTGAAAGATAGGAGGCAGACAACTAGGGCATATTATGTAGACAAATTATCATATAAACAAGTAAAATATTTAAAAATTACTAAAGGTGATTTGTGCTCTCTATTCACTGACCCTAAAACAAATCAAAATCTTACCCTCAATGCAAAGAGGTTTCTTATTCATTGGTGCCACCACCAAGAGATTAAGAATTGTTTTTATGAAAGATGGTATATGGTCTTTGATTACCCACTTTGCAATAATTGTGAAGTACCCAAATATTTTCTTAGGAAACTATATAGTGAGTTTGTATTGAGCCAAATCCCAAATTATTTTGATATGAGGGAGTTCCAGGGGATAGGTGGGGGGTCAGCTCAGGATAGGCCCAGTGCACAGCCGGATCCTACGCAGCAAGGGAGACGACCTCTCGTTAGGCCGCCTCGTGAGCAGATTGTGATACCTTCCATTGCGAAGGAGGGTACCAACATAGAGACATTGCAGGCAATCACAACTTTGACCTAGAGTGTCATCCATCACACTAGCCCTATTGTACAGCTCGCCATCCAGGGGAGTCTTCAGGTGGTGGCCCTCGAACCCATGTTTGTCAATCTTGTAGGGCGACTTGTTTGTATGACCCTACCAGCACTTAAGAGGGTGCTATGTAGGATCCATATGCTACTATGCAGCCTGATCCGTATGAATCTATGGGGATGGAGAGGATGGATGACATTTTGCATGATGCATATGTCATTGACACTCAGGTAAAATTTAGTACATTCATTGAATTTAATTTATTAAATTTTGATTGTGAAATGAAAGATTAACTAATTTAGTTTTATTATTTTAATAAAATTGTAGGGTCACAGTGTAGAGACTAGATACACCAGTCATCCACCTACTTATTTTTATAGTACACCTATTGGTGGGGTATGTAAAGTTAGTAAACAATTATAAATTTATTATATGTGTTAATAGCATTGTTTTACAAATGGTATTTTAATATGTGATTTTGGATGTTGAAAAGGGTACTATTGGAGGTTTCAAGGAAACACCTCCGAGTGCCAGTAGATTTGATCAAACGTTCATGAAGGTAATATAGAATTTAAAGAGAACTTAAGTAATGAATTCTAAGTTTAATATATTTTTGTAGTTTATATTCATATTGTTGACCTTATGTTGCATTACATTGATCATTCAAAATCAAAGCATTACTTCAAATTTGATAACTAATAATCAGAAATATATCTATTTAATACTTGTACTCAAAATTTTGTTCATTAGATCTCATACATTATAAGTCATCACATGGATCGCTATTGTAACTTTTTTGTGATTGAATAATTTGTTTTTTTATTTTCAGATGTTGGTGATAGAAACACTGCCAAATGTTATGAGGGCAATTGATATTGGTGTTTCCTCTGCTATACAATCCTTGATGGCTTTGATATGGGAGGTATGAGGCAAATTACTAAATTTCAATTTACATTCATTGTTATAGATGGACTAGTTCTAGTGAAAAATCAAACCATTATTGATTCGTAGTTTAATTCTTATTTGGATGGTTTATACAAGGCTTGAGCATGCCTGAGCATCAGCGTGGAAATATTTCCATCGAGGAGAGTGATCGTGAGATGGTCGTAAGTGATTATTTTATTAAATATATTAATTTTTATAATGTAATTTCTATATATTAATGTCTTTACTTCTTATTGTAATAGTTGAAACTTCACTAGAAGCTAAACACTAGGAGGAGTAGTAGGAGCACTCCTCGAGCACAGCAGAAATGGGTGATAGACTTATCACCATCGGATCGATCAGCAAAGGGAAAGAAAATTATAGTTGAATTAGAGCATGGAGAGAAATGAATTTTTAATGCACATAGCCCTTTGTTGTATGCCTACATGGAAATTTTGTACATATTTTGTATTAGATATATTTGACATTGAATGCCTATATGGCATTCTCGTAAGCCTAAATGGCTATTTTGTAACTATTTTTTATACTTATATCGACATATATTGATGTATGTGTACATGGCTATTTGCTTAATACAAATATTTTTACCGATGGTGTCCATATTTGCAAATTATAAATTCATGGTTCAATAGATATGAGTTACATGTATTCAAGTGTATACTTTACAACTTATGCACATATATTTTTGACTTATGTGTGAACATCAAAAAGTGTGAAATTTTTTTTGTTTGGAAGTCAAATGTAAACCGATTTTTCAATTCTCAATTCTTGCATACTTGATCTTATGGACTTATTCCTTCCTAGCACATATTGTGAATATTTCTCATTTGGTGCAGAAGATAGATTCCTCATTTTTGAACCACTCATAGCAAAGAGATTCACAATAAGACTTTAGCATTGGAACACTACTCCATACTTCTCTTGTCTAGACCATAAAGGATTGAAAATTCTTAATTTGATGCAATGATAGTCATGAGATGAGAATTTATATAACCATGCCTATTTTGAAACTTCGCATCTAATACTGCATCAACAAGAACTTCAGAAGTGTCGTATAAGAATGTTAGGTTTTATAGGCCTTCTCTTCCCTAAGGGAGGAGAGCTTGCATCTTGAATTTTGAAAAAAAAATTAAGAAGCAAACATTTTACCTAAAAGCTTCAAACCTAGATGACATATTTGGCTAAGTCTATCTTGAAAATTATCAATGCGTTCAAACTCTAAAGGAGATTCTCTTTGAAAAGCAAACTTTTCCCAAGGAAAGAAATTGCAACAAGTTGCATGTGATTTATCTTATTTCTTTCTCACAGTTCCTGCTCAATCATTCATGGCTCAGGATAGTTCTGTTCCATGGCAAGGACACCCAAAAAATCACTAAGATTCTTCTACGATCTGCAAGAAAAAGGTTTTGGCTCTTTCACAATGTAAATAATTATGTAACACTGTTTTCTTGTTTTCCTTCCACATCCAAAAATGTTCACACTTTTCAAATTGGTCAATGATCAATAATGGCTGATTGTAAACACTTGACATTTTTTATGCGTGAACTTTAATTTATAATTTTAGATCATGACATTCGAGTAGATCACTAATATTTTAATATTTCATTATGAATGTGGTGGTGTATTTCTACTATGTTATTTGACTATTAATATGGTGGTGTATTCTGAACTTGATTACTGCTGCAAATATGTATATATTTTTTATTTTTATATGTTTTTTTATGACTGAACCCAAAAAAAACCCAACCCTCCAAAAAAAATTTCTTGAACCGGTGAACTAGGTTCTCAAACTCGATCCGAAACCCAAAATTGAACCGGTAACTTAGTAAAAAATAGATTTTTGTAGTTTATATTCATAACGTTGATTGCATTGCATTGCACATCTTTCAAACTGAAAGCATTGCTTCACATTTCATAACTAATAACTAGATGCTAATAGATGACAAATTTTCAATTACAATATAGTTTTTACAAAGTCAACCTAAGCAGTTATGCAATTACTTCACATTGCATAACAAATAACTAGGAGTAGCTACCAATTGCATTTGGTTGTCATGGCATTTTATGAGACCACATTTCTTTGAGGCATTTTTTCAAACAGTTCACTGCCTTGTCTATACTACCACATTTTTCATACATGTCTATCAAAGAATTTAGCCAAACAATTCATTACCTTGCTGCTATGGCTAAAAGCCTAAAATAGGTGCTTTCGAACAAGCTATGGATGCTTAGAAAAATTATATCATAGCATAATAGTAAGCAATAACATAGACAAGGGAATGAAATGTTTGAAAAAAATGCCTCAAAGAAATGTGGTCTCATGGTGGTGGAATGCCATGATGGTGCAAGAGCACCCAAGCTCCTTGAGGATCATTTGGAGAGTCCGGCTATGGCAGGGGTCTTGAAGGCCTATAAATCTTTCTAGAGCATCAATTATAGCATTTTGAAGCCTATAATGGCATTTGGCATGGATGAATGTAACAAGAAGATCAAAAGTCCTAAGGGTCCTAATAAGGACCATATGACCTAATTGCCTTGTAAATGGAACAATGATGTTCTAGGAGTTTAAAATAGGTATATGATGTTTTAATTAGGTTAAATAAGGTTGAATGATGATATGTAATATTTTTGGAAGCTTTATAGTTAATAGGAGTTAATAAATTGCAATATTGGAAATTCAAATTTTTGAAATCCAACTATGGGTGGAAAAGTGAGTTTTAGGAGTTTTAATCACAATAATGTAATAAAATCAATTCTAATCAGTTGGGAAAGTTGTAGGATGAGTCTATAAGCCTGGAGAAAGCATTTGTATGGAGGGTTAGCTGATATTACAAGTGTTGTATGGATTGCTACAAAAAATTAATAAAAACTTCAATCTTTTTGCATTTTCTTGAGTTTTTTTGATGAATTTCTGATTCCTTTTGGTGTCATGCTCATTTTGATGGTTTAAGAACTTCTATTTACATGCATTTAACCTTTTGAATGACCTGAATAATGTTGGGAATCAGTTTCTTGTGTTATATTGCTGACTGTCCTCAAAAGGTATAGATTTTTCACTAGTTTTGAGAGTCTTCATGAATAAATGATCCATTTCATGGGAGAGTGTGACTGAAAACTTGTGAAATGGATCATATCTAACTTTTATTATATATATATGACAAGTTATTGTGCAAGAAAGAGTGATTCTTGGGTGTACATCGAGTTTTAGCAAGGAAAAGGGCATAGAAATGGTGCCTAAAGTGTAGTAGCAGGAGATCTACCTTAATAAGGGGTATATTTCTAAGTTGAAGGTGTTTATATATGTTGAGTTATTGGTGAAAATTCCAAGAGAAGGTTCTCAAAGTGTTGGGAAAGCTAATTTTCAAGAGGCCCTAGTTTTGGAGCAATTTATTTAGTGTTTTGTGATTTAGGGTGTTGAGGGTGTCAAAGAAGACTAATACCTTGAAAATATTTGGTTTGGGAACATTTTAAAATACTTTTGAAATTTTCATAGTCAGGGGATAAGTTTAGAGAGGGGTTGCTTTGAAAAAGTGGGCTAATTAGGCCTTAAATTTGAGGAAACAACATATTTTGGTAGGTTTGATCTAGAAAAAGTGCCATAAATGATTTGATATGTTGTGTATCATCATGAATCACATCTGAATTAGTCATTATATTGAGGATTCCTTTGGGGAAGTTGAGTGAAAAGTCAAAAAACCATCGCTAGAAGCCTAGTCAAGGTGCAAAAAGTGAGTTTTGTCTAAGACAGAGGTTTGGGGCTTTGAAACCATTCAAGAAAAGTTTTTTTGAGTTCCTTGAGATCACTCCAAGGGTTTGGTTCCATTAGGAAAGCATCTAAGTTATAATTGCACTATTGAGGCTTGTCTCCATTAGGGTGCTTGGAAGAGTGTTTGAGATTGCATCATTGTAATCCTTGAAAATTTGAGTTTTGACTAAAGTCCCATCCCCTCTACATCACATGACAAGAAAATTTTTGTGGATTTTCATGGCATTCCATCACCATGAGACCACATTTCTTTGAGGCATTTTTTCAAACAGTTCGCTACCTTCTCTATGCTAGTACATTTATCATACATGTTTACCAAAGCATTCTATCAAATACTTTGCTTCATTGTTGCTATGGCTAAAATACTAAAATAGGTGCTTCCAAAAAAGCTATAGATGCTTGGAAAAAATCTATCAAAGCATACTAATAAGCAATAGCATTGAAAAGGTAGCAAATTATTTGAAAAAAAGCCTCAAAGAAATGTGGTCTCAATGGTGATGGAATGCCATGACAATCCACAACAATTTGCTTGTCATGGCATTCGTCATGCCATTCCATCACCATGAGACCACATTTCTTTGAGCCATTTTTTGAAAGAGTTCACTGCCTTGTCTATGCTCTTATGAATATAATTTATTGAAATTCGAGATGCTCTTATAATGTCTACATCATAGGTGGTCATGATAAGGTTAAATTCAAATAACTTGAAATTTCCTCATCAAGCTTTGCACCAATGTTTAACACTCTTATGTGGGTACCTTCTCAACCACGTTCCAGTAACAACAATTGAGCTTGTAGGGTATTTAGTGTTTTCTCCGTCTATAATTGGGGCTTCCAATTTCTTTTTTGCCTCAACATGACACAAGTAATAGTCTATACCCTCTTTGTTGTCTCCCTCTACAATAACTGCATAAACATGCCTTGCATTTATATGTGTGACATATCTCTTGAAATTAGTCAACATTATGAATACAGTAGAAAGTAAGATAACAATATGGAATTTCAAATACTAAGAAAGTAGATATATTACCTAGTTGAACTAGATCTGATACATGGTCAAAGTGGACCAATTATTCCATCTGTGTTAGTTCCAATGCCATCATAGGGTATACATGTGAAGTGGGCTAAGATAACTTGTCAACCATTTGTCAACCCACTCCCCTAACTCACAATCATTCCAAGCTTGCATTGTACATGAACAAAAGAATGCCATCTTATGTGTATTGATACTCCATGAACCTACATTTGAGCTAAGGAAAGAGTGCAACTCACTTGATCCTATTAGTGTACAACAATCCTCATATGGTGCAATGTTAGTATCATCTATCAACCAAAAAAATCTATGAACTGAAGACGTACCTTCATTACCTAGACCCATCGAACCATTACACCACTCGACAATTGACCTTACATCTATCAACTGTGCACTATCTTTATACTTTAATACTTCTCATGCTAATGCTCTTTTCACACATGCTCCTACACCGTCATGCTCTCCCTTTCCATGTACGGCCTCACAAAAGTTCCACATATGTTGAACACATGTAGTGAGATGCATCTTGCACAACCAGTAGAAAATGTCCACATTCTTGAATTGTACTGCACAATTATCTGACCATATTATATGTTGATCATATGATATGCCCATCTGAGCAAAATGATTATAGAACATCTGAAAGCAACCTTGCACGAAATCTAGAGAATGTGTGCGATCATCACTAATATAAAAGTGATACTCCCTCAATACCTTCCTTTCATCCTCTATACTTTCAACAGCATGTATGAATGCTATGTGCATAAATATCGAAACCTATGTGGAGTTGTAATACTGTGACTGCACCTCATGCTATGGTTGTAGAGTGTAGTTCTCTAAAAATTCAACCACTGATACTATGCTACCAAGTGGAAAGGTTTCCTTGCATAGCTTGAATTATGTGTCCTGCCATTGGGCTCTATGGGTATGCCTTGCATACTCATACACTAGATTCTCACGAAACATGGACATGAACTGATACACTAGAATATTCTGAATAACCAATTCACACCTTTTTGCTTCAAACCCATATTTTGTAGCATATGCCACTGTTTTATACTTCTCGAACTCTACTAGTTTTTGTCCCACCTCATATGTGCTTTCCATATGTTGACATACTAGCATTCGTTGCAAGCCACCGCAATGCTTGCATGAACCATCCAAGCATGTTGTCCTATAGAATATTTGGCCATCCTCTATTTCACATAAAAATTTTGAGAAGAAATTTCTTGAAGATTTTGGTGGGGCTTCTATGCCACAGTCCTGCAAAACATCGTTAGTATGCAAATGTAATCATATAGAACAATAAACATCATAATGGTTAGAGAATTCAATATGTAGTTTACAACAACAAGTAGTGCGTGTGTGATTTATCTTTACATAAAAAGGTCTATTCATTTCAAAAAATATTTGAGAAATACTAATTTAAGGATAAGAATTTTGAAATTTATGAAAAAATTAGGTTTGAGTCATATCCAAAAAATGCTTTGGATGTGCCTCATGGTTTCAACTACCGATTCTCCTTCTTATGACATCCCTTTGATTTGGAGATGGCCTTGTATTATTCTTCCAATAATCTTTAGTTAGTGTTCTCAATGCTTCAACAACTTTTTTTATCTTTTTATGGCAGTCTCCTTGAGAATTCCCATAATTCATTTGAATCGGTGCCCTCAATTCTTTTCTTCCTTTGAACGATGTTTGATAAAGTTTTTCTAGTAATTCCCATTTGTTCACTTTTCTTTTTAATGAGGTGAGATCTCTTTGTTTGATAGCTTACCAAAGTCGATGTAATGACACGTCGGGTGACATTACTATCCTTTGAGCGTGAGGTCTTACCCACACTATCATAAGCATCCATTAGATTCTTCACAATAGTGTTTTCACTTTATGCATTCGATGTTCTCAACCCAAGAGTCTTCATGATGTTTCTATACTTTAAACCCCGCATCATTTGAACAAATAGTTGACATCTTGGACTCATTTAGCCTTTCAAAGAAAATTTTCCAAATCTTATCAACATATCTTCTACAAGTGCATTATGGAATCTTACCTTCCATGTGCTACAAAATATCCTCATCAATATTAATCAAAAACTTTGGCTTTCTACAAATTCTAGGTGGTGTTCTCTTAGGTACATACATCTCAACATTAGCAATTTCATCAATATTTAATTAAGGTGGGCTAGATTGCATACCTTCAATCAAGGGTGGAATAGAAGACATACCTTGAGGTTCATGTGGGGATGATGGCATACCTTGTTTCTCAACTCTGAGTGATGATGTACTCTCAACTTCATATGTGGTGGATGGTGTCCAACCATACTCACTTGTGGTAGATGGTGTCCCTCCATATTCACTTGTGCTTAATGGTGTCCCTTCGTATTCACTTGCGGTAGATGGTGTGTCTCCAACTACGGTATCTGCATCTCCCCTAGCACGACTCTTTTGTATTCATGCCCTTTGTGCTACCAATTTCTTTTCTCTTTTTAATAGTTGAGGTTCCTCTTCAATTGGCTTGTTTTCATCAATCGTTCCCAATTTCTGCTTTTCACAAAATTCCCTCATCCTTTTTTTCTCTTTATCTTTGATGGCTTGGAGTTGATCATCTGTTAGTTTTTTCCTTTTAACATTTCGTTTCTTCGACATGATGAATAATTTTACCTATGCAAAAAGTGCTAAGTTGTCAAATTAACTAATTGAAATTTTTGGAAGCATAACTCAATGAAAGCTTTGGAAGCATACACAAAGAAAGTCAATGAAAGCTGGTTTGTATAACTATTTGACAAAATAACTCAATGATAGCTTTGGAAGCATACACAAAGAAAGTCAATTGTTAAATTTAACAAAATTCCTCAAAGAGATGTGGTTTAAAAATGTAATAGGAAAGTGTATCAAATTGTGTGATTTAAAATGTCCATTGACAACATAAGGTTGTAACATGACAAACTGGTGCAGGAGCACCTAGGTCATGAAATTCCTTCAAAAGGTCAATTTGTTCAATTTTTAATGTTCAAGTAAATATGATGAGTGAAGGTCATTAAATGATGAATTTCAATGTATTTGCACCATGAAATAGGTCACTAGGTGATATTATTGAAAATTTGCTTTTTATAACAAAAGTTGTCAATTATTGTAAAAATGTAAAATTGCACAAAAGTAGGAAGGTGAAGAGTATTTTTTGTGGAAGGGAAAGGATGGGTTGATGAATATGAAGAGATAGTTATTTCAACTGATTTAGACACCTTTAAAAAGAATTGAAAGCTCGAGAAAGGAAGATCTTCTATCCCAAAAATCCATAAAAATTAATAAAAAAACCTCTGCTCAGTTATTTTGGAAACCTTTTCTATTCTTGTTTTCAGGTTGCATAGTGATTCAATCATGTTCTAAGATTTGATTCTTGTCAGGGAAAGAGACTTCTCTTATTCTTGAAACTTGTAGGAATTGTAATTCAAATAATCAATCTAATTTGAACTTAGTTTCCTAAGTCTCGGTCTATGGTTTCCTTAGAATTGTTTAGAGAGTCTGAAAAGTAATTCTTAGCCATTACACCGATGTAGGGCTAGTACATTGGTGGAATGGATCATATTTAGTGTATTTTCAATGTGAAGATGTGTGTGGTAGGGGTAAATAGAAATAAGAAGTCGGGATATTATTTCATGAATAAAATTTTGGATTTTCTCATTCGAAAAATGGTGTTTTCAAGTAGGGTTTGAGGAAACAACATGTAGAGGAGCTTAGAAATGATTTCAAAATAATTGGAAGACATAATGAAGCATGTTTACATTGTTGGGTGGAGTAGTGGAGGTTTTTCAAATGTTTCATTAAAGAAACCCTCATGGTTGGTGTGTTTTCACCCTATAATCAAATGTTTACTGATTTTGTGCATTGATGGGCATTTCCCATCTTGAAACTTGTTTATTTGTGAATTTATACACATGGCCTAAGACTGTTTGTAGGTTTGGTGGATTAGTGAGTAGTTCGACGATGACTTGCTTTGATAAATTGACCTATTTAAGGGCTTTTACTAGTAGACAACATGTTGGTTCTACTCTGTTTTGTGAAGTAAGTGTATAAACTTTTATAGTATGTTGAAAAGGATCAAAAAAGGCCTAAGAATCTGTATTGGGACTGTGTAAATGCATTATGATAGAAAAGGAATCACCCGATTAGATGGAATGTTGGCCTCCTAGAGATATTTGGCATTGTTTGCTGAAAATAGAGAATATGTAGAAACAGTGAAAGGAATGTTGTTAAGTGATTGGGAGCAGTCTCAGTTGTGATGCCACAGTTGTGTCTATGCTTGGTAATTTTTTGAAGGTAGATTGCAAAAGATTTGATGATTTGTGCATATTTTTCCAATATATGGCAATGGTTTCTTGAATGCAAAGTAGTCAGAGTGTGTCTATACTGATATATTGGAATATTACAATCAAAACATGATGAAATTGGTATCTTAAAGGTCTAGTGATAGTGTTAAACTAATGCTGCCTGTTGTTACAAATGGTGTTTAATTGAAGATAGGATGGTGGATGTGTTGATTTGAGCAAAGATATCTTAAATGGCTAGGATGATGTTTGATTGTTTTTGCCTTGAAGGCGTAAGTTGAGTTGATGAGTGATTTTGGTATTGTTTATGACAAGAACAAAGTTGAAAGTTGATTTTGAAAATGATTTTCTATATGGAGATGGTGAATTAGCTACTAATAGCCTTATAACTTGAAATGAAATAAATGGATTTTGGTTGAATGAAAAGTAGTTTTGGATGAATTTGACAAATTTTGTATAAATTGATCTTTTAATCTTTATTGACTTGGGAAGGAAGTTCCCTAAATAAATGATGTTGAGTGGCTTGGCAATCTGATATTGCATCACAAACAAACAATTTGATCAACATGGAATAAGATAAACAACAAAAATGAAAGCAAGCTATAATTGAATGAAAGAAAATGTACAAATATTTCACATACCTAAAAGAGAAAAGTTTCAAATAGAGGAGTTCTACCCAATTATGCAGCCTTTGCTCTTTCCTTCCTCAAACTCCTCAAAAATTTTACTTCTTCAAAAGCTTGTTCCCCTCCAAATTTCAATTGTATATCAATTATCACTATAATTCAAACTTGAATTGATACTATATGCCTCTCAATGTGAAAACTATGCTATTTCATGCAAAGGTGATTGAAAGAACATTAAAAAGGTGATCAAATCTCAAAATCATGCATGCACACTTCACTCAATCACCAAAAAGCTACTTTTTGTTGGAGCAAGCACAAAACTAGGAGAATATGAAAAAATGTGGGTGGACATAATGGGTATACTATGATTTTTTACCATTTTAGTGATAATGCGAGTGCGTTATTTAATCCTAAACGAACATATCTCTACTAGTTAATAACGTACTCACATTACGATAACCATGTCAAGCTATGTTGGCATATGGGTGAGACATTGTTCATGTCTCCCTAATGCCAACATAGTCAGCATTCGATATTGCCAAGAGTCCTTATAATCAACAAGAGGTTATATCGAGTTCACCCATTGCATCAACTTCAGTTTTCCCTTTGGCAAGACTATTGCTCTCGCCAGGACCTCATACCAAGCCTTCATGTTAATTCATGTGTATCCACCAATCGACAAGACTCATCACTTTTGCCAGGACTTCGTACCGAGGTTCAAAATTTACATAGACAATAGAAATTACATTGGTGAGACTATCGTCTTTCGCTAAGAGATCACACCGAGGTTCAAAGACTTTCTCCGAAGTGATCAATAGTCAGCAAAACTTTCGTTCATCACTGAGACTTCACATCGAGACCCCTTTAGTTACATCGAGCACTGAACGGTTAGAAATACTTCACACATCGGTAAGACTTCTTACCAAGCCATCACATGTTCCTCTGAGGACACGAAGAAAATGCTATCAACGAGGCATACCACTCTTTACTGAGAGTTCTTACTGAGTTCTCCAATTTACCCTAAGACCACCATTCACCAAGAGTTATACCGAAGACCCCTCATCATTGGCGAGACTCTCCATCAACCGCTGAGACTTATACCGAAGTCATTGTGTCACCCTGAAGACTCCAAGATTTCCCCCATCCATGAGACCTTTCTTCATTGCTAATGCTTCTTCCCAAACTAAGCCTTTCTACCAAGGGTCTCCCTAATAAACACTATGTATGGCATGTCGGCCAGAGATCTCCACGTGGTAAGAGAACATACCAAACACAACATGTCACACCGAAGACTCCAATGTGTAACCATTTGGCAAGACTTCTATAAATTCACAGCGACCTGTACAAAACATAAGGTTACAAATCTACTCATCGGCCAGACATAGAATATGTCACACCAAATTAGCTCCAATAGAGGTTTCACCTTGTGGGATGGAGACATATTTTTCCAACATAGGAGGGAGAGGGTTAAGAGAGAGAGAGGGAGAGGGGGTAGGAGGGAGAGGGTTGAGAGGGAGAGAGAGACCTAACAGAGGGAGAGGGGGTATGAGGAAGAGGGTTGAGAGAGAGAGAGACCTAACAGAGGGAGAGGAGAGGTAGGAGGGGGAGGGTTGAGAGAGAGAGATAAACCTAAGAGAGGGAGAGTGGGTAGGAGGGAGAGGGTTGATAGAGAGAGAGATCTAACAAAGGGAGAGGGGGTAGGAGGGAGAGGGGGTAGGAGGGAGAGGGTTGAGAGAGAGAGAGACCTAAGAGAGGGAGAGCAGGTATGAGGGAGAGGTTTGAGTGAGAGAGAGACCTAACAAAGGGAGAGGGGGTAGGAGGGAGGGGGTTGAGAGGGAGAGAGAGATACCTAACAGAGGGAGAGGGGGGAGGAGGGAGAGGGTTGAGAGAGAGAGAGATACCTAAGAGAGGGAGAGTGGGTAGGAGGGAGAGGGTTGAGAGAGAGAGAGACCTAAGAAAGGGAGAGGGGGTCGTAGGGAGAGGGTTGAGAGAGACAGAGAGACATAAGAGAGGGAGAGCAAGTAGGATGGAGAGGGGGTAGGAGGAGAGGGTTGAGAGGGAGAGAGAGATACCTAACAGAGGGAGAGGGGGTAGGAGGGAGAGGGTTGAGAGAGAGAGAGACCTAAGAGAGGGAGAGCGAGTAGGAGGGAGAGGGGGAGGGAGGGGTTGAGAGGAGAGAGAGATACCTAATAGGAGAGGGTGGGAGGAGAGGGTTGAGAGAGAGACACCTAAGAGGGGAGGGAGTGGAGTGGGAGGGAGAGTTAGAGAGAGAGAGAGACCTAACAAAGGGAGGGGTAGGAGGAGAGGTTTGAGAAGAGAGAGAGACCTAAGAGGGAGAGAGAAAGTAGGGATGGAGAGGGTGAAGTAGGGAGGGTTTGGGGAGGGAGAGGAGGAGGGGGTGGGAGGAGAGAGAGGAGGGTTGAGAGAGAGAGACCCTAAGAGAGGGAGAGTGGGTAGGAGGGAGAGGAGTTTGAGAGATAGAGAGATATAACAAAGGGAGAAAGGGGGTAGGAGGGAGAGGGTTGAGGAAATACCTAGAGAGGGAGAGGGGGTGGGAGGGAGAGGGGTTGAGAGAGACCTAAGAGGAGGGAATTAGGTAAGAATTGAGAGGGTTGACCAACTCTCCACCCTCTCACTCGGCTGCTCGGTTCCTTCCCCACCTCTCTCCCAGCTCTCTTCCACCCTCACCTCTCTCCCACCCTCTCCCACCCTCTCCAGCTCTCTCCCACCCCTCTCCCATGCTCTCTATTGTCCTCTACTCTCTCCCACACTCTCTCACCTTCTCCCACCTATCCCTCCTACCCCCTTTTCCCACCCTACTGGCTCTGATCGTAGGTCTCTCTCTCAAACCTCCCTCCTACCCCCTCTCCCTCTATTATGTATCTCTCTCTCTCAAACCTATCCCTCCTACCCCCTCTCCCTCTCTTAGGTCTCTCTCTCTCAACCCTCTCCCTCCTACCCCCTCTCCCTCTATTAGGTATCTCTCCCACCCTCTTTACTGCCCTCTTCCACTCTCTCACACCCTCTCCCACCCTCTCTCACACCCCCTCCCACCCTCTCTCTCACTCTCCTAGTCTCTCCAACTCTCTATCGCCCTCTCCCATGCTTTCTGACTCTCTCTGACTCTCCCACCCTCTATACCACCCTCTTCTACCCTCTCCCACCCTCTCTCCCTCTCTCTCCCACCATCTCCCATACTCTCTAACTCTCTCATACTCTCCCACTCTCTCCCATACTCTCTGACTCTCTCCAACTCTCCCACCCTCTTCCACCCTCTCCCACCCTCTCCCATACTCTCTAACTCTCTCGAACTCTCCCACACTCTCCCACTCTCTCCCATACTCTATGACTCTTTCCAACTTTCCCACCCTCTCCAACTCTCTCCCATCCTCTCCACCACCCTCTCCCACCCTCTCCCACCCACTCCTGCCCTCTCTCCCACTCTCTCCCACCCTCTTCCACCCTCTCTCCCACTCTCCCACTCTCTCTGACCCTCTCCCATCCTATCTAATGCTCTCTGACTCTCTGCCATGTTCTCCCACTCTCAAATAACTCTCTTCCACCTTCTCCCACTCTCTCTAACTCTCTTCCACCTATTAGAACTGTAAAATTTTAGATATTTTACATGTTGTTCATACTCATAATTTTCCAAATAAGTCCTACCATGAGCATATTTTCCCCTTCCTAGCCATATAATCCCAAGAAATCCATCTAGGTCTGAGTATTTTACATTATAGTCCATATCGACATGATATTATCAAGGTCTCCCCAACCCATAATGCATTCTTGTTAATATATGTTTGTTGTTGCCTATTGGAAAGACCTCAAGGATGTCATAGAGATTGAAATTTACCTACAGGCACCTATCAGTAGGACATACATATTTTCTTAGTGACAAAAGATTCATATTAGCCAAATAAAGTCTTCGGGGTGAGGTCTTACCGATCGCATTATGTCTCATCGACTAGCTTTCAACTATGTATCACCAGGAGTTATTTCTTCAGTATGTGGTGTTGCCAAATGATTCATGTCTTACCGACCAGTGATAGAAGGGGCTTGGAAAGACTACATTAGCTTATGTCAATAAACCTTTGGTAGAATCCCATTGTTCAATGTCAACGAGACTGGAGGCACTCAGTGAGACACATTCTGAAGCACTTAGTCTTACCAAAATACCCATGATGCATTCTTGTCATAGAGACAAGATGACACTCTCACTGAGATGCATTTTCTTTCATCGTGACCCTGTGATATCGGAAAGACCTCATGTAGACCACATTGTGGTGCACCAAAAGCCCTTTATTCATCTTGTGTGTTGCTATGACCTTCAACTATTAGGGAAAAATTATGTAGAATTCTCCTTGTTATACCAAGAGCCCTGAGCTCATACCTATTTTCCAAGACAACATTACCTTTATACCAATAGATTCCTTATGTATACTATCGGTGAGATCGAAGGTCACTCACCAAGACATCACTTTGAAAGCTTTAGCTCCTATCGAGATTCTCCCTTTCATCTTGTGTATTGGCGTGACATATCAATGTTGGGGAGACCTCTCAAAGATTACATTATGTCATACTGAAGCAACCCGAATCCACACTTGATTTTTGAGACACAACCAACCTCTCATCGAAAGCCATTTGAAAGAAACCTTTTGTGTTCCTTCGGTGAGACATATACACATCGCTAAAACCTTATATCAAAATCAGCAACTCTTCCCGATGTGTCCTCATTATCTGTCACTGAGACAACTTCATTCTTATACTGACATAGTCCTCCAATAGAAAACCTTTGTGACCTGTCAATGAGACCAAAAGTATTCAGTGAAACCTCACCCTGAAATACCTTTCCTTGGCCGAAATAAACATTTGCACAAGTCAGTAAGACATGAAAGACTCACTATGACATTTCATCGAAGCAACAACCTTTGGCTGAAGTGAACCCTTAATGTGCTTGTCAGTAAGGCCACAAGAGTTTTCCATGACACTACAACAAAGAGAAACCTCTCACCAAAGAGGACCATATGTTTCTGGTTGGGGACACATATTGAAATCAATAAGACCTCATTCTGATAGTACAAACTCTTGATGATAGGTCCCTCCTCGGTCACTGAGATAATGAAATAGTCCCGCCGATAGACCTGCAACCCATATGTTAGCACAAAAACAACATGGGTTGGGGAGACAATCATAGACCTATGCTGATAGGAACTACAATATGGAAAATGCATGACTTGATGGATTCAATTGGGTAATATGGAAAAAATATGGGCAAAAATATCATGAAATGAGAGAATGTGCCCAAGGTAGGACTTATTTGGAAAATGCATGGCTATGGACAACATGGATAATAATAAGAAATTTATAGTTCCAACAGGGGTAGGAGGGAGAGGGTTGAGAGGGAGAGAGAGATACCTAACAGAGGGAGAGGGGGTAGGAGGGAGAGGTTTGAGAGAGAGAGAGAGACCTAACAGAGGGATAGGGGGTAGCAAGGAGAGGGTTGAGAGAGAGAGACCTAAGAGAGGGTGAGGGGGTAGGAGGGAGAGGTTTGAGAGAGAGAGACTTAGAAAAGGGAGAGGGCATAGGAGGGAGAGGGTTTAGAGGGAGAGAGAGACCTAATAGAGGGAGAGGGGTAGGAAGGAGAGGGGTGGGAGAGAGATAGAGACCTAAGAGAAGGAAAGGGAGTAGGAGGGAGAGGGTTGAGAGGGAGTAGGGAGGGAGAGGGCTGAGAGAGAGAGACCTCCCACCTTCCACCCCTCTCCCCACCTCTTTCTACTCTCAAATTTCTCTCCCATGCTCTCTGACTCTCTCTAACTCTCCCACCCTCTCTCTCGCCCTCACACTTTGTCCCGCCCTCTCCCACTCTCTCCCACCATCTTCACCTCTCTCCCACCCTCTCCCACCTTCTCCCATGATCTCCCACTCTCTCCCACCCTCTTCCCATCCTCTCCTCCCACCTCTCCCACCCTCTCCCACCCCTCTCCAGTCCCTCCCACCCTCTCCCAAAGTACTCTTCTGACTCTCTTCCACTCTCTCCCACTCTCTTTGACTCTCTCCACTTCCCTTCCACCCTCTCTGAATTTTCTTCTCCAAATCTCTTCCACCCTCTCCCACCCTCTCTCCCATCTTCTCCCACTCTATCTCACCTTTTTGCACCCTCTCCCACTCTCTCTCACCCTCTCCAACCCTCTCCAACCATCTCCCACCTTCTCCCACCCTCTCCCACCCTCTCCCACCTTCTCCCACTCTCTCCCACCCTCTGCCACCTTCTACCAATCTCTCCCACCCTTTCCAATCTTCTCCCACTCTCTCTTGCCCTCTCTCACATTTTCCCACCCTCTCCCACTCTCTCTCACACTCTCCTACTCTCCCCCACCTTCTCCCACTGTCTCTCCCATTTTCTCCCACCATCTCCCACTCTCTCCCACCTTCTATCAACTTCTCCCACTCTCTCGCACTCTCTCTCAACCTCTTTCACCCTCTCCCACCTTCTCATACCCTCTCTCACCCTCTTCCACCCTCTCCCATCTTCTCATACCTTCTCCCACCCTCTGCAACCTTCTCCCACCTTCTCCCACCCTCTCCCACCCTCTCTCTGACCTTCTCCCACTCTCTCCCACCTTCTCCCACCTTCTCCCACTCTCTCTCACCCTCTTCCAGCCTCTTCTAGCCTCTCCCACCTTCTCATACCCTCTCTCACCCTCTTCTAGCCTCCCCGACCTTCTCATAACCTCTCTCACCATCTTCCACCCTCTCTCCTAGATTCTCCCACTCTCTCCCACCCTTTCCCAACTTCTACCAATCTCTCCCACCCTTTCCCACCTTTTTCCACCCTCTCTCACCCTCTCCCACCTTCTCCCACTCTCTCCCACCCTCTGCCCCATTCTCCCACTCTCTCTCACACTCTCCCACCCTCTCCCACCCTATCCCACCTTCTCCCATTCTCTCTCCCACCTTTTCCCACCATCTCCCACCCTCTCTCTCACCTTCTACCACTCTCTCCCACCCTCTCCCACCTTTTTCCACCCTCTCCCACTCTCTCTCACCCTCTCCAACCCTCTCCCACCTTCTCCCACCCTCTCCCACTCTCTCCCACTCTCTCCCACACTCTCTCCCACCGTCTCCCACCTTCTCCCACTCTCTCCCACTCTCTCCCATCTTCTCCCACTCTCTCCCACCCTCTAGCACCTTCTCCCACTCTCTCCCACCTTCTCATACCTTCTCTCACCCTCTTCCACCTTCTCTCCCACCTTCTCCCACTCTCTCCCACCCTCTGCCACCTTCTACAAATCTCTCCCACCCTTTCCCACCCTTTCCCACCCTCTTTCACCCTCTCCCACCTTCTCCCACTCTCTCCCACCCTCTCCCACCTTCTCCCACTCTCTCTCACACCTCACACCCTCTCCCACCCTCTCCCACCCTCTCCACCATGTCCCACTCCCTCTCCCACCTTCTCCCACCTTCTCCCACCCTCTTCCACCTCTCTCACCCCTACCACCCTCTCCCACCTTCTCACACCCTCTCTCACTTCCACGCTATCCCACCCTCTCCACCCTTCAACCTTTGCCACCCTCTCTTACTCTCTCCCACCCTCTCTCCCACCCTTTCCCACATTTTCCACCCTCTTTCACCCTCTCCCACCTTCTCACACTCTCTCCCACCCTCTTCCACCTTCTTCCACCCTCTCCCACTCTCTCTCACACTCTCCCACCCTCTCCCACCCTCTCTCACCCTCTCCCAGTCTCTCTCCCACCATCTCCCACTCTCTCCCACCTTCTCCCACCTTCTCCCACCCTCTCCCACTCTCTCTCACCCTCTTCCACCCTCTCCCACCTTCTCATACCCTCTCTCACCCTCTTCCACCCTCTCCCACGTTCCCATACCTTCTCCCACCCTCTACAACCTTCTCCAACCCTTTTCCACCCTCTTCCACTCTCTCCCAACCTCTCTCCCAGCCTCTCCCACTCTCTCCCACTCTCTCCTATTCTCTCCCATTCTCTCCCACCCTCTCCAATTCTTTGCCACTCTCTTCCTCCCTCCAACCTTCTTTCTCCCACTCTCTCCCACCCTCTCCCAATCTCTACCACTCTCTCCTTCTTGTTAAAATGGTCATGTCACTACATCTTCAAAATGTACTCATGTTATGAGAAAGTTGGTCTTTTAAAGATTGAATAGGGAGATAGCTACCCAACCTATCCTAGTTTTACCAAGTTTTGACAAGCCATTCATAGTGGAATGTGATGCAAGTAACATAGCAGTTGGGGCTGTTCTAAGCCAAGAAGGCAGGCCAGTGGCATTCTTTAGTGAAAATTTTAATGAAGCAAAGTCTAGGTACTCATCCTATGACATAGAGCTATATGCTTTGGTGCAGGCTCTGAAGAAGTGGAGGCACTATCTATTGCCAAAGTAATTTGTGGTATACACTAACAATCAGGCCTTAAGCTACATAAATACTCAAGATAAGCTCAGTTTGAGGCACATCAAGTGGATGGAGCTTTTATAGTCATACACCTTTACCATCAAGCATATGAAGGGGGTTAACAACAAGGTTGTTGATGCTCTTAGTAGGATACCTATTGCTTATTGTCCAAGAGAACCATTTTCACAGTAAATACACTAATTACACCTTGCAAAATGGCTTATTGTTTAGGGGAAAACAATTATGTGTTCCTAGGGGTTGTATGAGGGAGAATCTTATCCAAGAAAAGAATAATGGCAGTATGAGTGGTCACTTTGGTTTGAGCAAGAAACTTTACTTAGTGGATAGGTTCTATTGGTGCCCCAAGATGCAAAGAGATGTAAGAAGTTATGTTGAACAATGTGGAGTATGTCAAAAGGAAAAGGGAACATCAAGCAATGCAGGTCTTTACCAGCCATTACCAATTCCAAATAGACCATGGGAATGCATAAGCATGGACTTCATAGTAGGTCTACCTAGGACACCAACTAGTTTGGACAATGTGTTTGTTGTAGTGGATAGATTCAACAAGATGAGCCATTTCATACCATGCAAGGCAACACATGATGCAAATCAGATTGCACACCTATTCTTCAAGGAAGTAGTGAGGATACATGGGTTGCCAAGGAGCATAGTTGTAGATAGAGATGTGAAGTTTATGGGGAATTTTTGGAAAACTCTTTGGAAGAGGCTAGGAATTAACTTGTCTCATAGCTCAGCATATCACCCACAAACAGATGGACAGACATAGGTGATCAATAGGGTACTTGGGAACTTGTTGAGATGCTTAACTAAGGAGTATGGACAAGGATGGGAGCAATTGATTCCACAAGCATAATTTTCTTACAATGATAGCACAAATAGGACTATAGGTAAGAGTCCATTTGAGATAGTCTATGGTTTACATCTAAGGGGTGTACTTGAGTGTAGAGATCTAAAAGGATATGAAGGGATCAATGGACATGGTGATGATTTTGCTTAGTCAATGAGAGAGGTTCATGAGCAGGTAAAGAAGACATTGGTAGAGGCTAGTCAAAAGTTGGAGGCTAAGAGAGATGAAGGGAGAAGAGAATTACAATTTGAGATAGGTGATTTGGTGATGGTATACTTGAACAAGGCAAGGTTACTGAAAGGCATACCAAGCAAGCTGCTGATGAAGAGGATAGGGCCATGTAAAGTGTTGGCTAAGTATGGATCAAATGCTTATAAGGTGGAGTTACCCAAGGAGATGGCTATTTCTCCTATCTTCAATGTGAAAGACTTGGTGAAGTATAAAGGACCAAAAATGGATGAAGAACAGTACAATGCTAAGATAAACAAGGATGTGGAAGCACTCAATATACCTGATTAGATCAGACCACAAGTGGCCATGATTTTAGACTCAAGGGAGAAAAAGACTAGGCACAAGACATACAAGGAGCACCTAGTGAAGTGGAAACATCAACTAGAGTCAGAGGCTACTTGGTTAACAGAAGGAGACTTTAAGAAGCATGGAATTAGTGAGGAGATCTTGACACCATGGTTTCCTTAACTTATTTGTTACAGGGGGAGAATGGTGCAGGAGCACCTTAAGGTCTTTTGGAAGATCTTAGTGATTTTTTGGCTTGTAGGTGGTTCTAGCCAACCACCAAGGGAATAAAGACTATGTTATAAAGTCTCAAGTGTGTTTTTGATGTGAGTATTATGGAAAAATTAGGTTTTTTTAGAGCTTTGAGGTTTGGAAAAGACTTAGTGTAGAGATTAGGAAAAACTAGACAATGTTGTCTTAGAAATTTGGCCTAAAAGTTAAAAAAAGGCATTAATGGTGTTCTAAGTCCAACCTAAGGGTCCTAGCATGTGGGAGAAAGGTATATACGGTCATCCAAACCCTAATACCTAGGTTGGAAGTTCATTTTCATGAATTGAGACTTGGAGAGCATATTGTGTGATTGGAATTCAACAACTTTTGAGTGAATATTTGTGTTTGAGCCTTCATCCAATAAATGATGGATTGAAAGGTCTTTTATGATGGTTTTAATCTTTCCATTGTGTCACTTATTTACTATGTGAGGCATTAGATTAGCCATTTAGTTCAACTGTTTTCTATTTTGCAAGTTTTTGGAGTTTTGGCCTTATAGCCAGTTTAGGCTAGTTTTTGGAAATCATGATCCCCACTTGAATTCCCATGGAAAGGCTACCATGGACACTTGGAATCAAGTAGGGGACTATTTTTACAGTTTAAATAGTGTGTGTGGACTCTTGGTTTGCAGGGGAAGAGTTGAATTCATCAAACACTAGGTGAGTGCAACTACATTATGGCTAGTGGCTTGGAGAGGACCGCACTAAAGAAAGATGATAAATGGATTTTTTTGTGCCAATAAATAGAATGAGAGTGTGGGTACATGTATTCCAAACATGTGTGTGCAAGGAGGAGAGTTGAGGAGGTCACTTAAGCCCTCAAAGTTGGAAAAAGGAGCCAAAACCCTAGAAACGCTTAAAATTAGGGGGTATGAGGACAATCCTATGTATGAACACTTGTAGAACCTTACACCTCATAAATATTGAAGCCTATGGTACTAATAGGATGAATATCCAAAAATATTTGGGGGTTGTTAAGGCCGTTTTTGAGAAAATCCAAGAAATCGGGTTCTAGGAGGCCTAAAAGGAGCAAAAAGGCTACAAGGCCTGGAAACTAGAAATTTTTGAAAGCGAAGGGAAAAAGGTGAAAGTATGGAATGAAATGGACTAGTTAGGAGTAAAAACACCTAAAGAGAAATAATACCACCTTAACCTAGCCCTGGAGTGGTTAGGACACACTTGGGTTAGTGTGGGGCTCAAGGAAGCCTAGTGGTGGAATGGGAGTGTTGGTGAAGATTTTGAAATTGGTGGAGAGACCTATAAGGCATTAGGGGTTTAGGAGAAATCCCTGAGTAGGGTAGAGTGAAATACCCTAAGAATACCAAAGAATAGGTCTTGGGAAGAGCAAGAGTGCTCTTGAGGTATAGGGCTCCCCATCAAATTGGTATCAGAGCCAATAAAAGCCTGTGAATTGAAACTAGCAAATGTCAGAGAGAAGTGAATCCATAGGAGAGAATACCATGGTGACCAATGAAAATCTAGCTAGAGACTTGACAAAGCAGCAAGAGAAGAATATGCATCTTGAAGAGGCTATGGAAGAGATGAAGCGAAAATTGGAAGAAGTTGCTAAAACAACAAGTAAGATGAAACTATAGTTGTCAGAGGACATAGAACCAAAAATTGACCCTCCATTAGCAGAGGAACCCTTCCTCAAAGAATTTAATGCATTGAGTGGCAAGGCACTAGAAGGTGTCCTAGTGTTTACAGAGAAAATGGATGCAAAGTTGGTTATGGAATGGATAGAGGGAATGGAGAATCACTTTGAATATGATGGAATTATAGAAGCACAAAAGGTGAAGATATCCAAATCAAGGTTTAGAGGACAAGCATTAACTTGGTGGAATTCTCTACAAGAAGAAAGGGAGAAGGAAGGAAAGAAACCCATAGGAAGTTGGAAGAAAATGGTGGCTAAAGTTAAGGAGAACTATCTACCTGAGGACTATGACATTCAATTGCACAAGAAGAGGCAAAATATCAGAAAAAGGGACCTAGATGTAGCTGCATATACAAAGGAGTTACAAAAAATAAGCCTTAGATCTAGAGTTCAATAAGTTGAAAGCATCAAGGTGGATAGGTATCTAAATGGTCTTAGATGGAGCATCCAAGAGGAGTTGAGTCTTTGCACACTTATTACCCTCCATAGCTGCTATCAAATGGCTATTAAGGTGGAAGAGAAACTGAAAATGAAACAAGATTCCAATACTAGGGGTAGAGGAAGAGGTAGAGACCCTAGAGTTGGTCATAGAGGAGGTTTTGGTGGAAAAAGCCAAGAGAACAAAGGGCAAGGTGATTCCAAAGGTGGAGAGCAGTCCCTTGAGACAAATAGTAGAGGGGGTTATAGAGATAGAAGCTCAAACAATGGAAGAAGAGGAAAATCAAGAGGCTTTGGGAGAAGCTCTCATTTTGCTTCCATGAAATGCTACAATTGTGGACAGTTGGGTCATCCGGCTTATAGGTGTCTTGACAAGCCAACATCTTCACAAAGTGAGAGGAAGATCAACTATGTTCAAGAAGAGGAATGCTCCAAAAAATTAGAGGTGAGTCTAGATTCAGAGAAAGGTGAGAATCTCATGTTAAGGAGAATTTTCATAAAAAAACCTACCGAGGAAGAACACAAACAAAGGAGAGCTCTTTCTAGAGTCAAGTGCAAGATACTAGGAAAGGTTTGCAAGGTCATCATTGATTCAGGGTCTACTGATAATGTCATCTCAGAGGAGGTAGTACAAATGTTGAAACTCACCAAGATACCCCATGTGTTCCCTTACAAGGTTACTTGGTTGAACAAGGGGAAAAGTATACTAGTCAATGAACAAGTGTGGGCTAAGTTTACTATAGGAAAGTATCATGATAGGATACTATGTGATGTGTTACCAATGGATGCATGCCATCTGCTACTTGGAAGACCATGGCAATATGACAGGGAGGTAGTGCATCATGGCAAGGAGAATAAATATTCATTCAAGAAGGATGGAGTGACTTACAAAATACAATCTTTGTTAAAAGAAAATACAGTGGAAAAGGTAGAAACTAGTGTCCTTTTGTTGAGTGGAAAGGAATTTCTAAAAGTCATCAAGGAGGAAGAAGGAGTTTCTATCCAATCATGTTGAAGCCAAAGGAAGAGGAGTTACCTAATTAGCTACCTATGATAGTAGAAGTGAAGCGACTATTGGATCAGTTCAAGGACTTTATTTGTGAAGGTACACTAGCTACACTACCACCTAGGAGAAAAATCAGTCATCAAATAGACTTTATACCAAGAGCAACACTACCTAACAAGGTTGCATACAAGATGGCAGTAGAGCAAAACAAAGATATAGCAAGGCAAGTTCAAGAACTTTTGGACCAAGGGTTGATCAGAAAGACCATAAGTCCATGTGCTATTCCAGTTGTGTTGGCACCTAAGAAGGGAGATAAGTGGAGGTTGTGTATTGATTCTAGGGCCATAAATAGGATAACCATCAGATATAGGTGTCCTATTTCTAGGATAGAAGATCTAATGGACTATTTAGGGGGAGCCAAGTACTAATCCAAAATTGATTTAAAAAGTGGCTATTATCAGATTAGGTTGAAGGAGGGAGATGAATGGAAGTCGGCGTTCAAAACCACAAAAGGGATATATGAATGGTTAATGATGCCATTTGGGCTTACAAATTCACCTAGCACTTTTATGAGGGTGATGAATGAGGTCTTGAAGGACTTTATAGGAGTCTTTGTGGTTGTCTACCTAGATGATATCCTCATCTTTAACAAAACATAAATGATATTGTAATGTGATCTCGGCAAGGTTGTTATGTCTTGTCGACACGGGGTTTTCATCAGCATGTTCTCGAGGAGAGTCTTACCAAACAACACATGGATGGTTTCTTCAGCCAATCATATTGCTTCCAGTGTGAGGTCATAGAAAATATGCCTTGTCACACCGACTGGTGGCGAGAGGATGCATATCGGTAAGAGTTTAGGCTTTCGAAGTAATGTCTCGGCGAGTGACCTTCGGTCTCACCGATAACACAATGAGGAATTTGTTGGGATGAAAATTGTATTGTCTCAGCAACACATAAGATGGATAAAGTCTTTCGGTAAAACAAAGTGCACTTTGTATGAGGTCTCCCCGATGTCGGTATGTTATGGCGACCCACATAAGATAAAAGAATACATCAGTGAGAGAACCAATTTTCCACATAAACTCATGATGAATGAAGATTTTCAGTAAAGAAAAGTCTAATTTGTGAGATGTCTCTCTGATATCTCAAGGTTATAGCGAAACAGATGAAGCAAGGAAGCACATTTAGTAAGAAAATTTATTATGTCTCAGTGACTGGGAGATGGCATTCGAGGTGACTCTCGGTATAATGAAGCATTATCTACATGATGTTTCCCTGACTCCATGAGGTCACAATGAAACACATTGGGACAAGAGGATTTTCTTTGGTTTTGGAATAACAAACAGAATGCTATAGTGACATGCAAGAGGAAAAATGATGCATATCGACGAAACATAATGAGATCAAAACTAGGAAATAATGCGCTCGCATTATAACATGAGCACGTTATATTTTTCTTTGGGAATCCCTGACCCTTAGCATTGGTAGTTTCCTTGGAATACCAACCCAGAGGCTTGGAGAGCATTCCCAATGACCAAAGATGTGTTTTTGCAAATTCTACAATTTTTTCACATAATCGGGTTCGTGCTCACCATCAAGATTGCATTTGGTTCAATATTGAAAAAATCAAACACATGGGTAATGTTAGGTTCTCTCTTAGCTATCCAACGATGTAATTTTTTTCACTTTTTAACAATGTTAAGCCTTTCACCCATAATTTCTTTTGTTTGTATCTCTTTTTTGCCAAAAAGTAGTGTTTGTATTTTTTTTTGTTATAAATTAACTGTTCATCAAAATTTCAAATAAATTACATTTTTAGAAACTAGACTATATTCTACATTTAAAAAAAAATTTAAAAAAATCAATTACCTTCAAAAAAATTTAGGGGGAGCATGGCCAAAATTCTGCTTTTCACGAAGTGCCCACTTAGAAAATTAGTAAAAAATCAAATATTCATTAAAAAATTATCAAAAAAATCATGCATCAACTAGATACTATTAGCTAACTTTTGACTATTGCTATTTCAAAAATACTACAAAAAAGTTCACCGTGCTCAGGTCGTACAAGTGTTGCTATGTTATTTTTTTTGAAAAAAATAGCACCAATTTGTGTATGTCCCTATTTTGAACCCCTTAGTCTCAACCATTTTCAAAATAAATTAGTAGTTGAGAAAGTAGACTTGAAGCACTTCAATCCTTGTTTTTGTTCCATCTCAAAATTTTGAGTGTAAATATCCTCAATTTCATGTCCATGGTTAGTATTTCCTGATTTTAGAAAAAAAGTGGCCACTTAAGCCCCCTTTTTGGGAACCATCTTGGTGTACTTACCCACCTATTGATAATTCACCATCAACATCCTAACATATGTCTTAATGGATAAAACATTCCTATAATAAACATCACTAATGGATAACATCCTGAAACATCAAATAGCTATGGTAAGTGATAGTGTAACATCATTTATGTTTTTTATGATCTTATATTTTTTATTTATCTTAAAATGACATTCCCAAGATCTCTTGAGGATGTCCATAAGGATTTATAGAGGAAGGAATGGAGATATTGATCATTGATTTCAATTTGTTTTGTTTGTTAGATGCTTTTGTGATACTACCATGATGAATACTTGTTTTTTTGTGTGTTTGGAAGTCATTTTGATGAAATTCATTTAGCAATTTCATGTTAGGTACTCCTACTTCTTTGTGTAACTAGTCCAAAATATTTTGAAACTTCTTAGATTCTAGTATAATCAAGAATATTCTTTGTTTGTAGAGTCAAATTCCACACAATGCATACAAATGCACCTCAATTCTTAATACCCAGGTGTATCATGTATGTTTGCTACATAAATAAGGTTTGCTAAAGATATGAAGTCTCTATGAAAGCAATAGAAAACTCATCAATGACTAAAAAACAAGAATTTTCTTCTAACAATCCAACTAGCAATTCTTCTAACTAACAACTCCAACCTACATCACAGTATCATTAGTACCACATACATCTTGTATCCAAAAATTCATCAGTACACATCATATATCACTTATATCATATATCATTATCCATCAAATACATCATATATCATCATCCATTGCATAGATATATAAAATTATACATCTATCCATATCATATAAATGCATAAAAAAAGTACATAAACATGAGCATATATAAATAATCAAATATAAGAATCCATAGTCATCAATGAAACATCTCATAACACATAATAAGATGAATCAAAATATGGAATATATCATATATCATAAAAAATGAGAATCTCATATATATCATCAAGTATCATGGGGATCCATATCAGAATTGTGGCGTAGAAAATTGGACACCCTTGAGAAAAGAGACAATTTCACACTTTATTTGGACCTACTTTTGAGTGCCCCTAAATTATTCATCCCTCAAGACAACATTTATAGGCCCCTAAGACCCACTATTTTTTATCCAAAGACCAGTTTCACTTGAGAAATCACTTAAATGTTGACAAACATCATTTAATTCATGTATATCCTAAAAACCCATCTTTAAAAACCACTAGTGGGACTCATTTGCCACCTTGGGCGAATGAGTCCCCTCTAGTGGGACCCATTCCCCAGGCATGAAAAATGTGTCCCTTGTGAGGGAAATTTCAATTCTGAGCATGAATTTCACCAATTTAATTGAATTTTTCAATGGATGTCAGGCTCTTAGGTCTAAATAACAAGAAAATTAGGTGTCGATGCTTATAAATACTCATTTTAAGTCATTTTTCATATCTCTTAGTCACTTTTACAAAGCAAATTCTAAATTCAAGTCTTCCACAAAAAGTTTCATTAGCAAAGTTGAAGTTTTAGGGCAACAAACTAGGGTTTTTGTAGGTCTTGAAGATCACTCTTCATTGAGGGTTCAACATTGAAAAGAGTTGATGATGGATGTATATGGTGAATCATGGAGAAATCTAGGGTGAGGAGATGCAACTAGCCATCAAATCACACCTAAAGACTTGTTTTCAAAGTGATTCCATCTTCCATTTTCTATCTATCTTCAGATTAAGCTTTCCATTTCATTCACATCTCATTTGCATGTTATTTATCTCCATTTTGATGTATTGTAGGATTTCTAGGGTTGAATTCTTGCATCATTCAAATAACCTTTTCACATCTTATTCTAGCACAATAGAATAGGGTTTTATTATACTTCAGACTTTCCTAATCTTTAACACACTTAAGGCTAGGGTTTTATGTAGATTTTTTTCCATTTAAGATTTGATTGCCTAACTAGGGGTTTGACCAAGGAAAACCCCCCATTAGAAAAACAATTTTAACTTGTTTTGCAGAAATTTTCTGAGGTCCCTATTCGAGTTTCTATCAAAAAGTGTTGTACAGGTGACAATGTGTTGAACATAGATATGAATTTGCAAGAAATTGAAAATGGACCAATTCACCATGGATAGAAAATGAGTCCCTCATGAGGTGAATTTTAGATTCATATGTAGATATTGATACCTAGTGAGTATAAACTAGTTTGTGGGAAGAAAACCCCATCCTGGGATTGATTCACCCAGGGTGGCAAATGAGTCTCGGTCAACATAAAAGTCAAATTTACCAGATTTCTAGAGTGTCTTCCAGTCATCTTCAGCTTTACAGGTGCACACATTTTGAAATACAACTTTTGTTTAGTTTCATTTGTATATTTGTTCATCTTTTTAATCTTTTTGCAAACCTCACTATGTTTTTAAACATTATACATTTTATTAGTTTTGCATTAATAGTCAATCAATTTCATCAATTAGTTGCATTTACATTATTGCATTTATTTTTAATTACATCATAAAATCCTTTATTTGAGTGAACCACCTCAATTTTTGGGTTCTATCTCTCTACTTTTAGGTGAGAAACCCTAAGAGTGTAAGAGAAGTCTATAGATACCTCAAAATTGTTGGTTCATTTTGGTGAACTTGCATATTGAACATTATATCTTCCTGATTTGCATTTTCGTTTGCATCCCAGGACTCCATTATATTGTATTCTTCATTTTTTTTCCATCTTAGGGCTTCTTAAAGTTGCATTAGTGAAAGTATCATTTAGAGTTCATTATTGCATCTTATTTCATTACATCATTCCAAAATTCTGCATTTTGAGTCTTTATCTACATTGCAAAGACCTAAAATCATCCATAAAAGTAAAAAAAAATAGAAAATTTTTTAAAATACCTCTCTTGGGACTCATTCGCCACCTTAGGCAAATCAGTCCAACTACAATTTTTGAATTAGTGTTTCCAGAATTCAATTTATTGCAATGCACTTTTCTATTTCCTCCAGTTCCCTTTTCTATTTTAGTTCAATTACTTTGTTTTATATTTCAATCATAATCGTCACTTCCTTTCATGGAATTTATGGATAGTATTATATTTTTACAAGTTTCATTTTCAATGTTAGTTCCTAGTTCTTTTAGATCAAATTTGTTAATACATAAAAACATAAAAATAGAAACATCAAAAAAATGATTCAATTTAGAAATACTATCTCATCCAAGCCTCTTAGTAGTGATGATGTAGTCAAGTTAGATGAAATCCTTTAGGACTTCCTCTCACTCACTTCATCCTCTAAACCTTTCCATGAGATTCCTAAAACGATTGAAGATAACCTATCCCACAAATGTTTTAGTAGTGATGACCTTGGCTTGTTATATGAAGCCCTTCAAGAATTAATCTCGCCTAAGTCATCTAATAAGGTTTTTTGTTCCCAACCTACAACAACAAAAATTAATGTCTCTCAATTTTTCCATGACCAACACAACATACTTTCTGATAACCTACCCCTCAAACATTTTAGTCGTGATGACCTTGAATTGTTAGATGAGTCCCTCCTAGACTTCATCTCACTTAAGTCATCCATTAAGGTTTGTTGTGAACAATATAAAACTAAGGATGTTAAATTTATTACACCTCAAATCATTCCTTACCCACCCTCTCATAAACTTCATCCTTCCAATAAACCTGAGTTCACTCTTTACCCACCTAAAACTGATGTGTTGCTTGAATCTAGTAATACTACTATTGCTCATACATATAATACTTGAAACAATCTGTAACCATCGCAACCAACCCCACTTACCTAATCTTCCTAGTGCTCCTCAATTTCCCTCACACAAAAATGAGTATGATCTTCTTGAATCATTAAAGAATACTCCTAAAAAGATTTCTCTTTGGGATTTACTTTAGAATTCACTAAATTTCCACACTATTCTTTAAACAACCTTACAACAAATTGTAGTTCCTCCTAGTACAACTTCGAATGACGTGGTAACTTTAATACATGGAATGAATAAGGTTAATCTCGACATTACTTTCCATAAAAATGATCTCCCTCCTTTAGAGTTGTGAAAAAAAAATGAATCCTTTATGATAATTACTCAATTCAATCGAATAGGTATCAAAAGAACCCTCATTGATAATAGTTCTACCCTTAATGTGTGTAGTGTGAATCTCCTTGATAGATTGCGTGTTGACAAGTAACAAATAAAACCCGATTACTTATCCATTTGAGGATTTGAAAATATAACAAAGCAACCACTCAGTGTAACCACCTTTCCTATTATGGTTGGGACGGCTACTAGGAAAACTCCTATTCATGTCATGCCTTATGATCTTTCATATAATCTTCTTCTAGGCAGTCCATGGATTCATGAGATGAATTTAGTGCCTTTGTGCAGGGCCACCCAAGCTCCTTAAGGATCACATGAAGGTTTAGGAGGATGCAGGGGTCTTGAAGACCTATTACACATTTGAGAGCATCAATTATGACATTTTGAAACCTATAATGGCTTTATAATGGATAAATGCAATAAGGGAATCAAAAGTCCTGAGGGTCCTGATAAGGACCCTAGGACCAAAATAAAATGTAATTGGACCAATAGTGTCCTAGGGGTCTAGATAGGTTTTTCTTATGTTAATTTAGGTTGAGTGATAGAATGAAATAACCTTTAGAGGGTTTAAGTTAGTAGAAGTTAATAAATGAAGAGTTGGAAATTCAAATTTTGAAATCCAATGGCTAGTTTTCTTTTGGACGGGTAAGTGGTTTTTAGTTGTTTAAAAATCATAATGTAATAAAACAAATCCTAACTAGTTGGAGCAATTGGGTGAAGGGTTTACAAAGATGGAAAAGTCATTTGTATGGTAAGGTGGTTAACATTACAGGTTTTGTACAGACTGCTATAGAAAAATAGTAAAAACTTTAGTTTTCTTGCATTTTTTTTGTGCTTTCTTGATAAATTTCTGATTTCTATTGGTGATATGCTTAATTGGATGTATTGAGGACTTTTTTTTACATTCTTTTAAACCCTTCTATGTCCTAAAAGGAAAAAAAAATAGTTCCTTTTATCAAACATTGACTTTCCACAAAATAGTTTTGATTTTCCACTAATTTTGAGAATCTTCATGGATGTTTGATTCATTTCATGGAGGAATGTTATTTTAACCTATTAAATGGATCTCTTCTTACATGTATCATATGGATCTAACAAGCTAATGTGCAAGAAGGAAGAGTTCTAAGGTGTACACTAAGTTTTGACAAGGCAAAGTGCTTGAAAATGGTGCGTAAGGTATAGTAGTAGATCTACCTAAATAAGGGGAATGTTTTTAACTTGAAGTTGTTTAAACATGTCGAGTTATTGGTGAAAAGTCAAAGAATTGGTTTTGGAAGTGTTCGGAAGGCTATTTTTCAAGAAGCCCTAGTTTTAAGGGATTTAAGTGAGGGTTTTGTGATTAGGGGACTTAAAAGTGTCAAGGGAGTCTAAAACATTGAAATTCCTTATTTTGGAGACAATTTAGGATACTGTTGAAAGTCTCATAATCAAGGGATAAGATTGGAATAAGGTTGCTTTGAAAAAGAGGGCTAATTAGGCCTTAAATTTGTGGAAACAATAGGTTTTGGAAGGATTGATCTGAAACAAGAGCCATCAAGGTTTGGATATGTTGTGTAGCATTATAAAAAAAACTTGAATCAATCATTTTTTGGGGATTCCTTTGGAAAATTTGTGAGAAAAGTGAAAAAAAATTCACTGGTGACCTAGTTGGGCTAGAAGCCTAGTCAAGGTGGATAACTGGGTTTGTGTCTAAGATAGAGATTTGGGGATTTTTAACCATTCAAGATAAGTTTGGTTGAGTTACTTAAGATCACTCCAAGTCTTTGGGTCCATAAGGGAAGAATATAAGTTATAAGTGTACTAGTGAATCCATATCTCCATAAGGGTACCTAGAAGAAAGTTTGAGAGTATATCATTGTAGGCTTTGAAACTTTGAGTTTTTCCTAAATTCCGATACCCTCTACATCAGAGTGGTATTAGAGAAAAGAGTAGGTCCTTTTAAGGGTTGAAGGTTCAACAATTCCACCTAAAAGTCAATTAGCAAGAGAGTTGGAGGAGTTGAGGGAAACCTTGGAAAAAGAAAGAAGGGAAAGAAAAGAACAAGAACCAGCAAGAGAGCAAGCTAGATCAAGGGAAGAGAGGAAATGGAGAAGGAAGAGAGAAGCTATGGAAGCTAGGATAAACAACCTTGAGAGAAATAGGATAGAAGAACAAGAAAACCAAGAAGATAATGATGAAGAAGAAGAGAATGTATGGGTAACTCAAGAACAACTAGCAAATGAGATAGAAGAACCTAAGGAAAGGAGGTTAGTAATGAACTGTTGAAAGCAATATGAGGTCATGGAGGAAAGAGTCACATAGATTTTCCTATCTATCAAGGAAAGATGGATAGTGAAGAGGTGTTAGGATGGCTTGATGCCTTAGACAACTATTTTGAGTTTGAAGACATGGAGGAAGAGAGGAAGGTTAAGTTTGCCAAAACCAAGTTGAGAGGTAAAAAATTGACATGGTGGACTAGTTTTCAGAATGATAGGATGGTTAGGGGATTGCCAAAAGTTTCTACATGGGCAAGGATGAAGAGTTTGGTCAAGGAGAAATTCCTACCATTTGATTATACAATTCATGTGAAGAGGATGAGGCAAAATTTAAATCAAAAGGACTAGGACGTGATGTCCTATACAGAGAAATTTCACAAGCTTGGTATCAAAGGAGGATATGAGGAAGAAGATCAAAAAGTAGCCAGGTATATCAATGGATTGAGGTATAAATTACAAGATGAAATTGGTTTGCAGATGCCAAGGACATTAGGAGAATGCTTTCAGTTGTCCATTAGAGCAGAGGAAAAGGTGAAAAGGAAGAAAGAGAGGTCAAGCAATGGTGGAAGAGGAGGTAGTTCATATAGAGGTAGAGGTAATAGAGAACAAGGGCAAGGCATCAATGATGAAAGTAGCAATGACGAAGGAAAAGAGGTGTTTTTAGATCAAAGAGGAGGATACACACATAGATAAGGAGGTAGATTTGGACAAGGTAGAGGCACATTCACAGGAAGGTGTTTCAATTGCAATGAACTAGGGCATCCTTCTTTCAAGTGTCCTAAATGGGAATAATCAGATAGGGGAAGAGATAAGAGGGAAATTTTGGTACAAGAAGAAGATGACAAAAAGGAGGAACCAAAAACATTTATGGCAAACCTTGTAACTGATGGTGAGTTCCTTATGGTAAAGTAAGGGGAAATACTTCATCAAGAGCCAAAGGTAACCATTTTCAAGACAAATTGTTTAAACCATGGTAAAATATTTAGGTTGCTCATAGATTTAGGATCACATAGCAATTTGGTTTCATCTAATATGGTAGCCAAGTTAGGAATTGAAAAATTTGATCATCCTACTCCATACAAGGCCACTTTGGTAACTCAATTGTAGCATGTAGAGACTAGTAAGAGGGCTTATGTGGATTTTTCAATTGGAGCATATCAGGATAGTGTGCTTTGTGATGTAATAGGTATAAGTTGAGGCCTTTTCCTTTGGAGCAGTTAAAAGAAAATTTCATGATCTATTTTGAGAAACATTTGTAGGTGGATATGTAGGGTAAGACAGGGCAAGATACTGGTTGGGTGACAGATGACAAGTTGCAACAGAGACATAAGGTATACAGTCTTAAAAATTAGAACCTTTGGGACTTGGGAAGTATCAAGATTGGGGGTATTGAATTCCCTATTGTTGAGGTTAATAGATGTGGTGTTCCTCTACAAAGAAGTCAATGCAATGAAGGCAAGACTAGGGTACAAGGACAAACTGAGATCAAATAGCAAAGAGGACAAAAAAATCACTATTTTGGTTCTAACATAATGTGTGACATGAGTGCAAGTTGGCAGAAAAGGAATAAGGTGACTTTAGGAGATTTCATGTGATGTAATTAGAAGGTGCAAACATCTAGGAACAAGGAGTCTTGTGGTGGTAACAAGTTGGATATCTCTTGGGGCAAGAGACTTTTCTTTCTTGGGGAGAATGGTGTTGGGGAACCCAAGCTCCTTAAGGATCACCTAAAGGGTCAGGAGGATGTAGGGGTCTTGAAGACCTATAACACATCTTAGAGCATCAATTATGACATTTTGAAACCTATAATGGCTTTTGGAATGGATAAATACAATAAGGGAATCAAAATTCCTGAGGGTCCTAATAAGGACCCTAGGACCAAAATAAATTGTAATTGGACCAATAGTGTCGTAGGGGTCTAGGTAGGTTTTACTTATGTTAATTTAGGTTGAATGATAGAATGCAATAATTTTTAGAGGGTTTTAGTTAGTAGAAGTTAAGAAATGAAGAGTTGGAAATTCAAAATTTGAAATCCAACAACTAGTTTCCTTTTGGGCTGGTAAGTGGGTTTTAGTTGTTTTAACAATCATAATTTAATAAAACGAATCCTAATCGGTTGGAGCAATTTGGTGAAGGGTTTACAAAGATGGAAAATTCATTTGTATGGTAAGGTGGTTGAAATTGCAGGTATTATACAGAATGATACAAAAAAAACAATAAAAATTTAGTTTTCTTGCATTTTTTAGTGCTCTCTTGATGAATTTCTGATTTCTGTTGGTGATATACTGAATTGGATGTATTAAGGACTTGTGTTTAAATGTTTTAAACCCTTGTATGTCCTAAAAGGAAAAAACAACTAGTTTCTTATATAATACATTGATTGTCCACATAAAAGTTCTGATTTTCCACTAATTTTGAGAGTCATCATGGATGTTTGATCCATTTCATGGAGGAATGTTTCTATAACTTGTGAAATGGATCTCTTCTAACATGTATCATATGGATCTAACAAGCTAATGTGCAGGAAGGAAGAGTTCTAAGGTATACGAGTTTTGACAAGGCAAAGTGTTTGAAAATGGTGCCTAAGGTATAGCAGTAGGAGATCTACCTAAATAAGGGGAATTTTTTTGAGTTGAATTTGGTTAAACATGTTGATTTATTAGTGAAAAGTCAAAGAATCAGTTCTAGAAGTGTCTGGAAGGCTAGTTTTCAAGAAGCCCTAGTTTTAAGGGATTTAAGTGAGGGTTTTGTGATTAAGGGACTTAAAAGTGTCAAAGAAGTCTAAAAATTTGAAATTCCTTAGTTTGGAGACAATTTAGGATATTTTTGAAAGTCTCATAATTAGGGGATAAGATTGGAATAGGGTTGCTTTGAAAAAGAGGGCTAATTAGGCCTTAAATTTGTGGAAACAACAGGTTTTGGAAGGATTGGTCTAAAACAAGAGCCATTAGGGTTTGGATATGTTTTGTAGCATTATAAAACGCACTTGAATCAATAATTGGTTTGGGGATTCCATTGGAAAAGTTGTGAGAAAAGTAAAAAAAATAGTTGTTGGAGACCTAGTTGGGCTAGAAGCCTAGTCAAGGTGGATAAGTGAGTTTGTGTCTAAGATAGAGGTTTGGGGCTTTGTAACCATTCAAGACAAGTTTTTATTAGTTCCTTAATATCACTTGAAGGGTTTGGGTCCATAATGGAAGCATATAAGTTATAAGTGTAATATTGAAGCCATATATCCATAAGGGTACTTAAAAGAAGGTTTGGGAGTATATCATTGTAGGCTTTGAAGCTTTGAATTTTTCCTAAAGTACCATACCCTCTGCATCACTTTGACCATTCATCTTATAATTAAATATTTCTATAAAAACAACATTTATCAAGTTGAAATAGACCCCAAGCCTAAAAGTTGGTTATAACATGAAAAAGGAACTACATGTCCTCTCAAAATATTAATTCCAACATCTAATATAGACCCTCTAGAATTTGAACAACAAGATGAGGAATCGGTGCCTAAATTATGTGGTGATGATTGGGGATCCTTAGAATTAACACCTTCATTTATGGGTGAATACATAATCAAGCAAAAGAAAGATAAGAAACTAGAGCAACCAACCTTCATGTCAACTCAAAATTCTGAACAATATTCTCAAACATCTATCTCCTCTACTTTGTAAGAAAATACAACATACAAAACAAATTTTTATGAGATATATTATCAACCTTCGCCTAATCTAAAAGAAATGGAGAAAATTTATGGAAATGGTTATGAACTTGTAAAAAAAATAGGATATATAGGAAAAGGATGTGGAAAGAATAAACAAGGCATTTGCGCCCCTATAGAACCTAATACACAAGAGGAAAAAAATAGATTGGGATATTCTTTTTTAAGATAAAAAAAGCTACTCAATGACCATCTTTGAACATCAACACTATTACATGTCAACCAAAGCACAAACTCACAATCAAACATCTTGAATTTCTTGATATGAACTTATCACCATGATGGCAGTATGTTGATAGTGATGAAACATTGAAAAAAATGTCAGGATTTTATGATAACATATCCTCTACTCCTCCCATGAAATGGGTTACTTGTGTTGTGATAATTACCAAGCAAAAAGATAGTGATATCCCTGAAGAACCATATGATTATGAAGTTCCTAAATCTAATGAACTCCCCTTAGGAGATAAAATTGATGTGCCAATGGAAATCGCTGATAAAGAGAAAGTTATTAAGATTGGGAAGTGCCTTGATGATGAAGAACAAGAGGACACTACAACCTTACTTCATGATTTTTCCTAAAAATATTTCTTTGAAAAATTCTGATATATTTGGAATTGACCCAAAAATTGTGACACATAACATCATTCTCACTAAAAATGCTAAACCTATTTGCCAAAAGATACAAAAAATGAACACTAATGTAGCCTTACATGTTAAAGCAGAGCTTGAAAAAATACTTGATGTAGGCTTCATTCTACCTCTTGATTATTCTCTTCGGATCTCAAACATTGTTGTAGTTGCTAAACTCAATAATCATATTAGGGTATGTATAGATTTTTTTGACTTGAATAAAGCTTCTTTAAAATACGACTTTATGCTTCCTAATATTGACATGATCATGGATTCAACTGCTAGACATGCTTTGTTGTCATTCATGGATGGATTTTTTGGCTATAATCAAATCCTTATTAATAATCAAGATCAATACAAAATTGCATTTACAACTATTTGGGGAACATTTTGTTCAGTTGTGATGCCTTTTTGTTTAAAGAATATCAACACAACTTATCAACGAGCAATGAAATTGGTCTTTCATGATTACATACATAAAATTTTGAAAGATTATGTTGATGAAATCCTTGCTAAATTCTTAATAAGAAAATACAATGTAAATGTTCTTGGGAAGATCTTCAAACAAATACATAAATATAATATGAGATTAAATATGAAAAAGTGTCTTTGGTGTAGAAAGTGGTAAAATTTTGGGGTTTTTCATATCTCACAGAGGCATTGAAGTGGACACAAAGAAAATTGATGCCATTATTAACATGCCACCTCCTAATAAAAATTCTCAATTATGCACATTACAAGGCCTAATTCAAGCTATTCGTTGTTTCATTGCGTCCTTAGTTGATCATGCATTACCCTTCACGTATCTCCTCAAAAAGGATGTGCCTTTTGATTGTAATGAAAATTGTAAGCATGCTTTTGAGAGTTTAAAGGAATACCTTGCAACTCCACCTATTTTACAACCCATTGCCCGCCAAATAAACAATTTATCCTCTACAAAGTCGCGTCAACCCAAGCTTTTGCAACCTTGTTGGCTCATCAAGATGATCATGGAAAAGAGCATCCTATTTATTATAGTAGTCAAACTTTAATCAATTTTGACACTTGATATTCACCAGTTGAAAAACAATGTTTGGCCCTTGTATTCGCTACTAGTAAATTGCAACATTATTTACTAAATGCTAAAATACAAACTAACAAAAGTAGATTGCCTTAAGCATATTTTTAATAAAATTGACTTATTTGGACGCTTAGCTAAGTGGGTGATGTTGTTAATAGATTTTGACCTTAAGTTTGTTTCCCAAAAAGAAATTATAGGACAAGCATTAACTGATCACTTAGTTGATGCCCATTCTCCTCTCGCTTTACCTAATCATGACTCCTTTCCTGATGATAGTGTCTTGAATACAAATGTTAAAATGTGGGAATTGTATTTCGATTGATCTAAGTGTAGAACATGTTCTGGTGTTGGAGTGGTATTAATTCCAACCAATGGAAATCCCATTCCCTTGTCCTATCAATTAAATTTCCTATGTATAAATCATAGGATTGCGAGTTTCTTTAACCATGAATGCTAAACATATCAAGATATTTGGTGATTCATAATTAGTAATCAAATAAATCATTGGGATGTATCAAACTAAACATGACAATTTATCAAGACACAAGGATCTTATAATGAAACTATTAGAGAAGTTTGAATCATTTACCATTGATAACATCCCATGAAAAGACAATCAACATGCAAATACAATGGCAAGTGAAGCCTCTCTTATATCCCCACAGGATCCTTCAATAGACTTCACCTTTGTTATTCACCCCATTAGGAAACCTTCAATTGACACTTCCTTGGAAGACATTTTAATTACAACTCAAGAAGACTCGCAATAATGGTATGGCACATTATACAATTATTTAAAAGATGGTACCATTCCTGAGCCCACAACAACAAACACTCAAATTCGTTTATGCAAACTAGCAGCCAAATACATGATTTTCATTGATGTATTGTATAGAAGATCTTTTAGTGGTCTCTTAGTAAGGTGTCTTAAGGATTCTAAAATTCCTATAGCCCTTGAGTAGGCTCATGCTGGTGCCTATGGAGGTCATTTTGGATGATGGTTGTTAGTGCAAAACATCTATATGGGATATTATTGGAGACACATGGAGAAATACTACTTTGCTTATTTCAAACGATGTCACAAATGTTAAGAGCATAGCAATCTAATTCATGCCCCTACTTTTGAGCTCTGTGCCAAAATTCCCATTTTTCCATTCTTAGTATGAGGATTGGATATTATTGTAAAAATTTCACCAACCTCTTTAGCTAGACATACATTTATCATAACTATAGTCGACCACTTCACAAAATGGGTGGAAACTATTCCTCTTTGATCTACAAACAATAAAGTAATTTGTTGTTTCATATTGGAACACATAATTCCTCACTTCAGTCTTTCATCTACAATCGATTTAGACAATGGAACCCCATTTGAGAACAATGAGGTTAAGAAATTTCTAGAAACATTCAACATTCAACATCAATTTTCCACATTGTATTATCCACAATCCAATGGAAAAGCTAAAAGCACTAATAAGATTCTGGAACAAACATCATTAGGATTGGCATACACAATTACATTATGTGCTTTGAGATTGTTTAATAGGTGTTAGATTGTCCATAGGAACTACACCTTATAACCTTGTTTATGGCACAAACACGATCATGCCCTTGGAGTTAGAAATTCCTATGCTATGAATTGCTCTTCAAGACCTTATTGATGTTTTCGCTTACAAAGACCGATGACTACATCAATTTGAGATGTTCAATGAAAAGTGCATTAACACTCTTGATCATATCCAAGCTTACATTAAACAATTACAACAAAAACATAGTACTCATGTCATTCCTTGAATGTGTCATAAGGGTGATTTCATTCTCTATGAGAATCAACACAATACTAATGCTAACCATGAAGATAAAGATAAATTCAGCCCTAATTAGTTGGGACCTTATATAGTTGATACCAGTTATGGGTCTAGTGCTTATGTCTTAACAAAGCTCAATGGAACACCCCTTAAGGAACCTATTAATTCCACACAATTGCATCGGTATTATCTCTAGTCTTCCTGAATAGTATGGATTATAATGTAGCATTGTCTAAAATTATTTGATTTCATTCCAAACAACTTTCACATTGCTTCGTTCTTGACAATTGACGTTGTGTTTTGCTTAAACACTAAGGTAATTATTTAATTTCTTTTTATAATTAATTTAGATTTCATGCTATTCATCTTCCTATTATGTTAAGTTTAACCCTTATAAGTATTATAATTGTATCTAATTTAACATACTTTATTTAATTCAACAATGTTGTTTCTGAAGTGAAATTGAAATATGTTTTACATTAGATCACATTAACCTTTGTTAAATCATCTAGTATTTAATTAAATAATTTTAACTAAGTTATTTAATTAATCAAATTGTCATTGCACATTCAAATCAAACAGTTTTGTGTACATCTCAATATCATATACAAAATTACTAAGGTCTATGAGAACTAGACCCATCAGGATTTAGTGCCCATGATCTAGTCCCCAGACATCGTGAGACAGTTGTTTGTGATCATGATTGCGATCCACCAACTCTAAGTGCATACTCCAAACCCTGTACTCGACCAAGAGCCACAAGTCGATCCTCTATCATTTGGTCCCTCTCCACTCATACCTGTGCTAGCTCTACATGTAGTCTCTCAACCTTTGTTGAGGTCTGTGATGACTTTCCTACACTCTCAACTCGATGGAGTCATCTCCTCATGCTCTTGTACATTTCCCACAACCTCATGAAAGGTCTGAGTGACCCTGGATCCTGCTCCATGATCACTGGGGGCACGTAGTCAGGATCCACCTCCTCCTCATTGATGGATGTAGGCACTCTCTCCATTGTAGCCTGATGATAGAACTCTCAACAGTCTCTTGTCACTCCTAAAAGATAGAAAAGGTACACAATCTATAAAAATCATCATGATATATATATATATATATATATTATCAAACACTCAAAGTATATGCATAAAATCAAATATCATCACATATGTCTCCAATAATTTGAGTAATATCAACATCATCCTCTCTAGGGGGCATGGAGGATGTGCTAGCCTCTCTCTTACTATGGTCACTGATGTCTATTGTAGCTACTGCACATGATCTAGTCCTACGAGTGTGAGAAGCCTCACCATGCTCATGTTGATCCTCAATCACTACCTCATCACCCTAACTCAAGGGTGGCTCCTCCGCACAATAGTCATCCTCCTCATAATCATTGTCATCCTCATAGTTAGGATCAACCTCTAAATCATACTCATCATCAATTACATTAGTAAATATATTTATTTTCCTGTATCATACATCCTTGGCCCTAGCCTTCGGCTCATCTCCCTCATCTAGTGCTAGTCCTACACCACCTATAGGGACATCCATGGGAAATACAAGAGATGGTCATGTCACTAACCACCACTCCTCATGCTCATCTATGCTGCCAACATCATCAATGTTAGTGATTGGTGGCTGATTGTGGTTTGAATCATCATAATCACTCTCACGAACATGATCTATAGTGAGATGAATAGTATCACCTAGCCTCTGAGCACTCTAGACTGATCACCTAATGAAGGGGAACACCCTCAGTGGTGTTTACATGTACCCAAAATATCGCATGAATCGCCCATAATAGAAAGGTCATACAACATAGTCATGTCATCTAGCTAAAAATCTGTCCATCTGCATCCTCCTCAGCTATCCTAGGGGCTATGACCAATGTAGTGTGAGTAGACAAGGTCTCCATATGATCTTATCCTCCTCTAGCCAGTCAAATCTCACCCTCCAAAATGTAGATCTTCGTACTACCACAAGTGTCATAAAGGATAGTTGAAGGCATCTGGACATCCTCTAGCTATAACACATGGGAACCTGACAAGCCTGGTGTATGTAATATGCTCCAGGCACCATACCTACAGAAGCATGTAGTGCACCATACTATCAATCTTTCGAAAAAAAAATCAGCCAAGATTATAATAAATATTTTCTAGGATGTGGCATCCCCAAGCATAGATTGTCCTATGCTCATACATCTCCTAAATCAAGTGTACCAATCCTCCATCCAAGTGTGTTACTTGTCCATCAAGATTGAGAACAAGAGCCATTGTATGCATCATAATCTTTTGCACAATGGGGGATCACGAATATAGAAGCATGGGAAGCTCGATTCACACTCTCATGGGCTCATCATGAACAAGTCCATCCAAGTAGTACTGCATGTCCACCTTCTTCTTCCATAATGACCAATCGCCTTGGAAATATAACTTCTCTCCCCAAATAGGAACCTAGAGAATATAGTGTACATCCTCTAGGGTGATGGTCATCTCCCCAGTCAAAATGTGAAATGTACATGTATCAAAATCCTAGTGCTCACATAGGGTCATAAGCATGGCATTATGGTATCTCATTGGTGGCATTAGATATGCCGAATAGATACCTATTACCTATAAATACTCTATCTCTACTACTAATAGTGTTGGGGCTAAATCTCTAAGAAAGCTAATTTATCTCCCTCGTAGCCATTGTTGTAATTAGGCTGGAACCTATAAAAATCGCAACAAGATGCTCTAAAAATTCATCTAACATCTTCAATTTTTCCTATCATTGATCATGCAAGTGTGCTAAACTCAATTGAGTGTGCTTTTATAAAGGCCCTAGACACTTTAGGACCCTTTTGGGACACTTCACAAAGAAACAAGACACTTTGTGAAGAAAAGGGATAGTTTGCAAACAAATGGGACACATTGTGAAAAAAAGGGGACACTTTGCGAATTTTTTTCCAAGATCCTAAATTAACCTATAAATGCATAAAAAATCATTAAATCATTACAAAATAACTAAGCGAAAGTTGCAGAATTGACTCACCTCATAGTACAACTTTTTGGGCGCCACCTGCTCATGAAGCTCATCTAATCGCGACGACATGCAACCCCTTCTACTTGCCATCCTCTCATCTCACTTGTCACTCTCAAGCTACAAGAAGGTAAAATACAATAGTAAGTGACAAATTACTTTCTTCTACCTCTTTTACCACATTTTCATCACTTTTACTCTTACACATTACACTAGAATTATTTTCTCTTAAGAGTTAATAAAGCATCTTTTCTTCAAAACAACATAAAAGAAGTTAGCAAACTTTGTTTTTGATGTTGTTTGATGCATTGGAATCATAATTCTACACCTGACATCATCAATCATCTATTGTTAAGTGGCATGGTACTTGGAAATTCCCTATGGTATGATGTTCCTTATTCAATGTGGCTAGATTGCTACCTTGATTCCACCTCCATAAAGCAAGAAAAATCAAGAGGGGTCATATATCTACCCTCAAATTGGATTCCTAGAAGTTAGATAAAAGAATTATTGAAAAATTAATGAATTTGTGTTACAAGATGTAGTCCTAATGTTGTGGTTTTGCAGATACTACATTGGGGGCTTCATTCTCTTGTCATTTGAATGAGTATCCTTTTATGCAATAAAGTGCACTATTTAGAGTCCTTTAGCTTAAATATGCACATAGAGTCATATGGGTGCTAAAGTGGGGACTAAATGTGGTGTAGAAAATTGGACACTCTTGAGAAAAGAGACAATTTCACACTTAATTTGGATCTACTTTTGAGTAACCCTGCATTATTCATCCTTCAAGATAAAATTTATATGCCCCTAACACCCACTATTTTTTATCTAGAGGTCCGTTTCACTTGAGAAATCACTTAAATCTTGACAAAAAACACCTTTAAAAACTACTAGTGGGACCCATTTACCAAAGGTGGCGAATGAGCTGGTTTTGAGGGAAATTTTAATTTTGAGCAGGAATTTCACTAATTTAATTCAATTTTTCAGTGGATGTCAACCTCTTAGGTCTAAATAATAGGAATATTAGGTGTTGATGCTTATAAATACTCTTTTTTAGTCACTTTTCAAATCTCTTAGTCATTTTCACAAATCAAATTCTAAAGCCAAGTCTTCCACAATAAGTTTCATTAGCAAAGTTGAAGTTTTAGGGCAGAAAACTAGGGTTTTCATAGGTCTTGAAGCTCACTCTTCATTCAAGGTTCAACATTACAAAGAGTTGATCATGGATGTCTATGGTGAATCATGGAGAAATCTAGGTTGACAAGACATAACTAGCCATCAAATCATACCTAAAGACTAATTTTCAAAGTGATTCCATCTTCCATTTTCTCTCTATCTTTAGATTAAGCTTTGTATTTCACTCACATATCATTTACATGTTATTTATCTCCATTTTGATTTGATGTAGGATTTCTAGGGTTGAATTTTTGCATCATTCAAATCACCTTTTCACATGTTATTCTAGCAAAATAGAATAGGTTTTTATCATACTTCAAACTTTCCTAGTCTTTAATACACTTAAGGATAGGGTTTTATGCATATTTTTTTCCATTTAAGGTTTGATTACCCAACTAGGGATCTAACCAAGGAAAACCCCCCATTATACAACCAATTCTAAGTAGTTTTTTAGGAATTTTCTAAGATCCTAATTTGGGTTTTTGTCAAAAAGTGTTGTATAGGTCACAAGGTGCCAAATAGAGATATGAATTTGAAAGAATTTGAAACTGGACTGATTTGCCATGGATGGTAAATGAGTCGCTCATGAGGTTAATTTTAGAGTTAGATTGAGATCTTGATACACAGTGAGCAGAAACTAGTTTATGGGCAGAAAACCCTATCCTAGGACTGATTCATCGAGGGTGGAGAATGAGTTCCAATCAACATAAAAGTCAAATTTACTAGATTTATGGAGTGTCTTCCAGTCGTCTTTAGCTTTACTGAAATACAACTTTCTATTAAGTTTCATTTGTATTTTTGTTCATCTTTTTAATCTTTTTGTAAACCTCACTCTCTTTACAAACATTGTACATTTTATTATTTTTGCATTAATAGTCAATCAATTTCATCACTTAGTTTCATTTACATCATTTAGATCAAGTACAACTCATCCCTGCTAGCCTTCTTATGGAGGAGATCTATGTTGTTGGCTCTGATCAGGAGAGGGCTATGGGAATACTGGAGAATAATGCGGTTCTCTCAATTATAGCCCCCAAACTCTACACCTGTCTACACACTTGACTCTCTAAAAAGAGGTAGTCTTTAATCCCTTCAGAAAAAGGTTTCATATAGCATCTAATAATATATGCACCACTACAAAGCTAATTCGGCTCAACCTGATAATGAGTAAGCGGAACAAAGGAGGCTAATGAAATCTCTACAACTAATCTTTACTGACACCGTGTAGCTAGCTCCTGCCTAAGGGGACCTCTCTCCTGGTGAAATCCATCTTTCTTTGCAGTAAGAACAACCACCTAACCCTCAATATCCTACCTTCATGCAATCTTTGCATCCCTCTCAATAACCTAATCATCATTGTCCATGACCAACAAGGCTATTTATGCTGCTACTACTACATCCATCTATGGAGGAGAAACCTGTGGTTCCTCTTGGTCCTAATGAGGCTTATCCTAATGTTGTAAATCATCCTACTACACATCATTCCATGCTCTATCTAGCTGCTCAACAATGATTAACAACCTCTATCGAATTACCCTCCTTCTTATGATACCAACCACTCTATGCACTTGTCCCATGAGTGGCTTAGTACCAACAAGATTTGTAAATCATAGATGAACACAATGGTCCCACCACTAATCATAATATTGAGTAGTCCCAAGATCTACTAGACCCACTACCCAATCCCATCCAAATGGGGCAAGTCATCAAAACTTTGTAAGAACATCTATAGAAGAGGCATATGACATCTTGGCTTGTCCACTTGAACCATTTCTGGCACTCTTCAAACTGATGGAGAACCCAATTCAGAAAATAATTCTCCTGAAGGGAATCTGCATAGCCTATAAGCCACTGTGTGTGTTGGAAAAATGGAAGCTACTCCATATCATCATGCCAGGCCTCACAACATATCCATGGCCTCCAAATGAATGTAGGCATATCATCAAAAATTCCATGCTAGTAAGATAATTTTCCAGGCCACATGTAAGGTATGAAATATGAATATTTGTAACAAAATGGATCCTTCAAATCTTGATCCATAATGCCATCCAACCTCATCACTAGAATATTCTCCTAGGCCCATACATGTAAAAGTGTCATCCCTGCATCAATAGCCATGCCACCATTATAAGCAACCTTGTGCATGTATCTATACAAATATTCCAAAAGACACAAACCCTAAGAATATCAGGTCCTGTGCTCCATCATTTGCTCAATGTTAATGCCCTATCCAACAAGAAATTTCCTACCCCTACGATCGAGCATAGTGAGCCGCATGATTAAGTTAGCTAAAACCATGGATATCAAATCAACCTCATTGATGAGTGAAGACAAGTCTATCTCCAAGTCCACCACTTGTAGTCGCTGAATTCCAAGAACTCACTACATGGCCCAAGTACCCTATCCAACATCATAAGTAACAAAATAATTTTGAATAGGGATATGAAGAATCCTCCAAACGTCTTCTAGTGTAATGGTCACCTCTCCAATTGATAGGTCGAAGGACGATGTATTAGAGTTCATATCTCTACAAGGGTGGTCATCATAGCCTTATGACATAAGATCTTGGGCATGTAACATATGTAGCATAGACCCACAACATCCAATAAATCTATCTCCATCTGAATGAAACTAGTGAAAAGTCAAACAAATATCGTTGTCATCACTCCCTAGAATACAACAATTTGAGAACCACTTACAAACATTCAACTTACAATGTTAAGAATTGGCTAGAAAATCAATTCACAAACCTAAGACTACAAGACAATTGGCTAAATAATTCAAAATTAATAATAGCAACTACTTTTTTAAACAATAGTTGTCAAGAAAAACAACTCTATTTTTGATAGTAGTGGTTAAGAAAACTAATAGCAACTAAATTAACAAAAGCAGTCATTTTAAACAATAACACACAAATTTTTTAGAAGTGGTCATTTCACAAACAAAAATATAATAGAAAACATTTTAAACAATAGAATTAAATAAAATCAAGAAAGTTTTATGATAACATAGAAGAAAAATGATAGCAAACAAATTTCATGAAAGTAGTAAAATCACAAAGTGCAATAGTGGTAAAATTGAGAAAAAGGGAATAAAATCACAAAATTACTGCTATCATCAAAAATTATTTTGAACATTAATTACATAAAAGTAAATAGACAAAAATAGGAAAGGAATTGGTACACATTGCAATGCTTGCACTAGCTAGCCTCTTGAATGAATAAAGTGCATGGGTATGTGCAAGATCATCATGGAAAAAACTAGCCCTTAAGTGGAAAAAAATTTAGAAAAATCAGAGTTAGGCAACTTGACATAAAAATTTGAATAAGTTATATATATTATTTCAAAAATATGTAACAATAGAATCTGTAGCAAATGGAATGTAGTTTCTAAACTACTAGGTTTGTTTAAAAAAAAAAAATCTATTTGGTGAAAATTTGAAATTTCAATGTAGTAGTACTTAAATTTCAAGGAAAAAATAAGTAGGTGTCTGTCTAACCACCCTAACCACAATAAAATGATAATATTTTTTCATAATATTTTATATATAAGTAGAGGACTCATGTCCCGATGTGATACATATTTTTTTGTAATTTTTTTCCAAGTAAATAATTAATTATGAATTTTTTATTACAAATTTTAAAAACTATAAAAACTCATATGTTTGACCACCTTAACTTGGTCAAAACTTCATGAAATTCAATTTTTCCTTCTTTAATCTTATAGTATGCAAAGCATAGAATGTGACACATGTTTTGGATTCAAAAAATGTGATACTATTTGAAAGCTATAGATGTTTTTGAATCGGTCTATCAATCAGGACTTTAGTCATAATTTGAATCGAAAATGAATAATAATTACTTATTAAAATCAAAGTAAAGCATAATTTATATTGGTGGAAAGCTGAGAATCTCCTTTAAAAACCCTTTCCATTTCATCAATTTTGGGTTAAAAAAAAGTCATCAGGCACATACCCATCATATTGCCACTTTTTGGCACATCATGATCCTGCACATACCTGCATCCGCATAGTGTGGGACCCTTGCAATCCTCACCATCGCAACTAGATAATTTTATAACAAAGATCTCTAGAGGTAAGAATTTAATAAAATCTAAAAGTGTAGATGAGGAAAAATAAAATCTAATTTCCTATTTTTACCTTGGAAACCCTCAAAGGTTAAAATTAGGAGAACCTTGGAACATCTGAAACCATAAAAAAAGGAAATATAGATTAACTTTTTTTCCTTCATGTATCTAAACTATACTGAACATTGTCATTTAGTAAGCAGTCTATGTAACAATTGGCCTGTCAATTCAATGACCATTTTTAGTATATTCTTTAATATATTGTAGTTGTATTTTTAATATAGGTAGATTTAAACTTGCATTGTGAGGTTAGATGGACCATTCTACTTATTGTACACTATTCTATATGCTCCATCTATCCATATTCTTCTAACCATCTTTATACCCCATTATTCTAAATCTTTACCATGATATCTATTTTTTGTCAACTTGTCATACCAAGAAAAGCACTACAAGATTAAATAGCTTGTTTGAAAACACCCACCCTTTCCCAATATTGTTATTGTGTGATATATGATATGAGTCCATGATATTTTCCATGGACCTTACCTACTTTTTTTGCTTGGGGGTTTGGCTAGAGCCCATAAGGCTTCATGATGCCAATATGGTAGGGAGGACAACGAAAGTGAGTTTACGTGATTATGGACAACAACCAAACACTCTTGTCATGTGCTTTTGAGAGGAAAAACAATTTGTTGATTGCATCACATTTTTTATCACCATAAGAACATAAAAATGGTGTATGTTGCTCCATTCAACTAAACCATTTACAACGTCATGGTTGGCCTGCTTTCCTTTTTGTACATGACTACAAGCAATTGCAAAAAAAAGCTATACTGATATATATGTTTTTGAAGTTATATGCACCTTTTTAGTTATTATACACTCTTTTATATATTCCATCTATCCATGTTTCTCCAACCATCTTCAAATCCCATGGTGCCAATTCTTTATCAGGATACATATTTTTATAAACTTCTCATAGCAAAACAAAGATTACAAAATTAGAGATCTTGTTTGAAAACACTTGTTTACCCCAACTTTGTTATTCTATGATATATGATAAGAGTCCAGTAGATTTTTCATGGACCTTACCTACATTTCATGCTTGGGGATTTGGCTAGAGCCAGCTAGGCTTAATTTTTCCAATATGGTAGGGAGCAGAATGAGCATGGGTTTAGTGATTTTTCCTTCCACCCTCACATATTTGTTGTTGCTTATATACATGGACACACAAATTCTCACATACACTTGTCTACCAAAAACATACTCTATTCTAACCATTGTATTTTTCATTTTTTCCACAACTCTTGTTTTAGTTTCTCCAATAGATTACTTATAGAAAATTATTTACCAACATGCTATGTATTCAAAATCTTCCATTTTATCTCTTTATATTTAGAATAGATAGTGCTAACCTCTTTCATTATATATGTATATTATTTCATTTATATTGCTGTAGAAATATAATAGGCATTCAACAAAATTAGTGTATTGTACACTGTCTATTTCAAATTCTCTCATGCTCTTACAACTTGATCCAATGTAGCTAACCCTTGTTAAAAACGATCAATAGTGTATGTAAGTACAAATGTTTCACATTGTCAATAGACAGATTTGGTTAACTAATTGTAAAAATTATTAATTATTTTTAGCTTTACATCAAGTATATATTAATTTTACCCATATAGTTACTTTTTATCATTCCTTTTTTATTTGACTTGCTTGAGTACTAACATACCCTTGTATTTCATTTGTAGGAACTAGGTTTAAGCATGCAAAATGATTCCAAAACTAGGATAGTGTTTTCCCTTAATGTTGCCGCATCAAAGAAAATAGAACAATATCATATATTATATATGGAAATACCTCTTTCCCTTAAAGCTACCAAGATTTTTATTGTTTAATGTATGATGACACTCCATGAAATCTCCCGTGGGGATTTTATTCTTTTCTTACTTGAGGGTTTTTCTAGAGTCCATGGGGCTTCATGATGCCAATATGGTAGGGAGGAAAATGAGCATGGGTTTTGTGGTTTTAATTTTAATTCCATATATTTGTTGTCACATAGATTTATGTGTACACAAATCCTTGTATAAATTTAGCTTGGACAAATATACTCTATAATAAGATATTTTCCATGTCATAGCAAGTTGTAGGGAAGCAAAAATATGTTTATCATGTCATACTCTATAATAACATGTTTCTCATGTTGGCTCAAAACAAGGTGTACCTTGTAATTCAATTATTCTAACAATGAAAAATATGTGTATTGTTTGATTGCATTCTTCTCCTAACCCATAAATTATAAGCACAAAAAATGGTTTTGTTCCCAAAATTATGGAGTATATACTACTTATAACATCTTTATTTTTTGAAAACTTTATTTGTGATGACCATTAAACAATTTTTTATTCAATGCTAGTAATTTAAAAGACATGATTATAATAATGGAATGACTTTTTTTAAACAATACATTTTTATTTATTGAATCTTAGTAATAAAAGACATGATTAGTAAGTCTTTAAAAAAGGAGAATCCTTTAATGTTCCATACAGTTTGTAGATATTATTTAATCAACAAGTTTAAGTTTACCATGTATTTGTATGGATATGTATCTTATGATAATTAAATAATAATAGATCAATTCATTGATTATCCTACACAAAAAAGGTTAAATATAGATGTGCATCTAGATCTATTAAATGCAAAACTAAGACAGAGCTAAAATTATATTGTGCTTGAAATTTTGAATAGATTATTATTATTTAACAAATGAATTATTAAAAATTTAAATTTTATTTAATTTTTCAATTCTCTTTTTATAAGGAAAAAATTATTTTCATACCTAAAATTATTTATTAAAGTGAATCTTAAACAATTATTCTACCTAAAATTATTAAATATTACATATTAATTAAAAAAAATTATCGATGATTAATATCTCAAATTAAAATTAATGGATAGATAGCAAATAATAACATTCTTTCAACATGATGTATAGTTCTATTCTGCAATTTCATAACCAATTTTCAACTGATAGATTTCCATTGCGAAACATAAAGACCATTTTACCATTTTTATGCAAGTAGTTCTTAATCTCACATTATAAGAATGGAGAAGTGGACTATAACACATCAGGTTTATAATTCTTTACAATGTTCATATTAAATGAATATATATAAAATAATCCCCGTGTCAAAATTATTTGATTTATAATATGTTTAGGTTAGGCTATTCAAATTTAACATTGAATTCTACATAAAGCCCAAATTGATAAGACCTGCCTCCTACTATGAACTAACCTCAAGTTATTTCATATTGACCTATTAGAACACTGTCCCTTCCTTACACAAGTGTATGTTGCTCTCTTCCCATTCAATAGCCATTTGCGGTGCACCCTATCAATTCATTGTTGCATGTCTATGCATGCGACTGCTAGTTTACTTTCATTACAACATAGAAATTCTTCATGTCTAGGGCTAAAAAAGTACAATTTTGTGTGATATATTATTTTTTCTTTCTATTTACATATATTCAAAGAACTCATAATAATAATGATTTATAAATCTAAAAATTATAATAATCAATGTATTCACATCACTCAATTGCTTCTCTGAAAGGACTCTAGTGTTTTACAATTGTTTGAAAGGAATTTAGATGATTGAATATTTTTTTTAATATATATTATTCAATTTCAAGGATTTGATCAATAAATAATATGCACATGGCTTGGTTAGATAAGAAACCTAGCAAGGTATTTATCAATAATGTCATCATATTGAAACAACAACTAGAACAAATAGAAACAACACATTGAGTGCACATCCTAGTATTAAACCTCTTATGTTATTCTCTAATCTGCATTATATTTTTCTATATAGTATTATATAATTATAAAAAAATAGAAATAAGAACCATTAAAAGATAATGAAAAATCTATTCAAGTTAATTATCTATAGTTTGGTGTCAATATTGACATGGTGTGATGGTTTAAAGGTGGCATTGTTGTTCTTTCCACCAAGGGTCAAATCTCATTGGGGTGGTACTATTCTGTGGTTATATTGTGGTTCATAGCTCCAGTTCAAAAGTGTTTACCCCTTGAATTAAAAATAAAAATAAAATTATTTCTAGCTTGGTTCCATGAAACATTTTTTTCTAATTAGGAAACATAATTTAATTTCAACATTGGAAACACTAAGTAAATATACTATTTAGTGTCATCTTCGTAGCTAGATAAAACATAGTTTTCCTATATATTTAGTAATGATGTTCCTTAATTATGTGGATTGACTCACCTATTACTATAAAAGAATTTATCTACATCAAGATCTAATAATTTTCATGTATTTGACATTGTTTTGGGATGTGAGACCAAAATTACATTCATGCTTCTAAATTTTAAATTCATTTTTGTCTAAATGTTACCCATCCATGCTTTTATAACTCATTCAATTAACACAAGTTTGGATAATTCTTTATGCATTTTTATTTTAAATGCATTCATTTAGTCATCAAGGAACAACAGATAAACATCATAAAATTTTAGAAGTATGCTACGTACACTTGCATTATAGAAACAAAATAGCCTAGATGTACATGATCATATTAGAAGCATTTCCATACTTTAAGATTATTGTCTTAAATTTTTAAAATAAAAAGTTCAAAGGATTGATCTAGGCGAATATGTCCCCTAGAAAAATATTAATAGCCAATTATATGTATTCTTGAATACTATGAATTTACACATTAGAAAAAATGATAAAATAAAATGTAGATGTTAATAATCAACAATATTACATTCATTTTCAAAGGATATATTCATATACGTAGAAAAGAACTTGAATCATATACTTGGTATTGCATGAAGTTGTGCTTTAATATAGAACTAGAAATGACACATAGATAGAGAGATCCTATTTATATTATTGGAACAATCTATAACTAAGTGTAATATAGAATTCAAATAATTCTTTAGTAAATAAACTAAAGACATTCATTTTACATATTTAAATTGTATGATTTAACATTTAATTTATAATAACATATGATTTTAACTCTAAATTACTTAATTTACGTTAATTTAAGGTTATGTAAATGCGATTTATTTTATTATCTGAAAATAAAGTATTTTTCTTCACAAAAATATCAAATATATTTCCATTGTCAAATAGAAATATATTAAAGTACTAGTAAAATGTTACAAAATTTATTAAAAACATAATTATAACTTTGAGTATATCAAATAGTCATAGATAATTATTGATGATTTCGTAGTCATTTTTAAGTGTTTACAATAATGATAAAATTATATAATTATTTTTAGCCAAGAGGCTATTTTGTTTGAATTTTTCGTCAGGATTTTCATCAACCCAACTGTGAATTGGCTTTGTGGGCACTGGGGGCTATTGGGTGGCAGAGAGGGTACCATTTTTTTTTGTGGTGACATGGGCATTGGTGATTATGTGGGTTGGTGGCAGTTGAGAATGGTGTGCTAGATATGGGGAATGTGAATCATGAGCGTTTGTTTGTGCGAGGCCCAATGTTCCCTATCGTTGCACAATGGCCGTAGACGAATTAAATACAATATTGAATGTTGGCATGTCAGAGAGTATACTTTGATGAAGTTGTATTGTTAGAAGAGCCATTGTGGTGTTGGTTTGATAGCAGGCTATTGTTAAATTTTTCATGTTTAGCTCCATCTTTTAGTAGGTTGGAGGGTATTAAAATTGTTGAGTTGTAGAATTAGTGAGTTGTTTTGCATGGGTTTTTTGCAAAAATGATTAATTTATTGTGTATGTCTTTTGTTCTCTCCTTATTATTTATTTTGATAGCAAGTTTTAGGGTTTGAACACTGGTGTGATGTGTAATGTGTGATGAAGTATATTGATTAAGTTGCATATTCGAAAGAGTCATTATGTTGTTTGGTTGACAATGGACTATTGTAAGATCCGTCGACTGTGGTTCCCTACATTTTTTTCATAGTAGAAAACTATAAGAATCATAAGGTTTCACTGCTTTCTATGCCAGATTGGAGGGTTTTAAAGGTGTTATTCTTCACAATCTATAAGTCATTTTACATGGGTGTTTTATATAGAATTTTTTTATTGTCTGGATTCTATAAGCCGTTTTGCATGGATTTCTGGAGTTATCATTTTCTATGGGTGGAGAAATTGTAGTTGAATCCTTTTTCATTTTGTTAAGAAATATGGTTAGGGTTTCTGATTTTTTTGTTCCTCGTTTATTGTTTGTAGTTATCTCTATGCATTTTTGGCTTTATACCTGTTACCATAGGAGCAATAGTAGTTAAATCTATGTTCTTATATTAAAATGGTTATGGTTGGTAATTTTATCACTCAATTGCAAATTAAGATAGGAGTGATTGTATATATATGGATATACATAGGGTTTATTATTTGTTTGAAGTTTTCGATGGGGTTTTCGTCAGCTAAACCTTGAATATTATTTTTTGTGTAATAGGTATGTTACAATTTCTCTATTTCTTTATAATATTGAATTCCAACGAATGTAGCTCATATTTTCTACGTAATGTGTGAGGAAGTATATTGATTAAGTTTCATTGTCAAAAGAGCCATTGTGTTGTTGGTTTCATAGTGGACTATTGTAAAAGTGAAATCATCCACCTCTACTCCATTTTAAGGTAGATTAGAGGGTTTTAAAACTATGGCGCCACACAATCTGTAGGTCATTTTACTTGGGTGTTTTGTATAAATGGTTTATTTACTATTTATGCTAAAAAAAAATTTCTCTAGAATCTGTAAGTCATTTTCCATGGATGTCTATCTTTATGGTTTTGTATGGATGGAGAAATTGCAAATATATAGATATGCAAAGTGTTTGTTATTTGTTTGAATTTTTTGATGGGATTTCCATCAATTGAGTTGGGAACAATATTTTTTTATGTTTAACCTTAGAGACAAAAACATATAACAAGAAGATATTAACAATAAATTAATCATCTATGCAAAACACCCATGTAGAAAAGAGTATAACACAACAAACTGGATTAAAAATTTGAGCTGCATCACCTCACACTAAATATTATAGAGAAATAGAGAAATTATAAAAGAGGTATTAGAATAACACTAACGTGGTTTGGAGTCTTGATTAAGTGTGTATATTTATATGTATATATATATACACACACACACATGCACATGTATACACGTGTATATACATATATTTTCTCACAAGTTTTGCAACACACCAGTGTTAAAACCCTCAAACCTACTATCAAAGGAACAATAAGTAGAGCCAACAAATCCAATTCATGGATGCACCAATGTATTGTATGTATATATATATGCATGTGTATAGATGGGTATATATGCATAAATATATGTATGTATATTTTACTAATAGCTCTATTACAATTCCCCCATTTCTGTATAATACAAAATGATAGATAATGCAACTCTTTTTGTACAAAAACATTAACAATAAATTAATCATTTATGCAAAACACTCATGTATAAAAGAGTATAACCCCACAAGCTTCATTGAAAATGAAAACAAAACCACGTGTATGGAAGCAAATATGCATAGAGTATATATATGTGTGTGTCTATATATATGTATGTATGTATGTATGCATATATATATATATAACTAGAAACAATAAACAAGGGTGAGAAAAACTACTGAGCCAAACCATATATTTTTTATGAAAGAAAGAAGATTTGATTACAATTTCTCAACCCACAAAGAGAAACAATCTCTTTGAAGTCTCAAAAATGGGTATAAGGAAAAAGATAATAACATATAATGAGAAGATATAAAAAAAATAATCATCTATTCAAAACACCCATGCAAAAATTAGTATAACCCCAAAAACTCGATTGAAAATTTGAGTCGCATTGTTTGAGATTAAATGTTATAGACAAATAGGAAAATTGTAAAAAAATATAAGGAAAACACTGGAGAATGGCATACATCTGATTCATGAGTATCATCCTAATAGCTCTAATAGTTGTTACATAGACTACTTGTCTTGCACCAATACGTTGCATGATAATCTTTTCCTTGTTGTCTAGCTTTCACATAATGTGCATATTTTTTGATAGGCACTTGATTGGGATGCAAGTGGCTTTATCCCTATCCATCTTTGGCCTTATTCCCATTACCATAGGAGCAATTGTAGTTGAACCTTGTTTGTTTGCTGAATAAATATGGTTATGGTTAGTATTTTTTATTTCCTTTCATTTATTGTTTTGGTTATCTATTTGCATCTATGTTGTTGGATGCATTAACATAGGACCATTTTCAGATTATGAACATGTTGGATATAAAATTAGTTTGGTAGTTGGTAAGTGTTATTGTTTCTAATATCTCTTTTAGCTATTCAATTTATCTATTTGAACTTTCCAGTAGGTTCCCCATCGGCTTGGCCAGCAAGAGCATTTGTCATGTAATCGCTCTTTTTGAAAATTCTCTATTTCACTGCAAAATTTAATGCCAGGTGATGTAGCTTGAATTGTCAATTAAGCCTGTCCCATTGTGGGGAGGCTGTGCATATTATTGGTACTCATTGGATTTATTAGTTCTATTTAATATGGGTTTCATTCCAAACAATGTGGCTTCAAGTTTGAATTGATAAACCAAGTCTTACATGGCCTAATTGTCTTCTATGAAAATGTTTACTGGGGGTTCAAACTCATCTATGATCTAGCTATGATTTTTAGCTTTTATTTTAATATTTTTTTGCAATTTCCCTATTTTGTCGATAATATTTAGTGAGAAATAAGGGTATGTGCAGGATCATCATAGAAAAAATAGGCCCTTAAGTGGCAAAAAAATTAGAAAAATCAAAGTTAGGCAACTTGACGTAAAAAATTGAATAAGTTACCTATATTATTTCAACAATATGTAATAATAGAATCTATAGCAAATTGAATGTATTTTCTAAACTACTAGGTTTGTTTGAAAATAAAATAAATCTATTTGGTGAAAATTTCAAATTTCAATGCAATAGTACTTAAATTTTAGGGAAAAAATAAGAAGTAGGTGTTTGTCTCACGAACCTAACCACAATAAAATGATAATTAGTTTTTATAATATTTTAGATATAAGTAGAGGAATCATGTCCTGATGTGATGCATATTTTTTTTTAGTTTTTTTCCAAGTAAATAATTAATTATGATTTTTTTATTACAACTTTTAAAAAATATAAAAAACTTGTATGTCTGACCACCTTAACTTGGTCAAAACATCATGAAATTCAATTTTTCTTTTTTTAATCCTATAGTATGCGAAGCATAGAATGTGACACATGTTTAAATTCATAAAATGTGATACCATTTGAAAGCTATAGATGTTTTTCAATCAGTGTATCAATTAGGACTTTAGTCATAATTTGAATAGAAAATGAATAATAATTACTTATTAAATTCAAAGTAAAGAATAATTTATATTGGTGGAAAGTTAAGAATATCCTTTAAAAACCCTCTTCGTTTCATCAATTTTGGGTAAGAAATCAGTCATTAGCCACATATGTAACACCCCTCCATTTTGCTCCGTGATCGAACAGTGTTTTTTTTTATGATATGTTTTATTTCTGTTGCATTGTGACTATGGAACTTAGTTATTTTAACCGCTATCTGTTAAGCGATGTAAACATTATGTTTTGATGTGATGGTCTTTATTCAGATGTTATTATTATTTCATGTTACAGATTACATTAGCATGTATGTGAATTACTGATGCTTTATGTTTTGATTATATCATGGATGATTAGATGCGTCAGTTAGTGTTATTGTATTGGTGAAGGGGACGGGATCACATCACTCACATGCGAGTGCCCTGGGATTCTGCGATTTCCTCTTCACGGTGTGTTTTAATATATTATATGCATGTTTCGACACTCGTATTGTGTGCAGGATGCAGGTACAGGACATCGACTCCACCTAGTCTCACAGGTCTGAGTGTGTCCCTTGACCAACGGTATAGATTGGGAGATAGTAACTTGGGTTTCTGTGCCAAACCATCACCCTAGCCATAGTGTGTCGTCGGTCTTAGTTGGGTTCAATGTTTTATGTTGTTAGTTTTCTCCTTGGATTTTTATTTAAATTTCAAGTTAAAAGAGATTAAATGGCGTTTGGAATTTATAATGATGATTGCTTTGTCTTATTGAGATGTTGAAAATTTAGTGATCAATTAATTTATTTAATTTAATTAATAAAATAATCTAATTTTGAATTAGATTTATTTTATTGACTAATGAAATTAATAAGGATAAATTAAATCAGATTAGTGGGTTGGCTTAATGTGATATTTTGAATTAAATGGAAAAATAGAAATGAAGTTGAAAAGAATTCCCTTATGAATTTTTGAATTCAATTTAGTTAAAAGAAAATGTAAATTGTCATTTGGGTTGAAAATGTAATTTTAGTTAAAAGATATATGCAAATTTCATTTGAAAATTTAATTGTTTGAAAATTACAAATAGAAAATATCTAAATTAGCAATCAATGTGGTTGGGTGAGTCCATTTTTAGGGCTTTGACAAATTTGGTGAAGGATTTGCATAAGGTAATGGGATTTTTATTTTTGGAATTTAATTTGGAAATGATGGAGAGCAAACTTGCATAAGAATTCTTGGAAGAAATTGAAGAAAAAGATTGAGGATTTGGGTGAAGCAAAATTGAAAAGGAAAAGGGAAGGACTCCATTGTTGAAGCTTGCAAGTTTTGGAGAAAACACAAGGTTCTCACTTGTTTACCTTAATTTCATTTGGATAGAAAATCTTAAGTTGTTTCTATTTCTTGAAAGATTGAATCTCTTTGTAAAACCCATTTTAGTTTGTGTTTAAAGATTGAAATAAACTCTTGTGATTACAATGAGAAAACCCATGTCAAAATCTTAATTTAAATTTGAAAACATGATCAAAAAAGGGTTCCTATTGTGTTTGAATTCAAAATTATGCTTGCAAAATTTAAATCTGCTGGATATTTGTTTATGAAGAAGATTTCTTCAATTTAACTATTTTTTTTCTTGCAAATTTAGCATATATATAGGCATATATATATATATGTAATAACATATATATATATATATCCATATATATATGCTTTGTATGTTTCAATTTATTTATTTTTACTGTTAAAAAAAAAAGGAGATAAGAATTAAACCCTGGTTCGGGTTTTTTTTTCGCGTCTGGGTTTTTTTACCAGAGCCGCGTTTTTCTGAGGCGGACTTTTCTTTTATAAAAAAATAAAACATTTTTTTTTCAAGGGTAGCACGGGGGTTTTGGGCCCCATGGGCGTCCCCATTGCTGGGGAGCGCTGCCCTCACAGGCCGCGGCCCCCAGCAATGGCGGCCGCGCCCCTGTGCGAACAGGGCCGCGCCTAGGGCTCGGCCGGGTTTTCCTTAGCGTTTGGGGTTTTTTTATAAAAGTTTTCATATTATATTATATATGTAATATAAAATATATTATTTATTTTAGTTTTTATTTTATTTTATTTTTATTTTTTTTATGATATTTAATATATAATATAATAGTCATATTATATTATATTTTATTGCTTGGGTTATTATTTAGTATTTTAATATATGTTTATATATTAATTAAATATATAAATATATATTTAAATATCATTATTAAAATGATAGTTTAAAGAGTAGAGGTGAAAATGATTGGGACTAAATTATTCAATTTATTTTAATGATTGTTTTGTTTAATAAAATGTTGTTATATTTGGAAAATGGAGTTATTGTAAAAGAATTAGATGAAAGAAATGATTAGAAATCAAATGTTTACTTTATTTAAAGAGATTGTATTTATATTTTGTTTGTTAGAGTAAGCAAATGAAAATCAAATGTTTAGTGTGAGATTTCGTAATGTTTCATAGCGTAATTGGAATTCTCGTTCACATGAGTGCGAAAAGAATATGATTTAAGTAATTAGTTAAATACACTATGTTACTGAGTGAATTGGATTTACGAAATCCTAATGTAAGTGTTTTTCTAAAAATGCATGTACTACTCCTCTAGTGTTGTTTCCGGTATTCTCGATGTTGGGTTATTTAATCTTTGCTTATGAAAGTCTTCCATTAAGGTTGTCATATTAAGAGTAAGGGTTGTCGGTATGTCGGTCAAACCTGTGTCTTGTTTGGGGTAGTGCATGTGGTTGTAAGTTGTGTTATCACGGGTTAGCATGAACGGGATTTGTGAAATATTTTGGTTACCGTGTAATTTGAACGGGTTATGTGACCTTATGTGTTAAGGTTAGAATTTGGCTTTTCAGCTTGTGCATGTTGTCTACCCTTGGATTGGGGGGTTTTGTATCCCAATGTTGTCAGTAGGAGAGTGGCCCTTGGTGGGGGTCCGATGCCCAAACTGGTGTCAGGGTAACTCACCTAGGGTTTAATCAAGTGATAATCTAAAAGAATTAATGGGGAACTTCACAATAATAAAGTTAAAGTAAGCCTCTCTCATGGAACATGCATTGATAAGACTTGAGATGAGATGAGACACATAGTTTTGCGTGAGGGTCCGGCGCCGGTAGAGGCAAGCCTGGGTAACCCATGATGGGGGTCCGGTAGCCTAGGAAGGTTGAGCTAGGGTAACTCATGGCAATTTATGTATGACACTCTCCCTACGTCAACAAGTGAATCAGTTATTGTGTGTTGTGCAATGGTGTACTTGTCCTATGTAACTTGGAAGCATTGTGTCGTCTTGTGGGTTTTCGTACTATTTTAAGTGATGTTGTTGGTATTTGAGTCGGTTCAGTTATGTTTAGCCTTTGTGTAGAGGTATTTGGTCTTGACCTAAAATCCTTGTTACTATCTCCTAGCACGGAGGGAGTGGGGCCTTTGGGTTCCACGTGGTCGGGTGGCGTGCACCTTACACCGTTGGCTTTGTTTGTGATCGTGTGGACGAGACTTTCATGTTGGAGAGCTCGTTGGATCCAGTTGCTCCTCTAGTTCTTTCATTTCTATTATTCTTGTATTTCATTACCCCTCATTTGTATCGAGGTGGAAATTGTAATAAATTATCATGTCTATTTGATTTACCTCATTCGGGGAATGAGTGATGTAATTATAATGTAAACAATGGTTATTGGTTATTGTGATATAGTGATTGGTCCTTGATGTTATATCATGTATGGAATGTTTGTATTTTAATTCCTTAATTGAATGATGTCATGTTTTCTTTCCTTGGTTGTTTAATTCGGGTTTAATTAATCTGTCTCTTAGCCCTAGGGGTTGTTGGCAATGTGTAGCGTACTTGTACGTTTTTGTTCTAAAAAAAAAAAAAATTGTTGCATTTGGTTAGTGAATTGCAACTTCCCCTAGGGTAAGGTATGTGCAGGATCATCGTGCAAAAAACAGGCCCTTAAGTGGCAAAAAATTCAGAAAAATCAGTGTTAGGCAACTTGACGTAAATATTTGAATAAGTTATCTATATTATTTCAAAAATATGTAAGAATAGAATTTGTAGAGAATTGAATGTAGTTTCTAAAATACTAGGTTTATTTAAAAATAAATAAAATCTATTTGGTGAAAATTTGAAATTTCAATGCAGTAGTACTTAAATTTTAGGGAAAAAATAAGAAGTAGGTGTTATCTGACCACCATAACCATAATAAAATGACAATATTTTTTTTTAATATTTTATATATAAGTAGAGGACTCATGTCCGGATGTGATGCATATTTTTTTGTAAGTTTTTAAATATAAAACTCGTCTGTCCAACCACCATAACTTGGTCAAAACTTCATGAAATTTAATTTTTTTTTTAATCCTATAGTATGTGAAGCATAGAATGTGACGCATGTTTTGGATTAAAAAAATATGATACCATTTGAAAGTTATAGATGTTTTTCAATCAGCCTATCGATCAGGACTTTAGTCATGATTCTAATAGAAAATGAATAATAATTATTTATTTAATTCAAATTAAATCATAATTTATATTTTTGGAAATTTTAGAATCTCCTCTAAAAACCCTTTTCGTTTCATTAATTTTGGGTGAAAAAAAAGTCGTCAGCCACATACCCTACAAATATTGCCACTTTTTGGTGCACCATGATCCTGCACATACCCGGTTGCATGGCGGGGCATTACAACATACCCATCATATTGCCACTTTTTGGCCCATCATGATCCTGCACATACCCATAATGTTGCTTGAATATTCAATAAAGAAACTAGTAAAGGATGTGTCTAATACCTATTATACAATTCACTTTTTGTCTTTGATATTTACCAATAAAGGATGTAGGTTGAATCTTGTATCAATATGTTTCAAATTTTGTTTCCTGTCTATAAGTTCAAATAAATTGGCAAGGTATTTTTTACATAAAAAGATTTAGAGTCACCACATATAATTATTCTCGTAGACTAATACATCATGGATTATAGGAAACCCATACTAAAAATATTTGTACAAGACAAGGTTTGCAAACAAGGCCTTTCATAACAACACGAGGATCTATTGTTAATTCAGAATTTCCATGCACCATGTAGAGGTCTTTTGTTACAATTTGCACCAAACTAGTGACAGCTTCACCAGAAGGAATGCATTAAAGCCTAGTTGAATGGTTACATATATGTATATACATATACTCAAAATTCAAGCTCCATTGTTTGGCACTAAATATTATAGAAAAATAGGGAAATTGTAAGATAACTATTAGGAAAAGACTCAAGAGCCACAAAAAATGATAGAATACTGAGACTGAACTTTAAATAGAGCTTTGAAATAGGGGGAAAGAATATCATAAAACATATTTAGACAACACAAGTAATGTATGTAATAGTTGGCTGAATGGGCTTGCAACTTTAACTACAAAAAATAGCGTAAGTTCTATTTGTTGATTTGCAATGAGGCCTTTGGAATTATACACATTTTTGCGAAGATTGTTTCACCATACAATTGTTGTCATAGACTAAAGAAAATAAGTAGCGTCATAGAGAGTTGGGCTTACATATTTGATTTGGGAAGTTGAAAATCTTTTTGTATACGCATGGAGGAAAAAAATTTGGTGGCTTTTAAGTGTTTTTGTAATAGTTCTTTTATCTATTCAGGGTATGTATAGGATCATCATGAAAAAAACAGCCCTTAAGTGGCAAAAAAATTAGAAAAATTAGAGTTAGGTAACATGACTAAAAAATTTGAATAAGTTATCTATATTATTTCAAAAATATGTAAGATTAGAATCTATAGAAAATTGAATGTAGTTTCTAAACTACTATGTTTTTTTTTTTTTTTAAAGAAATCTATTTGGTGAAAATTTGAAATTTCAATGCAGTATTACTTAAATTTCAGCAAAAAAATAAGAAGTAGGTGTCCGTCGAACCACCGTAGCCACAATAAAATGATAATATATTTTTATAAGATTTTAGATATAAGTAGAGGCTCAATCGATGTGATGCATATTTTTTTGTAATTTTTCCAAGTAAATAATTAATTATGAATATTACAAATTTTAAAAAAACTTGTATGTCTGACCACCTTAACTTGGTCAAAACTTCATGAAAATCAATTTTTGTTTTTTTAATCCTATATTATGCAAAGCATAGAATGTGACGCATGTTTTGGATTCAAAAAATGTGATACCATTTGAAAGCTATAAATTTTTTTCAATCATTCTATCGATCAGGAATTTAGTCATAATTTGAATAGAAAATAAATAATAATTACTTATTCAATTCGAAGTAAAGAATAATTTATATTGGTGGAAAGCTGAGAAACTCCTTTAAAAACCCTTTTCGTTTCATCAATTTTGGGTAAAAAAAGTCGTCAGCCACATACCCATCATATTGCCACTTTTTGGCCCATCATGATCCTGCACATACCCTTCAACTTTATATCTTTAGCGTATGTGCGATTTGTTTGAAGTTTCTATTTGTTGAGAAGCCAACATTTAATTGTATAGTATGTGTAACATATCTATAGTGCCAAAATGGCTCTTTTCAAAATGTAACAGAATCAATATATTTTCTTGGATATTTTGTAGTGAAATTTTCCCTCCTGCAACATTGAATATTGCATTTAGTACCTTCTATCAGATTGCATTACAATTGGTATAAATATATATATTGATTTTTCTATTGTGCATTTAAAAATATATGTGTACGCAGACATAGATATCCATATATACAAAGAAGAGCCCTTGTGGCTCATTCCAAAATGCAAGTAAGTATCCAAACTAGATCTTGGACCCTCAGCTGACTAGCCGAGAAGGCTTTAAATTCAAACGTTTTGCTTCCTTACTAATGCCAAACTTTAGAGTAGACAATATGGTATAAGCAATTAAAAAGGTTTGAATTTGTAGCCTTCCCACATGGTTAATTGAGGGGAAATTTTTTTTGAATGTTTCTTTCCTTGATAAATTCCAATCTTAAGAGGTAGACGGTGATAAATAAATATACTATACATAAGTATTAAGATATGGTGTTGTGTATATAAACACATATATACATATGTACATATGGATACATATATCTGCTTATATGTGTTTTTTTGTAAATGTGTTGATAAAGGGGAAATTCAATCCATATATGTAATTGATTATTTCTACACATATATACATGCATATATTCTACATTCAAGCACCATTATTTTACATTAAATATTATAGACAAATATAAAAATCATAAAAGAACTATTAGGAAAGGATTGAAGCATGGCATATGTTTGATTCTTCTATAATTGTTGTTGTTTCTTTTGTTATTAAGGGAGGAGAATATATTGATTAAGTTGCATTGCCAAAAGAGCCATAGTTTAAAATTATAGTATTGTAGGAATCATCTTCCTTGGGTCTCTTGTCTAACAAAATAGAGGTTCTCCAAACTACTATGCTATGGAATTTATAAGTAATTTTGAATTGATATTTTGCGTGAATGTTTTGTCCATAATATTGAATACCAAGCAATGTAGAATGAATCTGCAATTAAGGTTGTGATGTTATACGCATTTTGGACAAATTATTGCACCATATGATTGTTGCCATAACATAGTAAAATATACAATCTGCATAAATACATATATATAGAAATAATGAAAGGATGCATACAAACACATATATAAGTAGCTTGAAAGATAGAGAGATACATATGGGGGTATATGCATTTGCATTTATTATTTATATTCTTCTTGATGAATGCCCTGGTGTTTGCATGCCATTAAAAGTGGATTTCTATTCTTCTTGTTGTATCTTGTGTTCTTTAAATGGTATTAAAAGTGGAATGGTTATAAATTGATATTTGTAAGTTGTGTACCAATTAGCATTTGGATGCAACAGTACACTGATCCTTTTTTTTAATTATGAAATAGAGTTTTCAATTAATGAACTCAAATTGCAACCATTTTTTCACTGCAAATAAGCTCGTAGAACTATTTCTACAAAAGCGGCCTTTATGGATGGGTTCATAGAGCCCCCCAATATTGATTTTTTGGCAGCCACAATTGGTGTCCCTATGAAGTCTAGCTCTGAGGGCATGGTCCCAAGGATTCAAATCCCGACTTCGTAAGTATGGTTTCAATTTATCTTATACTTGTTACAAATTTTGCATTATTGTTTCCAATTCTCTTTGCTTCTAGGTGTTTATCTACATGGGCCATCTTGACAAAGCATATAGATGTGGAACTAGATATGCATTCCTATTTTCCAACATATGAAAGGATGGCTTTGATGTATATGTATATATGTATGTGTATGTATGTATATGTATATGTGTATGTGTATGTATATGTATATGTATATGTATATGTATATGTATATGTATATGTATGTATATGTGTATATATATCTATGTATAGATACATGTATGTGTATGTATATATGCATATGTATGTATATGTATATGTATGCATATGTATGCATGTATGCATGTGTATATGTATATGTATATGTGTATGTATATGCATGTATATGGATATGCATGTGTATATGCATACATGTACATCTATGCACATGCAAAAATAAATACTACAATATGATAGATCAGATATGAGGACAACAGATTTTGCACATTTTCTATAAAATCAATGGCACAATGGATCTTTTGACAATGCAACCTAATGGAAGTATAGTTTCTGACATTGCAACAATCAATATTCTATATGTATATGTATATGTATCTATATGTGTATATATGTATATGTATATTTATATGTATATGTATGTATATATGTATATATATATGTATATGTATGTATATGCTTGTATATGTACATGTATGTATATATATGCATGTATGTGTATGTATATGCATATGTATATGATTATGTGTATGTCTATGTATATGCAAAAATAAATACTAAAATATCATAGATTTGATATGTAGACAATAGATTTTTCCCAATTAGTATGAAATTAATGCCAAAATAATTGCTTTGACAATGCATCTTAATCAAAGTATACTTTGTGACAATGCAACATTTAATATTTCATTTACTCCGTCTGCTTGCATTTACTTTGCTTTGCTTTCCCCCATTGTGCAACAATGAAAAGATGCATTAAGCCTCACACGAGCACAAAATTACTACCTAGCCTTCCCTGTACAGAGGTTCTTGCTAATGCAAAAGTTTGTAGGAAGCAACCTTATGGGAAACTTAGCTATTAGGGGCTTGTGCATGTAGCTAAGCGACCTCTAAGGTTTTATTGAAGCCAATGCTTCATTTTTTAATGGTGGGTGAGAAAAGGGAAAGAAGATAAACATCAAACAAACAAATCTAAGCTAAGGTGATGTGTGAAATCATTAATGAGATAAGTAAGCACATTATAGAAACAAAGGCTTGGATAGTAACTAGCTTATATTAAAGAGACAATTCACGAGCACCACAAACATATGACCATAAAACCATTTGCATAACATAACCCACACAACATAAGCTAACACAAAAGAGTAGCAACATGATTTTTATTGTGATAAGCCTTATAAAGATTACAAGATGTTCATATATTCTCAGAAAATGCAAGCACAATCAAATGTCCTATCAAATACTTGAGAAAAGAGAGGCCAAAGAGGTTGGCATAGTCTACAAGTTTAGAATTAATATTGAACACTATAGAGGCTAATTATTATGACTTGGGAACTTAGTCTATCTAACAACAACCATAAAATGAAGAAAGGCTACTTAAAAAGAGCCAACCCACTGCCAGAAAGAATCAACAAGAAAGATGCTCCAATGCAATCACCAACCAAAAAGATTCCACCATGTTGGCACCAACAGAAAGATGTAATGGCATCATGCCAACAGGGATGGTTCAAGGAGTGATGGGCCACACAACAGCAAGATGAAAGGAAACAACAGAAAAATAGAAACTATTTCCATAACCATCAAACAAAAGCAATGAGTGTCTAAAAAAATGCCATGCAGCAAGCTCCTGACAAAGGTAACTGCGATGCAGTTCCCATCTGAACAAAAATTAGGTAGAGGCAATGTGTCAAGCAACCTTCGCCCAACAAAAATAAAGAGAAGTGTCTCAAAGGGAAGCTCAGATAGGACGCCATGTGGTGGCAACCAAAAAGTTGTGAGTGGTACAAGACAAAAAGGTGGAGCCGTGAAAGAAAGCCTGCGAAAGAAAAGAACAGTTTATGAATAAGGATTCACAACTTAGTGACTCACAGGGACATTTCTCCTACAGAATGAGAAACTCTAGATCATGACCTCATAGACCAGTACACCACTTGAAAAAATCACTCACAACTTGGAGAGGGAAGACTAAAGAGATGTCCATACCTCATCTGATGGGGTAGATAGGGTGGGAAAGCTTTCATGTGCCATGTTTAAATCAATAATTTCCTTAAAAGGCAATCCACTAGATATCTTTGCCTCAGGCTCAAGATGAAAGAAGAGCTACACCAACTGATGCACCATGTTTTTGATATTAGTAGCAGTCAAAGACTGAACAAAAGACTAGAACATAGATAAATCTTGTTTTTCTCCTCAATCCTCTCAATGATGTGTTTTATGCCTGCCACTATTTGGTTAGCCAAGAAGGGGGATGGAAGCCCTCACTGAGTTAGTCAAAAAAATTTAGCTTGCATATCATAGGTAATCTACATCAGCCTTGTTCTACACTCATCGACATGTTGGATGGCATCATGCATAGAAATAAGAATATTCATGCTCATGGCCACCGTTGTTTATTCCTTAATGTCCACACTGCTCAACGCCTCATCAGAGGTGGTATACAATTTTCTTAGCAATTGTCTAGCCTCCGGAATTCTGTTAGAAGTCATTTCATGCACCTGTTGCATTGTTTCACTAATGACCCCACATAAGTTGGTAGACTGTACCATAAATTTGAGAGTGGGCTATAAGGTAAGACATAATGACTTAACCTTATCCCAGTATGATGCATGTAGTTCCTTAGCTACTTCTAGTGGGTTCATTTGGGGTGTAGGAGGATAGGATCTTAAAAGGTCCACCTCTATAGACTTGTTGCTCAATTTTTATTTCAACTTTGAAATGCTCCCCTCTAGAATTGAAATGTGATTCCTTGGAGCAATAATTTCTTCCTCCTTACCCTTCAAGGATAACTCAGCCTATTTTTTCTTTTTTGTTTCCTGCTTCAATGCAACATTCATTTCATTTAATTCATCATTGGTACTCTGTCGGAGCTACTTCAAACCATCATTTTTTTCCTCAATTCGTCATGGAGGGTTGCTTCAGACTTGTAGAATTTCTCAATTTCTATCCGTAGGGTTGGAACAAACTCCACAATCAAAGCCTGAAGTTCAGTGACCCTACTCTCAAAGGCATTTATTTCATTCTATAATTGATTAATTTCAATCACTTGAGCCTTATGCTTATTTGACCAAATCTCCACCTTTCCTTTGAGGTCTGAAATATGTTCATCTTTCTTCTACATCTAGCGACTAATTTTTAGGAAATCAGTTGTCACAACCCTTTGGATTTCCTCCATTAATTCTACCTTGTCCTACAGATGAGCCTACTACAAATTAAGCTAAACAACATTGACAGAATAATCAGTTGGTTGCATTTCTTTGAACGACCTGATCATGTTGGGTGTCAAATTTGCAAACATCAATGAATTTCAATTTTCATTGAACACAGTCTACATATGGGGCTCTGTAGGTTTGTTTGCATTCTTTTCCCTTCTTTTATGAATTTGGAAAGCATGGGAAATTTTGGTAACGTCCACTTGCAAGAAATACTCCTAGGGAAAAATAGTTAATCCACCAGTGAAAGGAAACTCTCAGGGAACTACTAATGGGAATGATAATGTGCTTAACATATCAGTGGATTTACTAGGTCTTGTGACAATTTCTAGGGAAAAACGTGGGATAAATTGACTACTCTGAGATGGTGAAAACATAGTAGGGGAAAAGGTCAGGAAATTAGCCATTTGACACTGAGGCATTGAAGATACAAACTATTGACTTAGTGGGTTAGAATGTGTTGCTATTACTTGTATCTCAATGGCAATAGACATAGGAGGAGGCGAATGGGGACCCCTAGGGGAAATAATGTTGACCTGCCTCAGGTGACCAGTGAGAGGAATATCTAACGCAAGTGACATGGAAGAAGCAAGCATGGAGGAAAGTAAAGGAATAGAAGAGAGAGAAGAGGAGAAATTTACCTGAGTTTCTTGAAGATTTGTAGCAGATACAACTACCTCTTCATTCTATTCTTCTCCTCCTACCACCCTCTCAATTTGAGGTCTCTTCTCTTCTGGGGAATCATCTAGGTCCATAATAACTCTTCAGTGGCACCTAGCAGAGATTGATCTCTTCTTCCCTAATCTATAGGAGCTAGTTGGCTTTGACAACTATGTATTTGAAGAGCTCTCATGTTGTAATTGTTGTCCACTAACCACCTCTCCTTGCAAGGGACCTTCCATAATCATTGGAGCCTTTTGGGCTACTTATTCTTCATGCTTTGGGGCTTTACTCTCTGCCTCAACGAACCTCTCAAACTCTGAAGGATTAGGAGAATCATCACTATCTGAATACTCATGGTACTAGGCATCATCAAATTGGTTTTCCAAGTCCACCTCTTAAAATAGCCCATTAGTGATTTTAATCTCTTGTCTATAAATCTAGAAATCTTTGATCTTTTCAAGCTTCCAATCAAGCCTTGCTAGCTGGCTATAGAGGAATTGATTTATTATATGGTTCAAGTTAGGCTTGTCCATTATATAATAAAATTTCAGCCAAGGTGGTCAACCTGAGCTAGTAGGAATGTGCTCGAGGCCGACATATAACTTCACATTTCAGTCATCTGCATTTCTTTGAAGGTCCCAAAATGACCAATGATGGCAAGGGATTTTAATGCCTACCTCTGCAAATTTACCTACTAGATTATAGCACCATGTATTACACATAACCACCAATTTGAAGTGACCCAACTTGGAGAACAACACTTCAAAACTATTCACCCTTGAGCTCTTCTTCTTGGATAATGTTATAGAGCCAAACATGAATGGTGGCATTAGATAGGAATTTAGATGCTTCCCTCCCCAGTAATCATTTTCAATATTGCACAACTATCTAAAAACCTCCAAGGCCAACACCCTGTTTGAAACAAAACGTGGGAGCCGGAAAGGCTCTTGGACAAAACCTTGCATGCAAAGCACTATAAAATATGAACCAAAGAACCAATCACAAGGCAGTACAAGACCTCTCGTCCATGAAATTTGAATCTGAGTCAAGCACCTGAAGATCTCTCCTCCTATTTGTTCCAAAGCTTGTAAATTTAGAGCTAGGAATGCATCTGAAAATGTGTAATAATCATTTTTTTTTAGAGGATAGGAGTCCAAGTTGATACTGGATTTTTAGCATCAATTTCATAAAAAACTACTAGGGGCAGAAATTGTTGGAAATAGTCTGGGTTCTAATGTAAAATCATGTAGGCCAAGAAAGAAGAATACCTAAACTTGGAATTGTGCTTGAACCCCTTCAGTTGTCAACGCATCCTCTCCATAATAACTTTTGCAAAGTCCATCAGTAGGGGCTCTTTATTCTTTTTCAACATGAAGCCCATGCTCATCTTGAAGTCCGAGACCTCCTTATCTATGTCCAACCCACGTACCAATGCCAAAATAGAGAAAAAAGAAGAAAATCCTAGTTTAAAAACACCCAAACTAAGAGGAAAGCTAGGAGGGACAAAATTATCTAATGGCTTACCCATTTCAGTATTGAAAAATTGTTCCACTGCTCTCAACGTCCTCCAATAATTTCTTAACCTAGAAATATTGAAATCCTCAACACCGACAAGAGCATTCATAGGGACACACAACATATCTTGGAGAGCCTAGTGACTAATCACCACTTTAAAATTATGGTCGCTTATAATTCCTGAACTAACATTGAAGCTTCTAGCACAGGCAGCCACAATCTCTAGACAGTAATGCACCAAAGGAACCATATATCAAGGGAGGCCACAATACCATAGTCATCCATGAGAAGGATCATTGATGTTTTCATCTTTTTGCATGTAGCTTCTCTTAAAATTTTTGGGTTTTGAGATAACTCTAGATCATGGACATTATCTCAATCCTCTCAAACCAAAGCCTGGTTTCGAGGAGAAACTGTGTTTAACATTTTTTGTTTCGCTAGCTTAGTGAAGGGCCATGAAGGTTTAGTTGGAATTCTTGGGGTTTCATAAGAAACCTAGTCATAGGTATTCACGCAAGGCACATGCATCCTTCATTCATCAATGCTACCACCAAGGATGGACTAAGTTGAGCTCTCTACAATTTTAGCCATTTTTCCTGTGTTTTCGGAAAAACTTTGCTGCTTAGTTTTTTATAACTTTTCTCTATCTCCAAAAATGACTATGGAAATTACATTCTTTACCAACCTCACACAATTAATTCCTTCCACATGATGCTCCCATCTGTCTTTTGATTTTTTCAAAAATATCGGATTAGCAAGGGTACATGTTGTCTTTCACATTGATTATTCCATGCACCACTAACTCCTTTTGTGCATACGAAGTGGCCACCATCTTGCCAAAGAATTCCACACAGAAAGAGATATGACCTCACATACGAAAGCTCTAATTTTATTGGAAAAGGAATCAAAGTAGCAACGCCATATATTTTCACAAGCTTTTGCATCTAATGATTACTTGATTGTAACAGGGCACACCAATCAATGTCTTCATCCTAAAATATTTTCCTTGATTTAATAACGATGGAAACATTTCTTATGGCGATAACTATCCCCTTCTCTACCTTTGAAAAATGCTTAATTCAAAAAAATTGCAACTCCATTTGATTATCTTCATTATTTCACACGCTGCAACATAGCCTATCAGGACTCTTTCATACCATTTGCTTCTAACATAAATATACCTTTCTCAAAAAGAGAAACCTCTCCCCATCGATAAAAAGGCGCCCTTGGCATTTTGGCAATCTATATTTGCACTTAGCATTTCTTAGTGACTAACCCTAGGATATAGTTGGTAGCTTTAGTACTTAGCGAGTATAGCAGTAGTCATGGAAATAGCAATTAGGCTTATGTGCAAGAAAACCCAAGCTATCGTTTTAGGAAAAGTTAGGTGTAGGTGACTGAAACGCATAATCAACATGAAGAATATCCTGTATGTCAAAGCCATAAAGTAGGTTCTAGCAAAAAACTACGTAGAATATGAGGATTAGTATAGGGTAAACACTAGTATCTCTTCCCATTTTGTAGCTTCTATGCTGGACATTGGCATTTCTAAGAGGAAGATTATGAGGCTGCCCAAGCAGGTATTTCCAAAACTCTACCTAGAGGGGCTAGAGAAAATTGTGAGAGCTGTCGAGATCAGCCACGAAATCCCATTTGTTCACAATATACACCAACTTGTTGAGGGAGGAGGACCTATGCTGACTAGGCCCTCTCTATTTGGATTTGAGCTTGAAAGTCATGAGGAACATCGTCACAAAGTCTGTGCCGGATGCCATTTCCTGATGAGGATGCAAAACATCAAACCCTTCAACGAGGTGCTATGATACGAGAATTTTTGAGAGGATGGTGTTTCCTCATCATGCACCACTTTCCATTACTAGACCTTCAAATTCTTGAAAAGACATTGAGAAGACCTCCTTTCCTTTTATTTTTTTTGAAAAATTCTATGCAACACTCTTTAGCGACAATATATGTATTTTGCAATACAGTCATGGGTCCCGTTACATCAATATGTATACCGATGTAAATATTTCTATAATAAATACAATACATATATTTTTCATAGTCTAGTTTTTCTTCATTTTATCTCATTTCCATGCATCAATATGGTTGTTGATTTTAGGAAAGCACTGAGAATGACCCAAAACTAACAAAGTAGGGAAAATATGTACATATTTACAAACTTACCACAAAATTCAAAGTAATTGAATTTCTTGAGGTGTATTCCATTAATTGGAATACCCAAGGCCTCACCCTCCACTGATTCCAACTTGAACAAGTTGTGCTACTTACACTGCGTGATTATGAATGATCCTTCCCAGAGACTATCAAACTTGCCATGTTGATCAAGCTTCGCTCCATGCTCATTGAACTTGAGTACTAAGTCTCCACATTGCAGACCCGAGTCAAATGTTTTCTTATTGAATCATTTCTTTACCACTTGCTGGCAGTTAGTCATTGCCTCGACAATGTGCTCACGTTTCTCCTAAAATTTAAGTAGTTCTGACAACTGTAACTCCATTGCTCCATTTGACTCAATCTCAGGAGACTTGAGTAACTAAATTGTAGGGATTTCCATAGAGATGGGCAACAATGCTTCCATCTTGTATACCATCTCATAATGGGATGTCTTCAATATTTGCTTGGGAATGATACGATCTGCCCATAGTGTTGTCTGGAGGTGTTTATGCCACTCCCTTGATGTTCTGAACCTATTCTCTTGATCAACTAGAGAAGATTCTTTTTTGTAGATTTAGCAAGGCCATTTCCTTGTGGATAGTAGTTGGAAGATGTCTTTAGGAAGACTCCATATTTTAGTGCAAATAAACTAACTTTGGAGAGAAGAAAATTTCTAGCATTATCTAAGATAATTGTCTTTGGTGGGCCAATCCTAGCTACTAGTTCTTCCAGGAAGTTCACAATTTCTACCTTGGTTGCATTTTTAAAAGGTACATCTTTAGTCCACCTGGTGAAATAGTCAATTGTTGTCAGGATCTATCTATGTCTGGCTGATGAAATTGGGTTGATCATTCCAACAAATTCAAGACCCCATTGAGCAAATGGATCTTCCACTACAATTGGTTTCAATGGCATGGCATAATTTTTCCTTTTCCCAACAAAAAACTTATACTCTTTGCAAGACCTCACCAATGAATATGAGTCATTAAATAAAATTGGTTAGAAATAACCAACACGCATAATCTTGATTGCAGTAGTATTTTCTAAAAAAATTCCTTCGGTTGGGTCACTCTGATATTGCTCCAATATCCCTTTTTCTTGCTCTTGTGTCACACACCTTAAAAAGACACCATTGAAGTTTCTCTTGAAAAGAACTCCCTCAAGAGTACATAGCCATTATTTTGTAGTCTATAAAAATTCCTTTTAAATGATGGGAGGTCGGTCGATAACCTTCCTACTTGCATGAAATTATTTTTTTCATTCAACCAATCATCTCTGGAGCTTTCCTCATTCAAAAACACAGGTTATGGGACTTCATCCTTATTTATTGCTTCATTATTTTTAGCCAAATATTTGCACAACCCCTTTCCTTTCATAGTCTTGACTAGCTTGATCTCGATGTCATACTCTAGGATCTTGGTTATCTAGTTAGCCTAATTCTCAATGATTTCACCCTCCATAACATATTCATGCACGCTTAGGGGTGGCACATGAACAATCACCTTGGTGCACGATATGAGGTGCTAGAACTTCTTCAACCCCTTTACAATAGCAAAAGATTTCTTCTCCACAAAGTTATACTTCACCTCATAATCCTTTAGAGTGTACAAATAGAAAGTTAAGGGAAATTCTCTTTTATCTTCATCATCCCTCTGCATTAGAAAAGTAGCGATACTTTTGTTTCCACCAAAGACATACATGAAGAAGTCTTTCAAAAAATTTGGATTAACCAACATGAGAGCTGAAGAGATGGATTCTTTAATCTTTTTGAAAGCTTTTTTGGCTTTCAATGTCAATTTGAATACTTGGTCCTTTTCCAACATCAATGTGATGGGCCAAACAATCCCTGTGAAGTTTGGTATGAACCGACTGACGAAGTTCACCTTGACCAAAAAATATTGAACTCCTTTTTTGTTGATGGGTAGAGGGAGTTCTTTGATCACTTGAACCCTTTCTAGGTCAATGGAAATACCTTCCTTTGAGATGATATTACCTAACAGCTTCCCTTGTGGAACTCCAAAAAAACATTTCTTTAGGTTTAGAGAAATCTTGAACTCCTAACACTTCTAGAAAACAAGCTCAAGATGATCAAAATGATCATCACTAGATTTTGAGAAAACCATTAGGTCATCTAGATAAATAAGAATGATCTTATGTATCAAATCCCTAAAAGAAATATCCATAGCTCATTGGAAAGTGGCTCTGGCATTTGAGAGTCAAAAGGGTATTTTAGCATAAGCGTTTGTTCCCCACTTGGTGGTAAATGTTTTGTACTAATCATCCCCTTTCACTCAAATCTTATTATAGACAGAGAAACCATCTAACACTAAAAACATCTTCAAACCTGACGACTATTTGCAAAATATCCTTCATGGGAGGTAGAGGGTAATGGTACTTTAGGGATGCTCTATTTAGGTCTCAGAAGTCAATGCACAACCATATATCACCATTTTTCTTTTGAACTAGCATGAGGTCAGATACCCGAGTACTATGTTTGACCAAGAACAATATCTGGGATTCAATCAACTTCTGTAATTCTTGAGCCATTAATGACTCAATCTTTAGATTTATTGGCATTTTATTTTGACGCATGAGTTTTGCTCCTTCTAGTAGCTCAATGGTATGTTGGATAATCCTGAGATCATATCCCCTAAGATCATCATATGACCATGCTACCACATTCAGATACTTCTCACAAAAATCTTTCAACCTTTCTTTGTTTTTCTATGAGACTCCTTTTCCAACCTTAAGCTTTTTATCTTCTCCAATGTGCAAATTGGTGTAATCCCCTTCATCAGCTACAATCTTTCTCTTGTCTTTTCCCGCATCATCAAAATCAAACAGATTCTTGAGAATGACCAAAGCTTTAGGAAGCTTGTTTGAATTTAGTTGAACCACTTGATCTTCATAGGCCTCAACGATCTTTGGCTGTAATTGGTTAGAAAATTCTTTGGAAAATTGGAGAAATGATGCAATATGCTCATCACTAACAAGCATTTGCTATTTTTTATCATTATTTGGGACTATAGGCTGCATAATCACTCACATTGAATGTTTGTTATCAATTAACTCAGAAGCTGGCTCAAACTAAGATATGACAATTGCCATTTGATCTACTTCAAAGTTCTACTCTCTAGGTATAGATTGGATGTTAATTGCCTCAAAGCCTTCAATCAGGTCCCAGACCCTATGTCGGTATGATCGCATATAGACATTCTTGGAAGATGATAGCCCTCATAATTGATTAACCACCAACTTTGAATCTCCAAACACTTGTATTTGCTTAGTGCCCATTTGTTCTGCTAAACTCAAGCCATGGACAAGGCCTTCATACTTTGCTTCATTGTTCGAGCATGTGAACTGGAAGTGATATGACCTTAAGTTCTTTTCTTTGGATGGAGATACCAAACATATTCTGGCATCAAATGCTACTCTGCATCTTGCTCCATCGAAGTGCAAGGTTCATAATTTTGAGGCCCCTTCAGGCGCTTTAGTTACTTTGGGCATAATTTGATCTTCCTCATGTATGACGTATGTTCCTAGCCTAGTTGCATGATATTTTCCAAAGGGTCTGAACTTATAAATTCATTTAGGAGAGCCTCCTCCTTGTCAGTACAGGAACTACTTGCTTCTTCATCCTTAAGAAGTTTGACATTAGGCATCTATTCTGAGGTAATTGAGGTATGTGTTGCCTCAAAATTGATCATGGCTTCATCAACCACATTCTTAGAATGTAAAGGTTCTTCATTTATCTTTATCTTAGCACCATGTCTGGTTCTTAGGATCAGGTGTGACCAGTCCAAAGAGAGGTAACCTCCAACATTTGTAGTAAATTCTCAAGACAAACATATGCAGAACATAGGGGGGACATAAATAAGCATAGTATCTTGATTCAAAATAATGTTGGGGCAAGCAAACAATGTCATAGTTAATCCTTTGATTACTTTGACGGTTTCAACCTTGTTCCCATTGAGTTGTATAAATCCCTTCTTAAGAGGCTCGTATTTGTGTCCCATAACTTCAGCTACTTTCTTGGGCATGACGGTGGTGCTAGCACTAGATTCAACCAAAAAATTATGCAGTAGTTTCTTACCAATAATAAGTGTTAGATAGAAAGGCTTGGGTTTAGGCTTACCCTCTTTTCTGACCTAATTCTTCATTGATTGATTTTCTAGAACTTTATCCGGGCCTAGATTGGTTGGCTTATATTTTGGGGGCTACTCAAGCATCTTCATGCCCTCTTCTCCCGATAATGCCTTTTTTAATAGCTACTTTCACTTCGGGATGGCTAGGATATCCCATAGAGAAAAATTAGCAAAATATTTATTTAGATGTTCCGCCACGTTGAATGGTGTATGTGACTGATGAGCTATGGTACTTAGCTCCTTCTGCCTCATAGTTGATACATCTGGTTGTTTGGCAACTATCGAGGTGACTGTGGGAGCTTTTTATTTCAAAGGAAGTGGAGTTTTGGAACCTAGAACAACAACCCTAGTCTGCGACAGAACTGACAACATAGTTGTTGGATTAGGTGACCCTTTAGTTTGCAAGGACGTGAACTCTCTAGTGAGCCTTCACCTAGAACAGGTATTGTTCTGTGACTATACTTGTAGTGCCTGGGTCACTAGAATGTCATTCGAGTATGATGACTCCTCTTCCTCCATCGAAGAGAAGAGTGTCTAGCTTTGAGCTATATCTAGCTCCTACTCTATAGACATTCCTTGCTAGCTCCTACTCTATAGACATTCCTTGCATTTGAGTAGTGAGAACTGCATTCTCCATTTTCTAAGAACCAAATGTATGACCTTGAGAATCAGGAATGATGCCTTGGCTATGTTGCTCTGCTATCTTCTCTTGTAAATTCCCTCACGGGAAATTTTTAGGCATGTTTGCATCATTGCAAGGGAAGCACCATGGATTAATCTCCTCGACAAGATTATTCTATTTTGCTACCAGCTCTTTACTCAAACTAGGATAGACAATCTGCATTGGCATAGTCACGGGCATGACTTGATTGCTTTGTTGAGCTTGAGCATTACTACGTGGTCTATCTTGCCATTGATTCTACTGAAAAGAAGGTTTCCTACCTTGGTATTTTGATAATTAGGCTTCTGGTAGGAATATAGTTGTTGCTTCATACTAGTTAACTCATTTGTCATGGTTCACAAATGCTCCTTCATGTCATTCATCTCAATTGCTAGGGGATTAGGCATTGGAGCCACACTCGGTGTCATTCATAGGTACACATACATAGACTGGGGGGCATGGGAATGCTAGTTGAAGCTACCTCTAGTCCTATTGAGGTTGATTCTGGGAATAGTGGAATGATATGTCATGGTGCCAATTTTCTGGTAGCAATAAGATTGTTCTCCATGGTGATGGCAAGGTTGTATGCGTTAGGTAAGGTATTTCATCCAAGAGATTGTAGCATCATAGAAATATCAGCATTTATAGACTTTAGATAAAACATGAACACTAGATCCAAAGGTGGTCAACTGCCAATAGGGACCCTCTACTAAGTCAAATGAAATCAAGCATTGTAATCAGCAAAAGCTTCATGAGGAGCCCATTTTATATTAGTGATTTGGTAATATAGTGAAGATCTATCACCATTATTTGAGAAGTGCTCGTTGAAAGGATCTCTAAGTTGATCCCAAGTGCCAATTGAATTAGCTAGAAGAGTACAATACCATTCCAATGTCTTTCCTCTAAAAGAAGTTGTGAGAAAGCACAAATCCACATTTTGGTCAATAATTCCATGAACCAGACATACATCAATTACGTCTTGCATGTGCTTCACTAGAGTTTTTTAATCATCCCCAGTGAACTTTGGGACAACCTTTAAGGTAGAAGTTGGGATTTGATCCCATGCAACAAGTTGTATAGGGGGTATGAAAGGGCTACCAACATGCTAGGCTACAAAATTTCTAGTCATTTGTGCAAGTGACAGAGGGAGAGACGAAGGTGATGTATTAGCTTGCTGACCTTTCACCTTCATTGAAACTAGTGGTAGTACAAAAAAACTAGGGGTTTTTTCCGTTTGATATCTAATGATAGGCCATTGGCTCATATAGTCTTTTGGATTGCGAACATTTTAGTTTATCCCACCGATTGTTCTAGAAAAAGAACTGTTGATGCAAAATTTTACAATTAGCAGCCTTATGGGAAACTTAGCTATTGGGGGACTTGTGCGTGTAGCTAAGTTACCTCTGATGTTTTATTGAAGTTGGCTCTCCATTTTTTAATGGGGGGTAAGAAAAGGGAAAGAAGATAAACATCAAACAAACAAATCTAAGCTAAGGTGATGTGTCGAATTAGTAATGAGATAAGTAAGCACATTATAGAAACAAAGGCTTAGATAGTAACTAGCATACATTAAAGAGACAATTCCATAGCACCGCAAACATATGAGTGTCAAACCATTTGCATAATATAACCCACACAATAGAAGATAACACAAAAGAGCAGCAACATGATTTGTATTATGTTAAGCCATATAAATATTACAAAAGCTTGAAACAAATGTTCATACATTCTCATAAAATGCAAGCACAATCTAATGTCCTATCAAATACTTGAAAATAGAGAGGCTGAATAGGTTGGCACAATTTACAAGGTTAGATTTAATATTAAATACCATAGAGGCTAAATCTCAACACTTGGGAACTTAATCTATCTAACAACAACCATAAAATGAAGAAAGTGTTACTTAAAAAGAGCCATCCCATTGCTAGAAAGCACCAACAAGAAAGATTCCACCATGTTGGCACCAACCAAAAGATGCAACATCAACATGCCAATAGAGATGGTCCGAGGAGTGATGGGCCACGCAGAAGTAAGAGGAAAGGACACAAAAAAAAATGAAAATCATTGCAACAACCATAAAAAAAAAGCAAAAAAATTCCCGAACAAATGCCATGTGGCAAGCTCCTAGCAAAGGTAACTATGATGCAGGCCCCATATGAATAGAAAACAAGTGGAGGTGAAGTGTCAAGCAACTGAGATCTAACAAAATGAAAGAGAAGTGTCTCGAAGGGAAGCTCTAATAGGATGCAATGTGGTGGTGGCCGGAAAGTTGCAAACGGTACAAGACAAAAAGGCAGTGTTGTGAAAGAAAGAAAGACTGTGAAAGAAAAGAGTGGTGCATGAATAAAGATTCATAGTTCCCAAGTCCTATATGTATATGTATGTATACATGCATATGTATGTCATTGTCTATGCATAATGTATATATATCTATACATGTATATATGTTCACATATGTATACATGCATATATACATGTATTTATACATGTATATATTAGCCATGTAACTAATTTTATATGTAGCAAGTTCATAATCTGTAGTTGGTCCTATGTTAACCCATCCATCGGCAAAGATGCATACTTATAACTAAAATAATAAATGGAGGCCAATAGAACTACTAACCCTAAATATATCTTTTTAGGAAAGGGACAAGATTTAACTACAATTTAATATTCCCTAGTGTTCAACCTATGTTATTCCTTTTTTGTTCATTCACATATATTGATTCATATATAGATGGATACACATATATATTTCGTTATATGTTTATGTATAATTTCCACTTTCAATGTATGTATGGGTATATATGTATATTCTCATATCCTAGTGTACTTTAGCTTGCATGTATACTCATAGGTTGTACGAGCATACTCAAGTTACGCAGGACAATCAATTGTTGAATGTAAAAAGGGTAGAAAATAGCAACAAAACTATTTCTACTATTAGGAGCATAGAGAGGAAATATGCATGAAGCATCACAAAAAATACTTACAATGAAGGATAGCTACAACAACCACATCTATATGCCAAAATGGTAACATTCCTCCCTTGCAGCACACAATTCCAATGGTAGATGCCAACCCTTGTATACAATCTTAGAAGAGCTCTCTGGTTGCAGCAACACAAGAACAATACCTCAAAGAAATATTCAACAATAGCTATCTTGTTGTGGTAAAGCAATTTTGACATTGTATAGATGCACTTTTGAACCTTTTTGTTTTCCAAATATGTAGGGTAAGCTACATAGGGTTACACACTCAAATGTTTGCATCAGAAGACATATGTCTTAGGTGTTATTCTGAAAAAGGTGTGCATCGGTTCAAATTCAAAAATTGCATGGACCTAGGGCCACAACCATTGTTAGTCAAAAAGTGAACACAAGTTGAAGATATGCTTATTGCTAGGTTGGCTCCAGTTTTACAAGTTATCGATGCTAGAGGAGGTCAATTTAAATATAGTGGTCACACTATAAGCTTCCCTCAGGATATCTCAAACATTGAAATTTTTTTACTATGCTTGATACAAGACCTTGAGGTCATGATCACTCGCAAGAACACCATTGAAGGTGAGAATTATGATTATTATATTAATAAACATCATGTCATGGATGCATTGAAATACAAAATCTAATATGAAAAATACTACAATGATGTTGAGATTGATGTTGAGGCTCTTAATATGTTACTTGATGTTGTTGTTGATGTGTCTAGTTTCTTGCATATAATAGACCAAGTTTTAGATGCATACCTAATGTCATCAACCATCTCAAGAAATGCTAAACAAGAAGAAAATGGCTCTTCTAACTTTTCATCATTTATTCCTTGCTTACCAAATGCTAGACGAGAGTTGCAAGCAATAAAAGATGTCTTGCAAATTGAAAAAAAGAGCAGAATATCTTATCTTGGCCTAAAATTATCTCTTCTCCTATTAATGAATACAATACTAAAGGTTTATTTTCAATGGCCTTTCCAACATTGTTCCCCATTGGAGTAGCACTTCCCCTCCAACTGAGAAATATTAAAATTCACTTGCATGAATATGCCCTCCACCTAATGAGATATTTTGACCACAGGTTTGGAAAACATGTTAGGTTTAGATATTTTCTCTACAACTTGATTATGAGACATCATAGCCAACAAACTGTCTATGTTTTCACTAGATCAGATTTCAAGGAAAAAATCCCTAGGTCATTGATTGTTTTGAGGGAACAGCTTCAAGTTGCTCCTAACAACCAACTAGCTTAGCAGTTGATGTGATTTGGTGTATCACTGCATGAGACCCACTCTTTTTGGAGCTCTTGTCAGGCCCAACAAACCACTATGATCAAACAACTTGGTATACCCACCCTTTTTCTCACTTTGAGTTGTGTAGATACAAACTCAATAGACCTATAAAATTTTTTCTCTCGTGCATCTCATTTAGCGATGGAGCCTTCAACAAAAATGTTAATAGATAGTGTTTTTTAAAATCCACATATATCATCTTTATATTTGCATCATAGATTCTCAATTTTTCATGAAGAGGTGATCAAAAATATTTTTCATGCAAAAGATTATTGGTATAGATATGAATGGCAACATCGTGGCTCTACACATGTGCATGGTTTTCTATGGCTCCTAGAAGCTCCTGACATGGATACTCTTGATTCGTCCAATGACCATGATATTACCATAGCAAGGAAATTTTTTGATAGATATGTTTCAGCTTGGAATCCAAATTTCCCTACACAAAGATTGCTTAGAATGTATCATTGCTCTAAAGAAAACTCCTACTTTCTTACCATGAGCCAAATCCTAACCAATGATCCAATCATTGATTATGAAGAGTTGCTAAAAATAGTTCAAAGGCACACAAAATGCTCTAAATATACTTGTTTAAGAAGAAAATAATAACAATTGCAATGTCGGTATAAAGCACCACGGTAGCAGCAACTTACCTCTACATTTACATATGATGCTAAGTCTATCAAATCCTACAAACCAGCAATAAATGATGATTGCCTAAATATTCATAGCCTAGCTATGCTTATAATTTGGCTTGCCAATGTTGACTGCCAGCGAATTGTTTCTAGGGAAATTGTTTTGAATTATATTTTTAAATATGTAGCTAAATTTGAGAAAAAATATGAAAACTATCTAGATATGTTGAAAACAGTTGCAAATACAAATATACTTGAGGATAAACCACCGGTTGCATACCAAAAATTCTTGATGAATATTCTTGTGGAACGTGACATCTCTACATAGGAGATGTGCCATATTTTATAGAAATTGCCCCTTCTTACTTCAAGTCGACGATATGTTTGCTTGAATGTTGGAAAAAATAAATGGTTTCATATAAACAAAGATGATATTGATGAAGAGTTGCCAAAAAACTATATTCAATGCTATATATGCAAAGGCCTCCTGAGTTATCTGCTTTATCCCTTATTGACTCAGTCTACCTATATACACAATCACAACAATGGAGAAAGGCTAAATGGAAACCATGGCTCCAACTTGCAATTGTCCTTATTTACTTGTTATTCAAGACTGCTCCTGTTGAAGATACAAAGATATTTGAGACATTTTTTTGGACTAAACTTATGTTATACAAACCTTTTTAGAACATACAAATAGATATAGGTCTTTAGAGAGAAGAGATAATAGAAAAATGGAAAGTTTTAAAAATGTCTAATTATCATCCTTGGCATGTTAATAGAGTTCTAGTTACATCCACAATTGAAGAATAGGATGATAGTGATATAGATTATTTGAACCATTGTCCTTCTATGGATGAATATGAATGGGAATTTTTCTCTTGGCTTGGTGCTACTACTAACTTTAGTATAAATTAGCTTTAGCTTTTGGTTAGGTGGGATTTTGATATGAACCATCCATGGAATACAAACCATGTTCTTGAAGAACTCCATAATATTGCTTTATAGTACATCTCATCAGCAAAGGTACAATTGGAGTAAGCTATGGTTCAATTCTTTCCTGTAGATATGTCATCGGATCAACTTTCACTGAAATAGTAGTTGGCCCTTCAAATAATCCAAACCCACCATATGCAGCCTTCACCCAAATCCCCTCTTTGCATGATTATTCAAGAGATAGCTAGCACTAGAAAATCCTTCCTAATAAATTGTATTCTACAACAAATAAACACCTCTTTTTCTAGACCCAATAGGTTCTTGCTCACATTGGCTCCTATAGCTATTGTTGCATACAATAGATGTGCCTCTAGAATGCATACATCACTTTGAATTCCCATTAAGGATATGAATCCTTTGCAAGGGAAACAATTGACATTATTCCAAGAATAATTTAAGTATATTGAGTACATATTGATCGATGAAATGAGTTTTCTAGGCCCAAAGTTGCTACTAAAAATAGATAGCCGATTATGCCAAGCATTCCTGTATAAGCAGACAGAGCCATTTGGTGGTGTTTCTATGATCCTTGTTGGTGATTTTTCCCAGTTTCCACCTATCATGGATACACCTATTTATGCTTCATGTTCATCGGCTATAGCCTTGTGACACACTTTCACAATCTCAATAACCCTAGACACTGTCTTTCACAAAAAAGGAGATATCCTTTCACAATGAAAGTTTTGAGAAATCCTTCTTCATATAAGAAATTCTATGGCTCTCCATGATGATTGGGAAGGGCTTATGAAACAAACAAATAAAGTGCTCTCAGCCACAGAAAGAAAAAAAATTGATGTTGCTACACTTTTTTTTTTGACAAATGACTTGGTCACATTCCACAACAAAAAAATGATCAAATAGTTAAATCTACCCATAGCCATTAACATTGATTGGATGGCTCAACAATAGGCATCTAATCATGGTGATAATGACTGGTCAGCTTCTCCTAGAGTTGCTACTTTGTATTAGTGAATAGGTGATGCTAAAAAATAATTTGTGGACTCAAGTTTCCCTTGTCAATGGATCCCTTGGTGTCATTACAACTGTTGTGTACAATCCACATTCTAAACTACCAAACCCATTTGACTATGTTGTTGTCTACTTCCAAAATTACATTGGTCCACCATGGGACCCAGAACATCCAAGAGACATCCCCATCCCAACTATAAGTTGGGGGATTGAAAAAAAAAATCCACTCACTATGGCATGGGGAATCACAATACATAAAGCATAGGGCTTAACATTGGATAGACAAACAATAAACATAGGTAATAAAGAGAGGCAAGGGTTGAATTTTACAACTATTTCATGTGTAAAATCAATTGAAAGACTTTGTATTGATCCACCTTTCTCATTTGATAAATACTCTAGGTTTGGATCCAACAAGTACACTACTCGTCATCCTGGTGAGGAAACACACCTCGAACAATTACAGGCCTTTCCAAGTGCTTCTAGTTCCACCCAATAGGATGACTTACATAAAAGGATAAAAGATAATTATTCTTGCATCTACCTCATCCTGTGTGCCATTGCCTCCTCAAACATTTTCTAAGTTGAATCTTTAAAAACCACACCAAGTAATAAGTTGTGTAAAATGGGTATAATGTGAAAGATACACAAAGATACTAGGCACAAATAACTAGAGGCCATAACTTGTACATTCCAATTCCATGTTTTGATGATTCTACTCTATTAAACTACTAACTTCTTGCTCTATGATTTTGTTGTGTGTTGCTTTTACTATATGGCATTGAAACCAACACACTCTTTTGTATATTCCATTTTCCCATATCTGTTTAAGTGTTTTAAAACTCCATGATGTCAACTATTTTTTTGCATACCTAAAATTCTCTTCCAATTTTTTTTAGCATATAGTGGTGTAAACATACAATTATAGTTCTTACACATTAATACATATGCAAATACAAACAACTTTAGTTGTCTAAGATGCATAGAGATTGGAACCAACAATAACTAGAAAACAAAATTTCTATAAGTAAATAATGTCTTTGCAACATTCCAATATATTAAACTATATATGCACATGTTGTAGATGTATTTTGAAAAAAAATGGTCTTTCATTTGACTAATAAGTTTTAAATCCTCCAACGATGTTGTGTTTTCTATTCTGACAACCTATATACATATGTTGACTTCTCACATTTCTCCTATGTGCTTTCCTTCCACAAATTTAAATGTCTTGATGCTACCTTCTCTATTAGCTTTATTTGATTCAAATTGCTACAAATATTTTTCTATAAAATTCCTTTTTCACTGTTTCCCTGTTTCACTGTTCCTATATATTACATTCATAAATATATAGTCTTTTGTACATTGATTTTTTTTTTTCATGATACATGATAGCATTCCATGATATTTTTCATGGCTTCCTCGAGCATGTCCACAACGACCATGGAGCTTATTGGCTTTGTGGTTTCCTCATCCTGCCCCACTCAATGGACACAAAATGGTAGGTGTTTGCTCATATGCTAGTTGACAGATCCTTGCATTCTTTCAGAATGCCATGGAAATTAGTACATCTAATATTCATTGTTCTAATCTAGGCATATCAACTATTTTGGCTGCCTTGTGAAATGACAAACTCTAGTGTTTGCTTCATAGTAGACTTGTCAAAGAAACTACTATGCACCTCCCTTACATGCTAGTTTGCAAAGCTCTGTAGCTGCCCTTATCCACAACCTGTGACATCTTTGCTATTGTTCTTGTGGTAAGCCATTCTATAGTGCCTTTTCCATATTCCATACTTATCTAATTTCACACATGTATTCTGATATAAGAATACAAAATTTTTCTTTGTAGTTGTATGATGTTTTGCTCAATAGAAAAATAGATCAACAAGCAAAAAAGTAGCCCATGTATTTGAAAATTGGTGCCAAGAAGACACCCACAGCTCTAAGTGTAAAAAAGGTTTGTTTTACATATTTATATTTTCCTATTTTATACATTCAATTTTCCCCTCCCTCCATGGCTAGATACCCTCTATATATTTGTTGCTTTATATAAACATTCAAGCACAAATTTATACATGTAATTGACTGCAATAACTATAGTCTATTGTTCAAATTAGATTTACCCATGGTCCTATACTTGCCTCCTATGTAAACCCTAATGGGAACTTGAAACAAATAGTTGATAGGAAAATATGAACTGTTGCATCAATTGCTTCTTTTGTATTCTTATGTTTGATGATATTCTATTTCCCTTATCTATTTCAAACTCCTTGTATTTTGAATTAATATTTTTCATGTTATTCTCTTTCTCCTATAGCCTAAATCCCACATGAAACATATTAATACAAGATAAGAATTTTGTGTAAGAATTGAGATGTGAATTCAAAATTCAACTTATACTCTTTTCTAGTCAACCTAAGTGAATAAAAAAATTCTAAAAGAGCTATTAGAATAATAGTTCATAGCCAGAAAACCACTCTTAATCTGCAATTGCTCCTATGTTAATGGCTATAACATTAAAAGTGCATAGAGATGTCTGCAAACAATAAATGAGCAGCGGGGAACACACTATTGTTTTCCATATTTCCTAACAATAGAAACAACATTTAACTACAATTTCTCTAGCCATGTAGAGGGATAATCTCTTCTAGCTCTCCAAAATGCATACAACATCAAAGATAAAAGCATATAACAAGGAATAATATACACATATTAGTCTTATTCTAATACCTCTTTTGCAATTTCTCTAGTTCTCTATAGTTTTTAGTACGAGACAATGCATCTAGAATTTTGAATGAGGTTTGTGGAGTTATACTCTTTTTTTACATGGTGTTTTACATACATGATTAATTTATTGTTAATTTCTTCTTGTTATATGTTTTACAATAAGGTTTCCATCAACCCAACCATGAATAGGATTTACCACCTAATACATCTTTTAGAATTCGTGCTATTAAACAAATAGACAAGACTTGTCGAGGGCTTTTGCTAACAACCTAGAGCTTACCTCTTAAACAAAGGATCTTCTTAAATCTTCCTCATTGTTCAATACACACACATAACCAAAAACATAAACCAACGGCGAAAAAATTACTAACCCTCAACATATTTTCCAAGGAAAGAGAGGACATTTAATTGCAATTCCTCCATCCATACAGAATGAAAATATCTTTCAAATCTCCACAATGGGTATAACGACAAAGATACAAACATTTGAAAAGAAGACATAGATAGTAAATTAACTATCTATGCAAACTACTCATCTATAACAATGCACAATATACATATTTATATAGATAGATGTGAACATATATATATGCAGATATATATACATGTATACATACACTAGATTACATGTACTTTTGGGTCTCTTCTTATTATTCCTTTTGATAGCAAGTTGGAGGATTTTAACACACGTGCTCCAAAATGTGTGAGGAAGTATATTGATTAAATTGCATTGTTGAAAGAGCCATTGAATATGTTCAACTTTATATCTTTAGCTAATACAATATTTCTTTCAAGTTTATTTTTGCTAAGTACAAACTTGCAACAATGCAACTGAATAAACCTATTTTCTTGCATATTTTGGACTACATATTCATAATACCAGAATGCCTATTCTCACAATGCAACTAAATTAAAAATATTTTCTTGCATATTTTGTTGTATACTTTCCTGCATTCCTACATTCTCTACTCTATGCATCTTTCAAGCACTCTAATTCATTTAAGTGGAAATCCTTACAAATAGGTTGTTGTACATTATCAATCACTACATAAGTTATTCTTGTGTTTGCATATATACATTTCCACATTCATTGAATTACTTCTTTGTACCTTGCTAACAAATATATAGTAATTGTATATGGTAAGTGTTTGCTCGCCCAAGGCTTAATTCATTATGTGATTGTTGTACTATGGCGATGGATGACGTAGATGGGGTCAGTCAAAGAAAATGTAATATTGAATGTAGCAATATGGACAAGTATATTTTTATTAAGTTGCATTACATGTATATATATATATATATGTGTGCATGTATACATCTATATATATGGATGCATATATATAGATGTATACATGCATATATATATATACATATGTTCACATGTTGCCATCCAATATATGTATACATGTATATATATGTATGTAAATGTAATATTGAATGTTGTCATCTGGGAGAGTATACTTTAATGAAGTTGTATTGTCAGAAGAGCCATTGTGGTGTTGGTTTGATAGCATGGTATTATTAAATCCGTCGCATTCCACTCCATTTTTCGGCAGGTTGGAGGGTATTAAAATTTTTGACCTGTGCAATTAGTAAGTTGTTTTGCATGGGTATTTGCATAAATGATTAAGTTATAGTTTATATCTATCATTCTCTACTTCTTGTTCATTTTCATAGCAATTTTCAGGGTTTGAACACTAATGTGCTGAATAATTTCCAAATTTTTCAATGCTCTAACAACTCAATCTAATTCTCCTTCTGGTTTTCAAGCATGACCAACAATACATGTAAGTGCAAAACTTCTCCATTTCTAATAATAGATTCGGTGACCCACTTGCAAATATTATTCGTCATTTCTACTTTCTAATTGTGTTTATTAATTTTGGCTATATATTTACTAGTATTTGAGCCTCCCTTACTCATCTTTCCCCATCCATTGACATACCTCTCTCTTCTATTTGCAGGTGCTAGGCTAAAGCATAGATGATAATTCCAAAAGATGGAGCTCCACAAAAATTCTAGTGGATGTTTCATATTGCTTTTTCTTAGGGGTTTGGCTAGTGTCCCCGAGGCTTCATGATGCCAATATGGTAGGGTGGATAACAAGCATGGGTTTTATTTTTCCTTTTCATTTCATATATCTTTTCTGACATAGATACATGTATAGAAAACATGGTTTGTAACATGTTTCCTATGTACTGCCAAGTGGTGGAATATTTTGGTTATGTGCTCTTTGTTTGAAGTTTCTATTTGTTGAGAAGCTAGCATTTAATCATACAATATGTCTAACATATCTATAGTGCCAAAATGGCTCTTTTCAGAATGTAACTAAATCAATATATTTTCTTGGCTATTTTGTAGTGAACTTTCCCCTCCTACAACATTATCTATTTTCACTCTCCAATTGCACTATGCAATCATCCATTTAAAAGTCAAATTTTAATTCTAAATTATGTTGTAATATGTACAATACTTGTGTTCTATGAAAATGTTTACTATGGATTCTAGATCATTAGTGATTTAGTTATTATTTTTACCTACTCTTTTAATAGTTGTTTTACAATTTCCCTATTTTTTCTATAATGTTTAGTGGCAAATAATCTAGGTTGAATCTTCAATTGGGAAACCAATTGTTACATACTAATTCATCTCACTCCTTTTCTAGATAGTAATAGAATTACAAGTGGAGATGTCTATAGCTAATTTTCATCTCTCATAAAAAAACACATGGATACTAAAACTTTAATTTCCAAAACTATAGAGATATACTAATTATAAAAAGTACTCAATATTGAACGTCTTCCTTTCATGGAAAAAATGTGTACCTTTTTTCCCAACTTAAAAAATGAAAACATGCATGATGACCCTTACAAAAATATTCCATTAACGTCAAAATTAAATAATTAACTGATTCAATAACCTACACAAAAAGCGACAATATACATGTGCGCCTGTTGCCAATAAATATTAAACTAAAATATTCTTTCTAGAAGAAACAATTATTTCAAATTTGATATTTAATTTAATTTTTAAGTTCCCACTTTTAAACAAATGTAAAAATTGATTTCTGAATTTTCTAATAGTAGTAAATAAAATTTATACAAAAAGTTATTTGATTCATACAATCTAACCCATCCATTTCATTCACGATCACCTTTCCATGCAAAAAAAAAGCTTCAACCCTCCTTGCCACAAAAGGCCCCTATCGGCTGACGGCTGATTGTCGTATGCCTGTGCATGTGACTGCTAGTAAAATTATAATACCATGTAATTACTAAATATTTGATCTACTAATACATATTATAATTATTAATGCAATTATATATTTATTGGTATGAAATTAGTGTTATTATTGATATTATTTTATATATATATTCTTGTGTTTGGTAAACTTTTTTCATGTGACTGTTGATGTTAGCATGACAAGCCCTCTGGTACCACGGAAGAGGGGAGACTAGACCTCATGACCTTTTGCTTGTAATAGGATGCTTTAACCAATCGAACTAGACCCCCTGCCCTTATTACCTTCAATATATTAAAAATATGATTAAATTATAATTTAATTGAATTTAAATATATTTGAAAACATACAAATTATAAATCAAAGAAATAAAGATGGTCATAATATTATAATAAGATATTTTAATATTCTAATACTCTCCTTATATATATTTAATAATATATATTAAGAATGAGAGTTTATAGCTTGATAATGCAACTAGTGGTAATGAATATTATTTATAATGATTACTATTGATAATGGTTGTAATTCTATTCAACTTATATGGAGGCACTCAAAATTTTGGTGGAAAGAATGTAAGGTAAGCATTCATTGTTATCGTGCCCTATTCATTGGGGCAACGTTAAGCAGTGGTCGAAGTAGGTATCCGTTGTTGTCTTTGGAGCAGTGCAAATTTATAAACGTATGCAACTCGGAATGCATCTGCCCAAATTTTCAAACATTATTGAGTTCAATTCTGAAAGTATGAGTGGAAGGCAGGTCATGTTCACTAAAGTCGTGCAAATTTATGAGACGGTTGGGAATGGATCTACAAATTCCAAATATCCAAATCGAATGAAGTGACGATAATGCAATGTATGAGTTAGTGTATTTTAAAGGATATGTATGGAAGGCAATTCTTGTTGACTGAATACACAAAAATTCCAGGCATTTCTAGTTGAGTGTGGACTGCAGTCACTATGAGAGGATGATAATGAATGCTTATCACTTGGAAAAAAATTTCAAATTCTATTTTCTTAGTGGATTTATAGTGGAATATCTTATCTTTGGAAGTCTATGTGTTGGGATCAGAAATATTCTAACTTCTTAGTGGATTCATAGTGCAGCACCTTATCTTTGGAAGTTCACATGTTGGGATAAAAAATATTCTAACTTCTCAATGGATTCATAGTGGAACACCTTATCTTTGGAAGTTCACATGTTGGGATAAAAATTATTCTAACTTATCAATGGATTCATAGTGAAACACCTTATCTTTGGAAGTCTATCTATTGGGATCACAAATAAAATATAAAAATTCGTTCACATTAGACACCCATCTTAATATGGTGAATAACTCTTTTTCATAATTAATATTTAAAATTATATTATATTTGGTATTTCCACTAACATGTAGGGTCAAATGTATATCGTGCTGAATAATTATTGTTCTTATATATATAATATTTTAAATTTGTTAATCTATTTTAATATTATAGATGGAAGGATAGATAATTTATGAATTTATAGGATAAACTTAAAAATAAAATATATTAGATATTTAATATTTTGAGTGAATAAAATTAGTTATTGGAAAAGTATTTCTATAATCTTATTTATTTGGATAGATTGTGAAAACATCTAACACTTATTTTTTCTTATTGCTGAGTAAAATCATTTATTGTGAAAATATTTATATAATCTTTCTTGTATAGAATATAATTTTTTTAACTATAATATACATAGTCTTAAGAGTAGTAGTATATTTTGTATTTCATAGCTAAACTAAAAGAAGAAATAGAATCTAGAATATGAATTGAAGAGTTACATATATTAATAAATATGTAATTTTTTTTTACTGGAATAATCTCTCATTAAATATTTTTTTTGGTTGTTCAAATCTCATTCATTTTTAATCCTTTCTTACATTTTATTTTCGAGCCTAATATTAGTATTAGAACTAGATGAAGTATTTTTGTTGAGGGAGAAGGATAGGTTAGTTTTTTATTTGTCATCATTTCTCTCTTTAGTTGTATGTTTCATTTCTAGTGTCCCACTAAAGCTCTCTAAATTCTTTATAAATCGCAATTCATTTTGGGCTTTAAAGTTTACTCTTTAAAGGTCAATTAATTCATATTTTTCTCATTTTTATTTCTATTGGTCAGCTTCTGGTTTATTGTGCTTGCGTAAAAAACTACTGTGCATGTGTCGCAAAACACGACACTTGCATTGCCATGCTTCCGTGGTAACCTATTGTGCCTCTTTCATGGGAAATGGTGCTTCTATTTTAGTTAGCATAAGTTTATTTAGTTAGAGTTATTTCAATTTCTACTATTTTTGCATTATTTTTATTCGAGAAAATACTAGTAATCTATATCTTTTGGTTAGCCTAGGCTAGCATAATCGTGTTTTAGATTAAAATTGTATTAACTAGACTTATAAATGGAGGCACCATTTTTTCAGATTTTGGCACTTCCGTTTAGGATAATTAGTTTAATCTTTCTTCGGTGATATCTCAACATCTTTTCGTCACACATAGCCGGCATTATAAATAATTAATTTTAGATTGTATTATCTCAGCTAATCTAATGCAAGCACAACTTTAGCATAGTTTTGCGCCTCTTTTTTCTATTTTAAATTTTGTGTTTCCAGTTTTCTGCGCTTACGTTTCTGTTTTCTGTAAAATTGCGCATTTATTAGATTTTGATTTTTATTAGTTTTTGGGCTAACAAGTGGACTAACGAGTGGTGCAACTGGATGATCATCCAAGACAAATATAATAGACTATAATTTGTGGTTTTTTAGGACGTGACCAAATTTTTTATTTTTTTCACTAATCTAGGCACTAAAATTAGAGTAGAGGGTTAATGAACCTATTTTACACGCTTGGAAGGGTGCAATGGATTTATACTCTCTCCTCTCACTTATCATGATCTTTGGGATTAGAAATATCTGCATCTCTTCATTTTGTTTAGATCTATGTTTTAGGTAAACATAAGGTTGCTAGTTTTGTGTGTATGCTCTCCCCTCATGCTTTATGCAATCTTGGGGACCAAAAAAATCTACCATACCTTTCCCTTTAGGAGACCTGCCTAGGGATTTCATCACCCGAGGGGATGATCTTAACCATGTGTACCAAAGGGGTATATAAAGGGGGAGAACTAAAGTTGTACCCAAATTTAGTTGCATCATAACTAGTGGAGCCCTGATTGCTTAGAGTGTGTTAGGTCTCAAAAATGTAGGTTTCAACCACGAGAGGTTTTTAGGCTCTCACAAAGTTTTTGGCTAACGTGCAAGGCCAAATGAATAATTTGAACCTTCTTCTCTTTAGGCACTACTAGACCAAGGAGGGTGTACCTATGCAAATGAGGCAATTTTTTTGACCATTTGTTTCCTACTTAAGCAATCTATCCACAATGGCAATTAGGGTGGAAAGATGTAGACCTATCTGGTATAATTGTATAAGCAATATCAAGGTGGATTTTATGAATATGTTTAATTAATAGATGTAAAACTTTGGAAATAAATTGGTTAAAACTAAATGATGAAAAGGATAAGACTAGTGCATTTTTGGGTAAATAGAATCCAATGAAGACCTATAAAATGTGACCTGTAATGGCAATAACCCAGACTGCTTGGAACATTAATATGGGTTTATAACTTGTATAAACATGTAGGTAAATAGTTGAAAGCCCTGATTAAATGGCTCTTCTTATTGATCCAATTAACACTTCCAAATTATTGTGAATGACTAGAAGTATTTAATCTTTACTTGAAAGAACCAATTAATCATATCACACAATTACAACAAATGTGCATTGATAAATTGAATATACACTTGATATATCAATTTAAATAACAAAGAAGCATTAAAGTGGAGACAACCAAATAATTGAATAATTCCAATAAATAGTCCATACAAGGATTAGGCCACAAAATAAGATATTTTCCATTAACTTCTTCAAAGTTTATACATGCATCATAGTCTTTTGAAATGTGGACATATTATCTTTCCCATTCCCCTTTTATTTTCTCCTATCTCTAATCTTATTATCTCCTTTTGGTCTTGGTCTCTCATATTTATATGAGAGGCAACAAGCTTCAGACCAAAGGTTGTTTCTTTTTGTAAAAAAACATAATTTATGAAATTAATCATAACCAAAATAACTAAAACAAAGATATACTCTAGTCCATTAGTCTTCGAGTAAAAGTTCATGGTCATCTAAGACTTGTGCAAAGATTTTACTTTATGATTGATCTTCCTTTGTGATTTTGATGATCAGTCCTCATATGAGCTTAGATACTTCTCCTGCCATTTTCTTATTGTCAAATCATTTAGCCATTTGAATCCTTGAGCAGCAATAAGATTTGTGAGATGACCCTTCCATCAATTATCAAGAAAATTCCTAACATCTACTAAAAATTCCGTGTATCCATTATTGAATATCACAATTCCACCAAACAAAGTATGAAACCTGTCAAGGTTGATATCCCCATTACTCTATATGTTTGTAAGGAAATGAGAAACTATTTGATCAAACTCATCTTCCCACTCATCCACACCTTTCATTTGATTATCATCTTTAATGATTGAATGGTTGAGGCTATTCTTTATAGAGTCAAATGAATTTCTTCTACTTTCCACTTTCTTCTTCATATCAATCAAATACTTGTGCTCCTCAATCACTCCCTTCACCATTTCCTGAGTAGGTTTCAATGTTGCAGGGGCATTGGGATCTCCTTGTGTCACCTTGTAGAGGGTAGTTAAAATGTGGTGAGTGGGTTGCCAGCTCTTCTGGAGTTCCTCAAGGATAGGGGAATTAATATTTATTTTCTCCAAAGCTTTAATATGATTGCTAAAGCTCTCATGTACCCCACCTATATTTTCCTCCAATCTTTCAATTTTGTGCTCCAATATTTTCCTCAAGGCATCCAAGATGTGACATTTGACATCTTCCATATTGTGCTTCTTTAACTGATCGATTTCATTCTTCATCTATTGAATCCGTGGGTCTTTAGGTTGAATAGGTGAGTGATAAACAACTATCTCATCTCCCCTTACTATTGTTGGCTATTGTAATTGTTGTTTCAACTTAACATTTTCAATAAAAAATTTATTTACTTCATCATTATACAATTTCAACCTTTTCTCATATTCAAATATTTTCTTCTCCATGTTTTCCACCACAACGTTGGTGAACATTATTGAATGCATAGTTATCATAGCAGCCTCTGTTGGAGTTGTATCCTTCATTGTGCTCACCACGGTTGGCCCTCTCATCTTTTGCACTACATCCAAGAGTCAGGGCTTCCTTGTACTCTTTTTCTTTGTTCGTAGGGAAAGGCTTTGAGTGGTAGGGTTATACCCATTTCCTGATACACCTTCCTCTGAGTCAAATTTTGCGACTAACATGGGGTCATCTTGTGATCTAATTTGGTCCAAAAAAAATATCTTGGAAAATTCCATCCCCGTTATGATCAACATATCACTTTTCAGAACCAATTCTCTTGCTTCTTACGGGTTAACATTAATATTATCAATGTTTAATTTGGCCAATGTTTGGGCCTGAATCTCAACCTATCTTTAATCATCAGCTCCTATGAGATTGATCTTTAACCTTTCATCAAACTACTTCATTTTCAACTTGATCCAAAAACCTTTGAATTCATTAGTATGAACAAAATTGTCATCCTGCATAAATCTTAGATAGGAAAATACTCATCATTTTGAATCTCATATGTAGCTTCTTCTATTATCCTAATTTTAGGATCATTGGACTCTTGGATTTTTTGTTGCTCTACTACCTCTTTCATCTTAGACAAAGTTAATACTACTTCTTGTTCCTCATTACTCAAGCAATAATCAACTACTAACTGAATTTTTTGCTTCTTGATTGGGGGTTCATATGTGGTAGATGGAGGGGATGGATGTATTGGTGATGGGGGTGATGTATGAGATGTGGATGCTTCTTGTGTTGGTTGTTTGGATGGTGGTTGGGGTGTAGGAAGTTGTATCAGTCGCTCATCTTGGACATTCTTATAAAACACATCAAATTTACCAAGTATTAATTGCATCCTTTTTAGAAGATCAGGCTCATCAGCAAAGAACCCCTTGAAACTCTTATTCTTCTCCTTCTTTTTCTCTTCCCATCTCTTCATTAATATCCATCTCCTTCTTGTTTGAAACACAACAACAAAATATACTAAATTTCTTATTATATCTTCTTTAGGGTCAAAAGCATGAAATATGGCCCTCTTTGTAAGCAAAGTCCTTCTTACCATCTTAATGTGACCCTCTGGGTCACATACTCATTTTGTCCCATACTTGAGGGGATAATTGACCCTCATGAATGTCTATAACTCCTCAAGCATGTTTGATCCAATAGACAACTCCTCAAATACTGCCAAATCAAGCAAGAATGTGCCTTTTCTCTGATTGCTCACAAGATCATGCTCCATCCAGAGCATTTTCCACATGAACTCCAAAAAACATATTGTATAGAAGGCACAAATTTTGGTAGAATATGAGGTTCCTGATCACAACCATATACCCTAATAATAGTATGTTTTTGCATTAGAAACCGATC